>CP094635.1:29190346-29520387 GCA_023657505.1 Camelina hispida | reverse complement strand
TTATTACAAAAGCAACATACAATTGTTTGTAATGACTAGACTAACACCTTGTACCTATACTACCCCTAAAACTAGTGTTAAAAACGTAATTACGGCTAATGCCATTAAAAAAACATTGGAAGTTGGGACTAAGTCTACCGATCCTTTGATGGTAGATTTATACACGGACTGATTAAAGGTGTACGTCGATATTTTTGGTACACTTAGTTGTAGTCTTGGTACACTTATCGGTCACTGTAGATGGTACTTAGTTGTAGTGTTGGTACATTTATCTGTACGTGGATGAAATCGATTCGTTAGATTAAGTTGGTAGAGGAATTTCCTTTGATGATAGACTTTTGTTTTAAGCGCGTAGCGGCAAACATAACAGGGTGTTTAGATATTTATGGTAGACTAATGGCATGTTGCGACAGATTTATGCGACAGCCTTCTCTCCTTACGATATTTTTGGTATACTTTGTTTGTTTTTTGAAATAGTTTTCGTAGTGTTGTGGTAGGCTTCTTGTCCGTGGTAGATTTAGTAAGCAAGATTGACAGCTGTAAAGTCTTACAGAATAACACGAATTTGTTTGAGCTGGCAAAGACAGTCGAGCGTTGCGATAGACTTATTGGAAGAAGATCTAAACACCTTTACTGTTCTTCCGATCTATGGTGTTCATGTAATAAAGTTTGTAGCAGATTCATCAATCGTGTTCTGTTTGTCTGCCGGAGCAAACGTCTTTATCCTACTCAGTTTCTTTAATCTTTGATCTCGGTTCATCCATGGAAGAGCAAGATATCGTATTGGCGTGTGGGAGGTGGAGGGTAGACAAAAAGCGCTGGTTGTTTGATGTTGATACTAGGAAAGGGTGCAGGATTATAGTTGCCGATAAAGAAACAAAGTTTGAAGACTTTACTGCTATGGTGTACGATGACTTTGGTTTCTGTGAAAGAACTTCCGCGATAAAGTTGAGTTATATGTTAGATAGATATAAAAAAAGCGGATGTTATATGCCACCGGTGATTGTTTCGAATGGTCGGCAGTTTCAAAACTTTCTCAAACAGCATAGGAGTGAACTCATCCGGCTATGCGTTGAGATCGAAGCTAAATCTGGTGAAACCTTGTTCGAGGAAGTTAAACAGAAAACCGAACCAACACCCAAGACCCCTGAAGTCGTTGTAGATGATTTCGTAGGCGTGGCAGAGGAAATGGGAGAGAAAGATGATGAATACGAGAGTCGGAAGGAAGACGGTGAAGATAATGTAGGAAATGATTTAGATGAAGATGAAGCAGATGACGAGGACAACAGTAGATTTGATTACGTGACGACAGCGATGGTGCAAGTTCAGGATGAAGACTATCTGCTGTACTCCAACTTCGCCCGGATGAAGCAGAGGAATCATTGGACGACGGACCTGGGGGTGGGTCTTGTATAGAGGAAAATGTGTGTAACACGAATCAAATAACCGTACCCGCAAGAATAACTCTGCAACTGATGCAATTGAGAAGGAGGTTCGCAAAATAGAAAACGGAGGTGGTGATATTGCTGTGGGGGATAAGTTTGATAGCAAAGAAACGTTGGTGGCAAGGTTGAGGGTGCTGAGTGTATTAGATAAATATGATTACAATGTTCGATATTCAACGCCCGTTTTGTTAATCGTTGAGTGTTGGGTAAAAGGTTGTAAATGGAGAATACGGGCTTCAACCATGGGTGATTCGCCGGTGTTTCATATTCGCATATATTGTCGTGAACATACTTGCTCTGTTACGGAACGATATGGCCGTAGCCGTAATGCTAAACCACCAATCCTAGCTCAATTATACAAGGATTATGTTGGTGGTGTGGGAAGTTCTGTTTTGCCAAATCTTGTTGGGGATGGGCTCAACCTACGATATGGTGTACAGGTTGGCTACTGGAATACTTGAATATGTTTGTTTTTTGGTTGGCTCTGGAGTGTACTTGTTTGTAGGGTGTACAAACAGATCGTAGCTTAAGTTTGTTGAGTTTGTCGAAATTAGTTGATTCTATGGCCTGCACTGCACATATATATAATTCGATCTAGTTGATATTGTTTAGTGCTGATGTCTTTTACTGACCATTTTCATATAATAGCTTGGCTACTGGAAGGCACATCGTACACTTAAAAGGAGTATGTTAGGGGTACACCTGAAAGTGGATACGCTGAATTACCGGCATATTTATACAGCTGAGGTCCTCTAATCCGGACCCTTACTAGACTGGTCGTTGATGGAAGACAGATTCAAGTATGTTTTCATTGCGATTGCTGGATGCATTAAGGGTTTCAGGTATATGAAAGTTGTAGTTGTAGATGGAACCTTTTGAAAGGTGAATTCAAAGGACTCTTCTGATAGCGACAACACAAGATGGGAATTTTAATATTTCCCTCCGGCGTATGCGGTTGTTGATACAGAGAACGACGTGTCGGGAATGGTTCTTTACTCAATTAAGTAGTGTCATTCCTGATGATGAAGAGCTTGCACTGATATCTGACCGGCATAAATCTATTGGTAAAGCTATCGCTAAAGTGTACCCCCGGCAAGTCGAGGAATCTGCACTTATCATCTTCACAAGAATATTATCCTGAGATTTAGTGGGAGCGAAACATTCCGGCTGGTAAAAAAGCAGCTGCAGCGTACCGTGTAGTTGATTTCGAAGAAATCTTCCAGCAAATTCAAGAAGCGAATCCGCAACTGCATGCTTACTTGGTTCGTGCAGATGTAACCAAGTGGAGCAGGGCGCACTTTCCTGGTGATAGGTACAACTTCACCACGAGCAACATTGCATCGCTAAACAAAGTTCTGAATCCTGCCAGAGCCTATCCCATTGTAGAGTTACTAGAAGCTGTTCGGAATATGTTGACACGTTGGTTTGCTACAAGGAGAAAACAAGCTGCCGCAATGCCAACTTTACTCACCAAAGGAGTGGAGAACCTGTTAGGTGTGACATTCATTAACATATCCATCAATATATATGTTAACGAAAGGCCTGAAAAATGTTAGTGGATATGTTTTGTTGTTTTGGTTATATGAACTTACGCTTTGATTTACTCATAGGCACGTATTGAACAGTCAAGGCGTCTAAAGGTTCAAGAAATTGATGAAGATCGATTTGAAGTAAGTGGTGGTAACTCAACGCATGTTGTCAATCTGAGGTATAAGAGGTGTTCATGTAGGCGTTTTGATCTAGAGAGGATGCCATGCGTACATGCTATCGCAGCCGCATATACGGCCAACGTATCAGTTATAAACCAGCACCATCCATACTTCCGCAGAGACAGCCTCTGCAGTGGGTATGCGGAGGCGATAATGCCGATAGATACATCCTGCATCGTTCCTACTGATATTACACCGTCCAGATGTAAACCGCCTTTTGTTAGGAATCCTCCAGAAGGCCAAAGATGACGAGGAGGAAGTCTTTTGTCGAGGTTGCGTTGGAGACGGCGGCCCCGCAAACAGCATGCTTGTTCTCAGTGTCAACAGGTTGGCCACAACCGTACAACATGTCCAACTAATACGTAGTGCATGGGCGACAATAGACGTGGTATCTTTTATTGGCGTGAGGATAATACTCTTTTTCGTAAGTGCCAACATAGCCCTTTTTTTTTCTAAGCCCACATTTTTGTTTAACTATAATTGTTGGAGAAATTGTTGCCGGCTGCCCTAAATGGGCCTATTACTCGTGTGGGCTTTTAGAAATCTCAAGCATACGGTTTTCTGTTTGAATAAGAAGTTTTTTAAGCGAAATATATCTGTTGTGGGCTTTATATGGTCCATTAGAGAGGACATAATGCGATGGTTGGATAGTGTTGACATGTTCAGTTATCGTAGATAACTATTGTTATGTACGTACATATATTGCGGAGTACTAAATTTTATATTTTGTTGACAAAACATAACCATATATTATCCATAATCAGCGTAACATTGGGTTCACTCAAAAGTACAAACACACCGGGGAAAAAAAGTTAATAAATTGCATAGATCTGTGCCGGTTCTTTAAATAAATATGGTACACTCCTGAGTTCTCCCTTTCGCCCATATAGTTCCTTTATTCTCAAGGTACTGCATTCTCCCCTACGTGCTCCATTATATGTTCTATATAGTAACGTCCAGCGATTTCAGATCTGCGGTAAATATAGAAAGTGTATTAACGTATTTGATAGTAGCAACAAATACAATTAGGTCTTTTAGTAGGAAAACAAAGAGCTTACATCTCCTTGTGATGTTCCATTTCGAAATCTGGTTTTATATAGAACAGCGAAGAGGCGGTTGTGTTGACGAGGCAAGGAGCACCTTAACATTTACAAAATTAGTTGTATATGGTTTCACAAGGCTGGTTTCCTTATCTGATCTATCAAATCGAACATACCTTCGTAGCTTCCAACCTTCCGAACCGCAAAATACAAAAGACAGGTTCGGATGTAAAAGTAAGATGACACCCGAGTGCTTCCCAAGCATTTATGAAGCGAGCAGCATAATCATCTAGGGCACGACACTTGAGGGTTTCATTCCTACGATTTTCTCATGTTGAACGGGAATACGAAATAACTTTAAATGTAAATGTATTGAAAAGGTAGCACAAATCTCCTTTACCTCCCATTCAGTAGGGTGAGGACAACTTCATTGGCCGCATTTGCCCCCTCGAGTAATCTGTCTTCCACCCCAACTACACACCCACGCATGTCTGATTCGGGTAGACACATACTTTAAATGTTACGACCTATGTATTTTGATATGAAATTGTCTACTAACCTATTTATTTAGTATGAGGCCTAAAAACTAGTGATAATCACAAATATATCTATTAAAAAATTTTCAACCGATTTGTGTAATTGAAAATTGAAGATAAGCGTACCGAATGATATGGGATGGGTAATTCTCCCTCGAGATATATCACCCAAATCTTCGAAACGGAAGTAGTGTTTTTGATTCACCTGTGGAGCAGGCCCATCGTCGACTCATCAGTAAATTTGATTTGGAAAGGATGATGTGTATTCCTCTCCTAAGTGTTGGCTGGATGACCTTGAAATTTCTAATTTCATACCAATCACCATCATAGATATACTTCCTCATTTTCTTATAGGTCCCCTGTAAAAACGCCACCTCGATTGTGTCACCCTACAAGTTGCATATCAATTGTGTATAAGACCACTGCGTTGGTTAACAACTTCGTGCAAATATTTTACATAGCAAAGTGGACTAACCCGTGTATCAGCAAGGAGCAGAACCCGCTTCCAAAAGAACTCAGTAACATACCACGAATTCAAGACCTTCGCTTGGATAATCCAATTCGTTTCCTGGTCTAAGATCAGCGATGGCATCAACTCTAAACTCCATGGTTTTTCTGATAAGATCCAGTTACTCGTGTCTACCCTGGGTTTGGAAAGGAGACAGGGTGATGCTATTTAAATAAAACAAAACGTCGCGACTCTTGGCTTCTTTGTTTTTCTTCGGGTTTATATTTCAAATTTACTTTAATTCGTAGTTTACGTATTAAAAAACCATAAATTGCCGGTCCAGCAACATTGGAGGCCCAATGCGAAAAGAAATTGTATTGTTTACTTTTAAATTGTTTTTCAAGTAAGGCCGATGTATTTTTGAAATTTTTAAATGGGTTCTCAACTCAAACTCTAAAATTGAGGCCTTCTGATGTGCGTTCGAATGGGCTTATTAAATTTGACCGAATGTTGTTTGAGTTCAAGAAATAAACAACAAATCCATACCGATGGGCTTATCAAAATTGAGGCCCGATACCTTGAAATCATAGGGATGTGAACACTTCCGACTTCACCAACCGAATGCACAGTAGTAACAAAACTATACATTTCTCACCAAACGTAAGGACCCATGTACCCACACACACTTTGTTGTACATACACAATTGGCATATATCTATTGTGTATAGTTCTTTTGCAAGATAGAACAGTTAAAAAGGAAAGGAAACAACATCAAGTGGTACATGCTTAAAAATAAGTAGAAGAGAAAACCATTGAAACAAAAGGCCGGATTCAGTCCGCGTAAAGCCTATGACGTAGATATTAGTACTGCGTTTATAAAGAAGGCATTTAGATGAAACGTTTAGGGCGAAACATCTAAAGAGATAATATAACTAAAGGATCTCGGATATAGATTTCGCCAACCACCAAAGGCCGCAATTGTTGCACACCATGTCATAGTCTCGATAGTTGAGAGAGTACAGACCATGCTCCAATAAACACAATTTAGCACATTCCGGAGAAGGGATCAAAGGGGCATCGGATAGACGAATGTATCCTTGTACGTGTTTTGTCGCGCCGTCTGATATCTACCCAGCAACATGAACAACTCCCTGCCCAAAATCCTTGTTTGAGTTGTATTTAGTTGGTAGTGGTATTCCAAAAACAGGTACAGATAATGACCCGCCATGTCGAGGTTCCCATGTAACATAGAAAAAATCCACATGCTAGTGTGGCATCATCTCTGCACGTTACGACTTAGAAGTGCAATACCTCCTCAATGTCGCTCCCGGCAACAACCCGGAGACCTTCGTAATAGATTGCCTTTTCGTTCCAGCGTCAAGGCATTTTTCGAAGATACGCCGGTGCATCCCTTCCTTTTATTCTACGATTTCGATGATGTAATTTTGGAACCAAGAAGGATGGCAAGTAATGCTGGAGATGTTAGCATCCTTGAGAACTTGAGGCCTAAGCGCTGTTTTGACTCCTCGAGGTCCTGCCTTGACTATTGGAGCTAGGTAGTTCAAACCATCAACTGCGAGAAACCCGAAGATGATAATCAACATCTCATCTGGTAGATGAGGCATTTTTGAGACGCAGACGCCATCTTGCTGTGATTTTTCAGTAGGAACTACAACTTGTACAGAAGGGTGTTTGAAGACACAAAGTTCAGGTTGCACTCGGTGGGTCTGGTAATTATAATTTATAGAACGCTAACGAGATACGTATTTAAGCTAACACCCTACCCGTTTATTGTTGTAATGCGCCGAGACAAACGTCACTTACTACTGTTTAGGGTAAAACTCGCTGAGATATAAATCACATCACGCTGAGATAACACGACTTGGGGGTAGGAGTTGTCACTTCTTTCAACCTACTGCTGTCATGTCTACCCTAAGTAGAGCCTAGCGGAATTTAAGAGAAATAATTGTCTAAGTAGTGTATAACGAATTTGACATCCGTTATTATGGTGGCGCCACGTATATACTAATACGAAATAGAAGAATCTGCGTCACCGGATATATTTATAATTAATTTGCATAAAGGGGGTTTTGCTCACCCAAACAATAATTGCATAAAGGAGATAATGCCTCAACTATTCCATCCCATTCTACGAACACGCAAATTGCAAAATCTAATACGTACAAGGCCTTAAAGTATATACTATTGTACGTACATTAAACGTACATTCTATTGAACGTACACTGAAATTTCAAACCCGTAATATGGTTATGACACGTGTATACTAATAGGGGATGTGGGGGATCATATATTGTTATGATGTAAAGAGGCCTAAAATATTAACGGCCCATTAAGATTCTCAAAACGACACTCCATCTACTTTGTTAGTGGATGTTTTAAAATCTTAATAATTAGTGGTTTGATGTCACCTCGCCATATTTGCTTAAATTATAAACTTTTGTACGTACACTAAACGTACTTACTCTTGAACGTACAAGAAATTTAAAACGTTGTTATTACACTAACATCTTCAGGTTGTTAACGTCTTACTATCCTATTTAAGTGATCTTGCAAAGTGAAGGTACGAGTTATATAGTTTTATATTCATAAATCATCTCCGATGGTCACATTTAGGCACCCAACCTCTTAGCTAAACAACATATTAAGTAGCGATAGATTCCGCGTTCTTATAATAATGATAGGCCGTAGAAGGATTCTAGAAGATATAAGAACTGCGTTGACAACAGGAAATTCGTTAGATATTAAATTTACGGCGAAACATATTATGAAAAAAATTACTACAGGATCTCGGACATAGCATTCAACAACCACCAGAGGCCGCAATTTTGCAGACAATGTCATAATCTTGATAGTTGAGAGTAGAAACCATGCTCCAATAAACACGATAATCCACATTCACGATCAGGGATAAAGGGAGCAATAGGATAGACGATTTTGCCCCTGTATGTGTCTACACGCGCGCCTGATATCTACAGAGCATCCGGAACACCGCCTTGGCCAGAAACCTTGCTCGTAGAGATTTAAGTGGGTAGTGATGTGAATCAAACAGTTGAAGAAAATGTGTAGCCATCTCGCAGTTCCCATCTAACATCGAAAAAAACCCACAAGCGAGTGTCGGTATAGATTCCGCGGAACGATACGTGTTAGAATTGCGATACCTTCCTTAATGTCTTCCACCTCGGCAACAACCCGAAACCTTCGAAAAAATTGCACGAGGGTTGCCAGCAAGTAGGCATTTCTCGAAGATACGCCTGTGGATCCCTTCATTTTGGACTCTACCATTTGGGTGATGTGGTGCTTGAATCCTCGTCGTATCCCAGCATAAGCTGAAGATGTTAGCAACCTTTAAAACTTGGGAGAGAGCGCCGTTTCTACACCTCGATGACCTGCCTTCAGTATTGGAGCGAGGTACTCCAAACCATCAACTGCGAGAAAGCCGAGGATTTTAATCAATATATCATCGGGTATATCAGGCATTTTTCGAGTTGCAGTCGTCATTTTCACTTGATTTTTAAAACAATGTTTCGTATGTGTTGTAACTTGTGGAGGGTACTGTAAATAAAGGGAGAGTTGTAGTTGGGAGTTGCAGGGTTTTTAATAATTATGGCAATGAACGGCGACATGCATAAGTCCCCTTTAAGTTTTTTTTTTTTAATCCGCGTTATGCATAATTTGATTTTCCTATTTTGTTTAATACTAATACAAGTTACTAGAACGCACATAATTCGACATAGAGAGAGGTCAAACTATAGCCTAAATACGAACCACGTGTGAATATATTATTTGTTCACACCCTTAGTTCTCACTGTGACCAGATTTCGTAACTTCGTAATGATTACAAACACATCATGTTAAACGTACTCATCAAGACACATCGATGACATATAAGTCACATCCCTTAAACAACTCTTCTACGTCTTCCCATACAAGACTTTTGCGGGTATCAGTTGTCACATCGCAGTTGCCAACTGATGTCATGTCTGACAATTGACGTTAAGCTGAGCGGGTAGTGAATAATCGAGATTGAGATAGTAGATTATAGTAGTAGACTTCAAACCCGTAATATGGTTATGACACGTGTATACTAATAGGGGATGTGGGGATCATATATTGTTATGATGTAAAGAGGCCTAAAATATTAACGGCCCATTAAGATTCTCAAAACGACACTCCATCTACTTTGTTAGTGGATGTTTTAAAATCTTAATAATTAGTGGTTTGATGTCACCTCGCCATCTTGTCACGCAGTTATATCAAGTATCATTTATATCCATACCAAATACTTCCCCAACCATATCAAACGATTGTATTATAAAATCGTTTGCATTACAAATGTGCACATAATACTTTCACTACAAATATGACCAACCCAAATCTTCCTGACGATCTGTTGGCGCGAATAGCTAAACTAATGGCAGCAAAACACTGGTGGTACATGCAGTCACTCCTACGTTCGGGAAATAGAGGCAAAACTATAGTTTACCGTCGCGACGTCTTGAAAGAGGCAAACATCTTCAACATGTGCAGTGACCCCGATGATATCATGTTTGGTGGTCGACACCGGAAGTTTTTTGAAAGGTGCCTTCAAGCGGAAAATCCAACGGCCATATATTATGAAGGCCTTCGGCTTGCAACAAAAGATGGGAACTTTGAAGGGGCCGTAAATTTACTCCTGCGTAACGTACCAACACATGCCGACGCTACTCTTGCGTCTGCCATGTTGTGCATCTGTAAAGGGTCCGGAGTCCAGGCGGGTCATTTGCTTCAGCTGTTTTCTATAAAACACTACCCACTTGACTCCGAAGAGGTTGGAGATATGTGTGAAGAACTCATCACTGAGCTTACTCACTATGGAGCATCACACAATACAACTTATGGTGGGTATTTTGACTACCCTGATGTTGGGGAAATAACAACTCCTAAGTGCGCACTAAAATGCGCGCTTTCAATCAGGAAGAAAGACGTACGCCGTATGGTGGCCCCTTACAAGCATCGTTGCAGGAAATGCACAATCTGGTGGTGCGCTCGCCGAATTAGTCAAATGCTTTGGTAGTTTTAAAACGAAACATGTTTGCATTTCCTCGTTTCCGTGTACACCTTATATCCTATCAATTCTGATTTTAATATTTAACGAAGTATTTTGTCAGCGACTACTCTTAGCAGAATAAGTCAAGCTAATAAAGGTAACCACGAACTTTGTTAGATGTGATAACTGCCTATTAGGGTTTAGTAAAACTAATAGTTTATCGAATATCTTATTCTGTACGATACATGGCTAAGACCTACATCAACAGTTACATGCACGTGTAGCTCGAATTGAATATTACCCTTTTATACTTACAATTGAAACCACTATATCTAATATATAATATAGGGAAATTAACAATATGTTTGTATCTAATAGTTGCGTATTTAATGCAATGACATGTTGCTATTTTTAATGCAAACTGATTTGACGTCCATATAAGTGAATTTTACTTATATACGTACACGAGTACCAAAGAACCAACATAGCTTGTTGGCTACTTTTGGCGTGTCTAATAACACATAATTGAATCATTACATTTTTATATAAATATATTCCTATACAATCAGTACATTTTACTGTTAAATACCACCGAGTTAATTACCTGTTATAGTAAAAATAAAATTACCACTGTTCTCACTATATATAGATGTGTGTACGTAAGAAGATGTTTTATTCCCTACACACAGCAGATACCATCCACAGCCCATATCGTCTCCAAGATAAAAAAAAAAAAAAAAAAAAAAAAAAAAAATGAACACCCCTTCCTTCGAGATATTCCTGCCCATCAAGCTGCCAAACCCTACAAGCCTCCTTGTCAATTTTATTCCCGTATCTGTCACTCCTATCCCCGTATTGGTCGAGGCGCTGAACACTGTCGACCTCCAAACTGTTCAACTTCGTCCGTTCATCACGTGGCCACGGTTCATCACTATGGAGTCTAAGTTCAGGCCCTACTTTGAGCTTCTCCTATACAGGGCCACATCGTAGCGAACTATCTTGAGGGCGTCAGGCTAGCTTCAAACTCCCCACCTTTGCTGAAGGTATGGCAAAGCTACGCTATTTTGCACCAACGGATCCGTATGCGAATTTTGCTTATGTGCTGTTCGCAACGTTTACCGGCCAAGTGACGGAGGCCGAGGCGTTTGGCAACATTTTCTGGTTCATGGTCCCTCACATGAACACCGCCGTTGAAGTCGCTGGCCTGGTTATGTACCATGTTGCGAACCTCCATCTCGGTGGTCCCCTTTTGAAGTGATATCGTCGCCTTCTCGTTTCCTCCACCGTAGGTGTACTTGCAGTAGCTACCTCACCGGGTGTAAGTCCTGTTTTTCTACTGGTATGCACAGGAGTTGCGCCCGTACTTTTAAGATCCTCTTTTCATGTTTTTATTTTTTGCGGATTAACCTTAGTGACGACGTTTTCAAATAGGTTAATGTATAAATATTATGTACTTGATGGTTGTTTTTTCTTTTTGGGTCCCCGAACCGTTATCCGGTGTATGCCGGAGTTTTTTTAAGAATCAACGTATGTAATCAACGTACGTCTTGTTTTATTTAATAACATACCCTACAAATTTTCGATGTACGTACGACCGCTCATATAAGTTCACATGTACGTACCAGACGTATACAACAGCACATTAAAACACTAAAAAATAAAAAAAACTTTAATATTTATACATTGGAGATTATAGAACTAAAGGATCTCACATATAGATTTCGCCAACCACCAAAGTCCGCAATTAGTACAGAAGATGTCGTAATCTCGAAAGTTTATAGAGAAGAAACCGGATTGGATACAACAAATGGCGGCACAGTCCGGGTTAGGGATGAGGTGAGTAGATGGATAGACGAATGTATCCTTGTACGTGTTTTGAATTGCCACCTGGTATGTAAACAACAGGCGAAACACAGACTTGCCTACAAATCTGACCCCATGCGATTTGAGAGGAAAGTGATGTGCATCAAATAAGTGAAGAAAATGAACCGCCATCTGTTCGCTTCCATATAAAATAGAAAAGATACCGCATGCCAGTGTTGCCTCAGCGTCCGCGGGAACGTTACGAGATAGAACAGAAATGGCTCGCTTGATGTCTCTCTCCTCCGAAACAATCCGGAGGCCCTCGTAGTAGATTGCAACTTCGTTTCCAGCTTTAAAGCATTTTTGAATATACGCCTATGAATCCCTTTATCTTGAGGGCCACCATTTGGGTCGTCGACGTTTGGATCAATATCGGATCCCAACAGATGTTGTAGATGTTTGCATCCTTTAGAACATAGGGGTCGAGCACCGTCTTCAGTCCTCGCCGACCCGACTTCAAAATTGGAGCAAGGTGCGACAGCCCATCTACTGCGAGAAGCCTAAAGATTTCGAGTAAAATATCATCAGGGAGATATGGGAGCTTATTGTGTGCTTTCGGCATTTTTTTTTTTTGAGATTTCGTTATCGGAGCTATTATATATGCTTCAACAATAAAGGAGGTAGGTTGTGAAATTTGTATATATACTGTACAATATAATTACTCTGCGTGTCCTTTTAGCACAATGCGGCTTGAAGAATAAAGTTACACAGAGTAATTAGTTGGGAAAAGGTGTACGTAATGCTTACGCAACATCATAGTGATTCACACGATAAAGGTTTTTCTCTCGTCGTCTCGGTAACCAGAAATATATACTGTACTCGTTCGGCAAAGTTTATAATTATTACTTGCTTAAAAAGTGATCAGTAAACACTATGATGAGATAATAGTCATTTCAAAATATAAGTAATAATGATTTTACACAAAAGAAGATGTCAAATCCCTGCATGTACTTGTCGCATTTAATGCTATAGCTATTGGCTGTTCCGGACGTCAAATTGGAAAGTTGTGTAGTTCGTATATCTTTTGTCTCAAATCCGGTTTGTAGAAAAAGACACGTTTCCGTACTAGCATATTTTACAAATAATATTACACGAGTTCTCTAACTTTTTAAATCCAATATGTTGCTGTTCAAGATAGATATTACTTTTTAACTGCAGTTTATTTGTCTTTTTGTGGTTAATGCATGAGAAAGACATGCATAAATTGTATACCTTATTATTATGCTCTTCACCCTTAATCTAGAAAAGCTAAATATTTGATCTACCTTTACTCTGCTTGTAAATCTCAAACCGCTAATAACCGAATATTATTTAAAACAAGCCCGATTAAACCATCTCTTGAAGTGTTTATCACAATTATGGTACAGGGTTTCGAATTGAGGGAAACATAATTTTGGTCTATCGATGGGCTTAATATTTATGCGTTTAATGGTTAAGGTGTGGGCTTCGTTACTCTTGTAAATATACAAACTATACATATGTACGTATACTACATTGGGAAGGTACGTACATTTAGGGTCTTATTAAACGGACACCATGTAAAGTTGAACGGACGCGCCGTTTCGAGATTTCGCTGTCCTTAAATATTTAAATTGCTCTCAACCTTCGTCAATTCCTAACACAGTTTAAAGTAAGAGGTATCCAAAATCTGAGATCACCATGAGCCTCGAACAAATCGTATTGCTGAACTGGACCGCGAGAGAAGGAATAGGTGTTGGTGTATCCACGCCAAAGTGTTGAACGCTTGGTCGACTCGCGAATGCTTTTTAAAACGAGTTCTCCTCCTTGTGGACGAAGAGGTTAGTTGAACAAGTCTTTCTTATTTCGCTAAATCCAACAGTTTTTTGATGTATAACAATTTATCTGTTATGAAGGGTTCCACAATCGAAGTGGCGTTTTTACAGGGTGAATACCCAAATATCCCGCCAAACCCTGTAATCGGCACCTGGTACGATATTCGGGGGTTTAAATTAATCAATCCAACTCTCAAGGAGAGGAATACTCATCACCCATACCAAATCAAGTTTACGGATGAGTCAACAATGGATGTGATCCAACCTTTGAATCATAAAAATTACTTCCGCTTCGAGGATATCGATGATATAACTCGTGGCAGAGTTACTCATCCCGTTTCTTTCGGTATGTTTTATCTATAATTTCTTTAATATGTATATATTTATGTTCGTGGAATTATTAACTTGCGATGGTTGCTGAGATTCATTTAGTGGTCGTTTGGTCAGTTGAGGACGTTACTTTTAAGTGTATCATTTGCAAAAGTACAAAATAAACGTTACATCCACATTTTATTTTCCCCGTTAGATGTTTGTGGGTGCATCGTAAATGTGGACGTCATAAGAAGACGGTTCGATGGCAGGTGTATTGAAGTTGTCTTCACTCTCCTGAATGGCAGGTTAAGTACCTATTATGCTATACACATAGTAATATACATATATATATATATTTGAATTTCATAGGTTTAAATGGGAAAGCAACTGAGCGTTAATGCAGGAATGAAAGTGTCAAATGTCGTCTCACAAACTTCTATGCCCATCAATTCCTCTCTGATTGGGAATCAAAGGGATGTCATGTTCTCCACAAATCCGAGCCAGTGTTTTGTGTCTTCCGGTTCTTTAAGGTTGGGAGTTATGAAGGTACGTCAGATGAAATTGATATTATGATAGAAGCAAGTACATGTAATTTGTCTAGCAACTCAATTACGTAATTGTGTGTAGGCGTACCATGTCTTGTACACACCGAAGCGTCTTCTAAATTCTTCATTCGAGCAGATTTCGAAGGACTTGGACATCACAAGGAGATGTAAGTTGATATTATATTAATAATTGGTATGAAAGCGTATGTGTTCTTATCTGTTCAGAGTCTCACATGTACATTTAATTTTTTAAACTTATAGAAGTGAGTTTGCTGCAAAACACTACATTAACAATGTGATGGGACACGATGGGACAACAATTGAAACAATTGCCCAGGAAGGAGAAAGCTCCGGAACCCATACAGAATCTGCACGGACGTTCGTCAGACTGTCCGCGGAATGAGGAATGAAAGTGTCAAATGTTGTTTTCTATTTTAAATATTTGTTTAATTTCGTGAGAATATGTACAATGGTTTTATTATTACAACGTACTCTATCCTATTTATTCAATATTCGAATAATTGTTGAAATTAAGATAGAAAATAATAGGGAGAGTTTTATTAAAATTGTTATTATTAGTAGCTATTTCACAAAAATATTAGTAAATGTTTATTTCTTCTTGGACATTAAATAAAATAAAAGAAATGACTGAATGCTTCTACTATCTCCTAATAATAAGACGAATCTTTGTATTGTCTTTTCAGAAAGATAATTTATTCCCCACACCATAGTTGATGTACGTTGGAAGTCATAATATACATCGATAGTCGTCTACGTACAGAAGCTTAAATATTCGTACAATCAATACTAGTGAATAGCACCCTCTGGAATGATCTACTTCAGAGGAAGTGATGATAATTACGTAACTGGATACACATCACCCTAAACATAATGATGAGAAAAGTATCATATCTAAAGCAACAATAAATACGACTCTCTTCGAAGTTGTCACATCAGAGAACCTACAAATGTCATAGTCTAGGCTTAGGGTTAGCTGATGGTTGAGATACAGCCGATATTAAACGAATACGAATATAATGAATTTGAAATCCGATAACACGAAAGTGACACGTGGTTCGCACTACTAATTTGTTTTAGTAATTATAATCGAGTAGGCGTGCATGAGAGCTCATAAACCTAAAATGGGTTCCTTCGTAATTAAGTTGTTAACAATAGGGTAATTTAAAACGACGTCATATATAAACTTTTATAAATTCCCACGATTTTCGCCTAACTCCCCCACCACCTCTCACATCGTAGGTTTTATTAGCGGCGGTTTCCGTCTATTTGGTTCTGCACATACTGCACATATTGCTATTAACTCCCAAAAAATGGCGACTTCTAGCCGTAAGAAGATTGATCTGCCAGACGAGATCTTGATAAAAATAGCCACGCATCTCGTAGTTGATGGGTTATGGCGAGCACGCCCATTATTTACGGCTGGTCGGCGAGGAGTGGATGCGGTGCTTGCACGAGAAGTTCTGAAGGTTGCCAGCATCTACGAAATCTGTGAACATCCTTCTTCATTCCAAACGACAAGGAAGCCAAATGGTGAACTTCAGGAAGAAGGGATTCACAGGCGTATTTTCGAAAGATGCTTGGACGCAGGGAACACAATAGCAATCTACAACGAGGGGCTACGGATCGTTGCCGAGGAGCAAGACATTGAGCGCGGTATCGCACTATTAAAAAGAACGTTCCCGAAGATGCCGAGTCCACTCTCGCATGTGGAATTTTCTCTATGTTATATGGGGACGAGCAGATGGCGGTTCGTTTTCTTCACCAATTTGATGCACATCACTATCCACTCGAATCAGAGGGAGTACGGCTTATCGGGGAAGATCTGTTCCAACGGTTGAGTGTGTTTAAGACGGCGCGTAAAAACACGTACAAAGATTCTTTTGTATATCCCTCCAGTTCGTTGATCCCTTCCCGGACTGTGCCACGACTAGTTGTTTGAGATGGGGCAGGTTATCGACCGACACAAGTTATTATGACATCATCTGTGTAAATTGCGGAGTGTGGTGGGTGGGCAAATCTATATGTGAAATCCTCTAGGTGTATCGTCGGTTCCCTTCTGTGTTGCTGTTTCTCCTCGCCACGTATGTTTCATTAGATAATTAAAATTACTATGTAATGAAGATGTTAATTAACGTGTATGCCAATATCTGACGTTTTGCTCGTTTTGCTCCTTTTGTTCGAAAAATGTGTACTAGATGTCGTACTGCTCCTTATATTAACAAAAAAATTGTAAAATGGCAATTTCCTAGCTTCGAACCATCCATATAGACGACGTGTACTTAGTTTCACCGGGTAAACACAAAAACTATCAACAGTGCCGGCCCAACCAGTTTTGCCCATTAACAAACAGTAGGAAAAAAGTTCCTTATACAACTTTACAAGGGCTCGAACTCGTGACACTGAAGGACAATGAAGTCCAATCCTACCAATGTACCACCGCACCTTTTATGATATTGATTCCCCTAAAATCACTAATATAATATGTATCATAAAGCCCTTGATTTACGGGCTTTATTAAAGGACCGGCACTGTATCAAGCTTACGACGCCGTTCGCAACTATTGGCAAAACGACACAACTTGTAAAAGTTCATGTTGTTTTTCAATACAAAAACGACACAATACATAAAGTTCTATAAAAGGCCAACCGAATATAATAGATATATTATAAGATTCAGGGAAATTAGGGTTCATTGAACTGATTTGGGGGAAACAGAGAGAGCCGCTTTTGTATATGTTGGATTAGATTTTGAGAGTTGGATATTCGGATAATAATTTAAAGTTCCTCTTTTATTTATTTTCACTCCTTCAATTACGTTATCAGTTTCGTTCTTAATGTCTTCTTTGCCAAACACGAGTCCAGTCGAGTATGACGATGCGGAGTATGGGATCCCGGCTGTTTGTTACTGTGGGGAAACGCCAAACCTACAACCTTCTTTTACGAGGACAAACCCAGGGAGGCTTCACTACACTTGTAGAAATAGAGAGGTAAGTGATTTACAGTTTCGCCGAGGTTGATTAAAGATCAGATTTATTCGCATAACTTAACCTTTCTAGTAAGAGAATATTTTTAAATTAATGCAGGATGGGGACTATCACATTTTTAAATGGTGGGATGAAGCTATGATGGAGGAACTGAAAACAGTGAAGGAAGATTTTCTAAAGTTAAGTAGTTTGAATTTGCGTGAAACGCTTCAGGCACAAAAAGAGGACATTGCTAACATCTTAAATATGCACAAGGAAAATCAGATGGAGTTGGAAAGGATGAAGACGTTGATTGCGTATAAGAGTGATGGATTAATTATGAAATTTCAACTGACCAATGTGTTTGTTGCGACTTTGTTTATACTAGCAACAATGACCTATTTCTTACTGTAGCTTTCTCGTTTTATTAGAGTAGTATTTTGGGTTGTGGGTTAATTGTTTGAAATCAAGTTATAAACGTTATATTTGGTTTAGTGACATATTTTGTCGTCTAAAAAAAAAAAACTGTTTGGAACCTTGTCGTCTTAATATTATCGACCAAACCCTTCCAATTAATCATAAACATTTGTACACGTTTGTACACATACGTCTAACATTAAAGGTTGGCAGTATTAGGAACATGCTAACCAAATTAAAATAAATATATATAATTAACCATGCGTATTACACACAAACATTTGACATCAAAATATTCCTATCCACGTTAGATAGATTGTTTGGATGTAGGTAATAAAGATAATATAAAGAGTTCAGCAATGTGGTTTAGATGTTTATAATGTAAGCAACATTGACAAATGGAAACATAGGCTACGAATCGTCTTGACTCGGCTCGCGCTGGTCGAAGTATTCCAACCGGAGTTTGAAATCTCTAACCTCAGGGAAGGGTGGTTCAAATATCACTTTAGATACACCCGGTTGACTAACCACTTCCATCCCTCCTGCGGTGTGGAAAAATAAGGAAAAAGGGTAACCAAAATTAGTTTTATGCAGTAATCTTATATTTAAAAGGTAAATTGTTTTAAACACGTTTGCCTAATCAGTACCTCCATCCTTAAACTTGGGCCTCCAGAATCGCAAGACTACAACTGGTTTGCCTCCGCATAGCCATAATTTGCGGACGAAATCATCGACCATCTCATCATACGCCACACATGGCAAGTGATGACCCCTACACACAGAGACACCTTACGTTAATATCCCGATATATCTTTAAAGTGTGTGAAAGCTAATAATCGCAAAAACGACTCACTCAAGATTCGTCAATGAAAACCGTATCAACCGGGTTCTCTCGGCAAAACGTGGAGCAGTTGGATCGTCCACCAGTATTCTTCGTTCGACGTCAGTAACTTGCCCCATCGTGTCTATGGTGTCATGTCATTAGAATTATGGTACTGGATATGATATTACAAACCGGAACAACACAATGCAACGTTACCTAAGCAGCAGTTCTGGGTCCAAGGAGGCCATCGTTCGTAAATTTGGTCGAAGGGGACGTAATCGATGTAGTGATTGGTCGACAAGCAACGAATGTTGTCCACAACCGTGTCAGCAGTGAATTTGATCCGGTAGTTGGAAGCCACGACCTTCACAGCGGATGTGTCGTCAGTGACGACGAAATTAGAGAAGGTTTTCCACAAACCCTCCTCAATCTCCGCACAGAACTGGGGCAACAGGTCCTCGCTGATTGTTGCCTGCATCTTATCTCCCTACGGTGGGGAAAAAGTTCAACCATAATGTACATGTATCATTTAATATTAAGTGCATATAATATGATGATGAGACGAGTCACTTACGAAAACATCCGAAACAACCATTTCAAAGGTGACGATGTTCGCTTCTCTCTTTCTCCACTTGCGGATGATCTTAACAGAAACCTTCCAATCAGATCGCCACGTCTGGAGATCGGATAGCCTGTCGAAATGCACCATGACTTTGTTGCACTTATGTTTACTTATCGATGTGATATTTTGGTTTTTGAGAGACGAAATGTGAATTTGTCTTCTTATATAAGCAGCGAACAAACACAAACGGATGTATCATATTGTGGTTTTTCAAACGTCGTGACTGCAATCCAGACAGATACATAGCATTTAGATAATTGACACGTGTAACAGCCGGTTAAGCGAAGACGATACATCGCATGCAACACTTAATTATGACCCTATAGTCGACGTTATATATAGACGGAAAATATATAGGTTCATTTAACAAACCAACTCAATGTAAAACTTTATAGAACATCAAGGAATAGATCTCATCTGGTATAAACTCACAGATAAAGGCTGATATATAGTGCAAAGGAACCAATAACGTGGAAGAACTGTATATTATGAATAAATAAAAATAATTAAAGCCATTGCACTGTGTATAAAAAAAAATTATTTTTAAATACTTTAGTAGTAGAGGCAAAATCTTCTTTATTGCTAATAGACGGAAAACTCACGCCTCAGCTGCGACGGCGGTATCTTCTGTCCGATAGGGTTGTTTTACCTCCCAATTTCTTGAATCAAGGTGTTTAGATCTGGGATAAGTACTACAAAACGACACTCCCTACAAGTAGGCGACGGAACATTTAAGGAAGAAGAGATTACAGAGGTCGGGTGAAATCAGAAAAAGGCGAGTAGTTTCGATCCCTCTATCATCACCGGTTTTGAATCAGAAGGTAAGTGTTTGTCTTCACTTCCTACTTTAAATTGGAAGAGGGATTGTTCCCCCAAATTCTATATTACGTTGGAAGAGTATATAGCAATTACAATTAAGTAGCGATTTGAGTAGCCCAGGATGTGAAATCAATGAATAGCTTTGTATTTGCGGCGGGCAGAGGCTAAATAACCCTAATCGTCAACAGAAGTGAACTTTGGTAGACATTGGTATTAGGGTTAATTGGTTTAGTGTACGTACATATTAATATGATATTAGGGTTACTTTGTGGTGATAGGATGGATCCCGAGGGTGGAGAGATCGTTCCTCAATTGAGCTTGGATCTACCGAGGAGGTTATTTGCTCTTGACCGTTACCCTCTCAAAACGAAGATAAATGCGTATTCAAAACCGGAATATCTTTCTACAATATCGAGGGTGCTGAGTGGAACAAAGGAAATGGAAAACTTGTTAGAGTCTCCATTTGGGCAGCTATTTCGTATCCCTGCTAACAAGATCTCGTTCTCCGGGAAACTTGTTCATGGATTTGTTTGCCGTCAATTGGTGACCAAAAGCGGCATGAGATGTGGATTGTGTTTGGTGGCAATCCAATCAAGTTTGGTTTACAGGAATTTGCAGAGTTGACAGGGCTCGAATGTGGGAATTATCCTAAAAGAGAGATGTGAAAAGAGCTACAAAAACGGATAAAGGATGTAAGACTGTTTGGGAGGTTCTATTCGGGAAAACATGGAACCAACGATCTCCGAGTTGGTAAAAAGGTTGGAGACTGATGAAATGGAAACGTGGCAGAAACTAGCTTTAGCGCTGATTATAATAGTTGATGGAGTTCTAACATGCGCCACGCAACCAGTAAAACCAGATCCGAAGACAGTGGAGATGACCAAGAATATTGATTTTTTTTAAATATCCATGGGGAAGGTTGTCATTTGAACGGACGCTGGAGAGTATAACAGGATTTAAATGTCAAGCAGACGTAGACAGCTTAGTAAAAACTTTCAAGCAACAATCAGTAGCTGTTCATGGATTTCCTCTAGCACTCCAGCTGCTGGCTTTCCATTCTGTCCCTGCAATTGCAAGATTAGTACCATCTGACGTTCAAGATCAGGCGTTTAATCAAAGATCGATCCACAATCTGGCTAAACTGCGGCCAATCAAGACAGCAGACATCTTCGCATGCGAGGCTGCTAAAGAGGTATGTACATATCCCTTGTCTATCAGATATAATACGTATACGACCTGAATCTATAAGTTCCGTAAAATGTATATATTTTTGTAAACATATTATAGGTGGTTATTAGACGGATGGTTGGTAGTGGGGAGCATTGTGGTAGTCGAGAATTGGCGTGGCGTGACGAAGAGGAAGACCATCAAGTTGACAACATTGAAAATCTTATTAAAGCAGGCCACAAATGGGATGAGGCAATATGGATGGGAGGTGATGATAGGTGTCCAAAACAGACACGTCCCGAAGAGAAAGGTATTAAAAACATTTATACATTACAAAGGGATACACGTATAAAGTTAAATTTTTAAAAATTAATGGTTAATTTGTGATATAGTTACAGTTGACTGTCGGAAGAGGAAAAGAACAGACACCGCAACAATTGACATGGAGAAAGAGAAGAGGACGAGAACTGATGCGCGACCGGGGTACGCACGTTGTTCATGAACGTTTGGACGATGACCAATTTGAAAGGTTTAAGGCGGAACTAAACCGGTTCTACAGGAAACAAGAAGCTCGATGAAGGAAAATCAGGCAAACATGGAGAATTTCGTACGTACAGAGATCCGCAAGGAGATAAGAGCTGCACTATTAGAGGTTAAAAGAAACGAACATGGGGAACCTTCTGATGCTTCGCATACAGTTTCAGAGAAGAAGTATTCAAAAAAAAAGAGGGAAAACTATAAAGTTTACAAGAATGAGTTCAGTAATGGTTATGAAAAAAAAGGAGAGAAGGTCGAAACAGGGGATGCGCTGCCAACGCTAAGGTTGATATGAGAAATAGCTTAAGGGTAGTAATTTTCTCACTACTTACATATATTAATTTATGTTGCTCTCGTGGTGTGCACAGGGTGATCGGAATAATGATGGTTCGAAGGATGCCATAGATGGTCAACACACTGTAAGTGGTCTGAACGAACCATCCCCGGACAATGGAGTTAATGAATGTCGCCAAGATTGTGAGGCGGGGGACATTGCTGTCGAGTTATCACCAACTAAACTCGTATCCGATGTAAGTATTTGACACGGAATGGAGATTACAACACTAAATTCGTAATAAAGCATTGTCCACCTTTAATTGAACAGATATTGCTGCAGCTGAATACTAAAATGGGACCTGATCTGCATTGTAACAAAATGGTAGGTCAGGAAGTAACCATAAAAGGGTTAACCATCTGTGGGTTTCATATATATTCGGTTATTTGTTTATCTCCTCTAATCTACACGTGTGCAAAATTTTGCTTATAGCAACGGACCTACTAGTTACACGCGTCTTAAAAGTTTCATTATTTTGAATAGGAGGATGGGGAAGAACTGCATCAAGAAGGCGGGAAACTCGACTGGTTTAACAGTAACGGAGGGGACATAAGACGTCAGGAAGGCGAGTCAGATGAGGGTTGTAACAAAACCGAAATACCTGTAGAAAATGAAACTGCAGTTGACGGTGAACAAGAGGCAAGTGTCTAACTTTGATGATTTTGAGTATTTGTGACATTTGTGTACGTAAGTATGAATCTATGTACGTACACCTTCTTAGGCCGGAGTCCAAGCACTACAAATTGAAAGCGATGGCATGGAGGGCTGTAACAAAACTGATGGACATGTACAAATAGAAACAACAGTTAACCTCCAATTGTGCAAACTTATTTTTTTATTTCGAATATTTGCCATATTTATAGTGTCTACTGACATGGTCCAGTTCCCGTCACAACTAATGTATGTACGTGCATCTTAATAGGCCGGAGACCAAGCAATACCCAACGAAAGCGATGTCGAAGAGGGCTGTAAAGAGACTAGAGGTCAACCAGGTCAAAGTCCCAGGGAGGAATGTATTCCCGGTGAGTCAGACAATTTAGTGCCGCAGACGGTTATAATTGTGGATGAAACAGGACGGGCTGAAATATTGATAATGGAGATACATGCGAGTCAACCATCGGAAGCCATTGTGGTAAAAGCAGGGTCGGTTTCATACGACCCTATGGAAGATGTTGCTGATGGAAAATTCGCCAAATTCACCGAGTTGATAAAACAAGATAATGTGTAAGTGTAGTATATATTACTCCGATGACATATTGATATCCTCAATCATTAATATAGGGTATCCATAATAAAAAAATTTGCACAGGGTACACACCTTTTCGGATTCCGCAAGGCAGATATCCTATTCTTCTCTACTCTTATATCGTCCCAAAAATGGGTCCATAGTCAGGTACATATTTTAAACTTTAACTACACGATTTTGGTGTGTTCATGGTTTCTTGTTGGATTTAAATCCCACAACGGGTTTGCATTTAACTGCATCTGCAGCACATGGAGATGATTGCCCTAACGCTGTGGCACAAAAACGGACAAGAAATGATAAAACAAAGGACCGTAATTTTGGACGACGTTCTGTTTTACGAGTTGACAAGAAGGTTCCAAGCATTCAACAGGAGCACAGCGAAACGGAATTTCAGATGGGACGAAGTACTCATTGACATCGTCAATGGGGAAAGGATGCACCACGAACCAAAGTTGAAGTGGGTTACAGATGTCGACGTTATATATGCTCCAATGAACTGGAAATCTAAGCATTGGGTAGGAGTGGGCATAAATCTTATAACGAGACATGTTTCCATTTACGATCCTTTGATGACCTACACCAGAGAAACCCTTGTAATGTCCCGGATCAAGCCGGTGTGTCAGATGATACCGTACCTACTTCAGAGGGTTATCGATGTCAACTACACTGTCGATCCATTTACCGCTGAAAGGGTTAGCCTAGTAGGACAAAACTTGAGGACGGGAGATTGTGGACCTTTTACTATGAAGTTTTTAGAACTGTTGAGCATGGGTAAACCGATCACTGATTGCTTGAAGATCTGCGACAACAATATTGACAATTTCCGCAAGAAGTTCGCGATGGACGTCTACGAAGCTGGTATTGGTCCGATAAATTAAGTAGCGAATAAACATTCTCCCTGGTTGTACTTATTACTTTCACACAGGTGGTCCATAAGATCCGTAACAGTCTCATAGGATGATTATGGTTCGCTGACTTTGAATACAATTTAATTGCCTCGCTCATCATATCATAGGATTACCAGTAGGGACAAGTTAGTGTACTCATAATGGATAGAAACTAAGCACCAACCATCCACATAAAAATAAAGTCTATTAACGGTAGAAAAACGATTGTACGTACACTGATGAATACACGTACGTGTGTACACAGCCATAAATATACGTACGTCTGTACACAGACCATAGTAAGGCCGTTCCTTAGTTGATGGTACGTACATATATGAATATACGTACGTCTGTACACATACCATAATAAGGCCGTTACTTAGTTGATGGTACGTACACATCTGATAAAGGCCTAACATATACTAATACTGTTTAGAAAGACGTCATAATGATACATATCTACACCCTCCAATATACAAAAACACTACACCTGAGGAGGGTTTACAAACAACCGATAGGAGCTATTTGAGTGACCAGACCTCGGAAAATCTAAGAACGACATCCTCAAATCCCACATGTTACCAAAATAATGACCAAACACGCATCTTCTATTAGCAACACGCGTAAAATCAATCTTCAATTTTGCAAAATCATACTGCTCCAGTAATGTACATGGAACCTCTTCAACTTTTTGATTCCGAGTTGAACTCAGCTTCCGGATAATCTACTGTCTCCGACGTAGCATCTAGTTGGAGAAAGCAGTCTCGGTCTGGGACCTCATCAAACACGTCTGCAGCAAGTTTCATCCTAATAGAAGGCATGGCCGCATCACATAGGCCTGTGTAATTTACTCCAAGAGCTATACACTCTAAGCACTTCAACGTGTACACACCACAGTCACCTTGTTGATAGTTCTGTGGGAGTGTTTTCACCCGGTAGTAACTAAATGCCGCCGCCCGATATGCTCATCTTTGTACCTGCGGTTATATGCTTGTATCAAGCGTGGAATCACTTTTGCGAACGGTTTGCACTTCTTTTGTAGACTCTCGTCGGTTCTACCGCTGTTTATGCTATCGTAAACTCTTAGCCTCCGCTGGACTAAGTCAGCTTCGATGGCTACCCAATGGTTGTTATCGAGGTTGTATGGGAAGAGCAGGGTGTCTACATCGTCAACCCACACTTTGTTTGTCATACCGTATTTTGGCAGCCTTCCCACGTACGTCTCAAAACAACCTTCTCCAAAAACCCATTGATTAGAGGCTTCCATTTTAGGGAATTCGAGTGCCCACATACTAACAAACAAAGGATCGAGAAAAGCAATACGATCTGTTTTATATGGGGATGGCGTTTGCGTCCCCCTATTACGGAACATATGCATACATGTAACCATGTGCTGCAACACGAGTGACATCTATCACGCATTAGTATACCATAGTTAACTGCGTCAAATGTTAAGTTACGAAGCTTACCGCATCCCATAACCACCCGAATGTTGTAGTTGGCCACAATTGTTTAGGGGTCAGGAGGCGAAAATAAAATTCCGCATTTCCAGTGGAAGGTACTTTAGCCCTGAATACCAAAATTAACGAATCAGTTATAGATCGTAGTCCTCAAATCCGAATATAGACACAAATTATATACAACTCTAAATGAAGACTTACAAATCATCAGTTAGGAAGGACATCAGCTTCGCAATTTTCTTAGGACTTGCCTCACTAAAAGGATCGTACACAGCGGGAGATAGGACTACAATGTTGCTTTCACGTCGGGTCATTAATGCAGCTCGCATTGATTCGTCATTAGGGTTGGTGCCCACTGGATCTACTAATAG
Organism: Camelina hispida; assembly: GCA_023657505.1. Lineage (NCBI taxonomy): Eukaryota > Viridiplantae > Streptophyta > Magnoliopsida > Brassicales > Brassicaceae > Camelina > Camelina hispida. The sequence goes on along the minus strand of CP094635.1, from coordinate 29,493,983 downwards.
AAGATCAAGCTCTCTTGATGGAGGAAACACCTTTTGTAACAAATATGCAAAATACCTGGCTTTCTCCTTATCTTTCACTGTGTGAGACGATGCACGACTCCTGGTCTCATTGGTTAAATCCACAACAGATTCGCACTTTTGATCCGAAGAGCGAGGGTTACCACCACTTACCGGATGGATAACATTAATAGGAACGGGTTGAGCACCTGCTCCATCAACTTTGTCATTATACTTTGCTCTTTTATCGCCTTCCTCTGTCTCCCAACTCTGTACTCTTTTGACACGCTGTACACTGTCTACCATCTGCTTTGGAATTCGCTCAACACTGTCCTCTGGTTCGATTTTAATACTCCCAGACCACATGACCTTATCCTTAATGGCTAACGGATTCCTAACACAACTAGCAACTTTATAACCATCCTTGTCCGAATGCTTTATCTGATATAGCCATGACTTGAAACAAAAGACATGTATTTGACGTTATTTACAAGACATTTGAAATTTAATATGACGCTGTTAAACTAGACACAAAGTATACAAATTGCTAAATTGTGTGTACGAAAAAAATCATATATCAAAATAATTACAAAATTAATTATACAACTTCACAAAACTGAAATTGATATTGTTTCCTCGAATAGATAAATACAATGACTTCATACTGAACAATAGATATATAATAACAATTTTTTCAATACGGTACGCAGATCATACCTCCTCTATTTTTGGTTCGTCATTTCTTAATGTAAGAGGTCCTTGCGTATGCACTCCTCCATCCGTTGTGTTGATAACAACTTTCTTCAATAGTTGAACGTCACTCTCATAGTTACCCATCCTACTCTCCATACCTTGAAGTTTGAACACAACTTCCGCTATTGCTCTAGAAAACGATATCTGAATATTATCCATTTTCGCCCCTAGTGTTTCAACCATAGTAAATAACCTTCCACTAACATCTTCACCCTGCACACCTGAATGCTTATCTCCAGACGCCTTCTCTGCTGAACATTTGTCCCCAACACTTTCTTTCTCCTCCTTCGCATTATTGGGGACATTACGGATGCTGGTTGGGGCTGTTTCAAGGAAATCATCGTCACTTACCCCTGCAACATGTTGCCTCCTCTCCCTCTTCCTTTTTTTTACACAATCCCATTCTCTTTCATCCACTTCGCCATTGATCACGTCTAACAGCAGATTATCCAGTTTCTTCTTCAAACCTTCTCCTACACCATACACACAATACTGTCCTGGCCAATCTGGATATATAAACTCCAAAGGTTTAGGTACTAAATGCTTCACCTGAAGCTGCATTTCAGATACCATAACTTTTAATAATCTATCACAAAGAAAAATGCAGACAAATAATGTATACGTATATTGAAGGCTGAAGGCATACCTCCCCATTATTAAGGAGTTTGCTCCCGGATATGAAGGCTTCGATATCCTTCCTTGGCCTCCCTCCTCTCCACCTTAACAGAGGCAAATCTACACCTTCTCTTACATTCCCGTAGCTAGCCCCCAGCACCTTCACGCTCTCAAATGCCCATATCAGCAATACATGGACACATCCATGGAGGGTATAAGCATTGTTAGGTAACCCAAGGACTTTGATGGAATCAACTAAACTCTTGAATCCAACCCTACCCCATTGAAAACTCTCAAATGCTTCTTCATTCAACGCCCGTTTAGCGTATTCCAGAGGAATCCGACTGTTCCTTGATAAACCAAGCACTCCAACATGAACAAGATACAACCGAGCTATCTGCGTCTTCATTTCATCAGACCACCCACGGCAGCTTCTCAAACCCTCAACTAGCTCCTCCCAGTTGGGTCCACTAAAAGCTTTCACCTTTAAAGCCGCCCATAAAGGTGTATGATCGACTTCAAACTCTGTTTCATCAATCTTCTCACAATTCAAACCACTAATTTCTTCATATTCATATAGAGAGAACCTCAACGGCTTTCCTCCAACCAAAACCATACCTCCGAAGGAATGTTTATTGCCAATTGATTGGACAATAGATAATGGATGGTCTTCCCACAAAACAGGTAGTCAGATTCGGCTAGATCCAATAGAACTCCCAGCTGCGAATTCTTTCTTATTTTGTCATACACCTCATCACCAACAAAGCCTTTCAAACCACCAAGATTGGACAAACTACAATCGTGGTGCATGCTTCTCAGAGGCAGTGGAAAATTACCAACACCATACAACCTACTTGGATACCTCTTGCTTGACCCCATATCTACGACAGAAGCTTTAGTTTAGTTATTAATTCAATATCACAAAACATTTGTTGCTTAGATTAGCAACGAAGCAACATGAAGTCACACAAATATCTTCCGAAAACAGAGCTCAACAACATACAGAAAACTAACATACAATATACAAGGCCTACTATGTAATACTCGGGTATAAGAAAACAGTAAGCAATAGAGACTAAACCACGATATAGAAATCTACCTCTGAGCAAATCGCTATATTTCCCTCCTCCTCTACTTCAAACCACCTCGCCGTCAACTCGCCGTCAGTGGTCCTCCAGCCAAACGTCCTCCACACAGATTCTTTTCACGCCGCAAGCTATCTAAAAATAGCTGATCTCAACCCAACAATCGTAAGACAAACAACACAAAGATTTAAGGGATCGACTTAGGTTTATGATCTTTTTATTTTCCCCTTTTAAGATCTTCATTTTAAAAGATAATGGCATAAAACGTAATAAAACACAAAACTCAGATATAGAAGTAATTTGCAAACTTTTCTGTGTTATTCTAGTAAGTCGGAAATCTCAACGTGTTAGTCTAGTAATAAACCTACTTTTATGCAATATTCTAGGTAATTTCCCAAAAAAAAATGAAGAGGATTCTATAATAAGACTTTCAAATAACACAACATAACAATTTTGTGTAAGAAAATTAGTGATGAGTTCTAACAAAAAAAAATATTTTAAAAAATACTAAAACCCTATATATTATATATATACTAGATGAGGACCCGCCCGATGTGCGGGTTTAAAGTTTTATAAATTAAATTAAATTTAACAAAAATATATTAAAACTTGTTTAACGTTATTTATAAATTTTATTTTTGTTATAATACACTGGTTTATATCCATTTACAAATCTTTTATTTATGTTACTATTAAAGTGTATTTTTTACACCTAAATATACTCAATTTTATATAATAAGTAAACAATAATATAATTTTGAATTTTATGGTATATATATAATTTATCTTATAATTATATTTTAAATAAAATTAGGTTTTATTTTATCTATTTATTATTATATAAAATGTTTTTATGATAGATTTTGAATTTTTACATTTTTATTTTTTAAAATTTTAATAATGAATTGACATGTATTAATATATGAATGATATAATTGACACTGTGATGATCTTGTTAATTAGTAATTTTGTCATCAAAAATTATATAATAAAATAATATAAATTTACATAATTATTATATTTTGTTGCTAGGGAGTAGTGAGAGACTATCAATTCAAAAAGTATAATTTTATTAAATGTTGTTTATTTTTATTTTTATTCTGGTCTTTCTCAGGACCCTCATGTGTTGATTGCTGGGGCGTTGGAGAACTCTGACTTATGGCTTCGTCTCTGTGCTCAACCTATGCACGATACAGCAGGAACTGAGCAAAGAAGATCAATGCGTCTTGACAGTTGGAGTAAGCCTGCACCGGGAGTCTTAAAATGTAATATTCATTGTGCCTGGGCTACGGAATCGTCTTTTTGTGGTGGAGCTTGGATCCTGAGAGATGATGCAGGTGATGTTAGATACCACGCTAGGGACGCCTTTCTCCCACGGGTAAATAGGCTCTCTGCAGAATTGAGTTGTATTTTTTGGTGTTTGCAAAGCCTGCGCACTCTTCGGATAAATTCTTGTGAGATATGGTCAGATTGTCAAGCCGCTTTATTGGCTTTGGAGGACCCTTTGAGCTGGCCGAAGTATCGTTCGCAAGTGGCAAAGATTGCTGGCTTATTACATGAAATGGGGGAGGTATCGTTCAAATCATCTTCGCCGAAAGCTAACCGGCTGGCCAGAGATATTGCGCATAGTGTCACCAGAGATGGGCGTTTATCTTCGTACCTATCCCTTGGTGGTCCGTCGTGGTTGTATAATCGGATTGAAGAGGAAAGAAATGGACGATGAGGTTGAAGATGAAGAAGAGCGTGAATTGATATCTACAGAATGGAGTAGAAAATCTTTTAAATAGAATTTATTTTACCTGGTTCTCTGTTGAGTTCTTTTGACTCTGTTTTTTTCTGGTTTTATCCCTCGATCATATTAATAAGAAGTTTCAGCGTTAAAAAAAAACGTATGTGTTAAGAAAAGGGAATGGCATGACTTGGTAATAAAACCACAAACTCGAGGGGTATTTTACAAATAGCTACACAATTTAATAAAAAGACGTATCTGCGTTAACGAGAGAAACTATAGAAGCAACACCACACGCGCACGCAGCTACGAAACGTTCCTCAGAGAAAAAAAAAAAAAAAAAAACCAGAGAGCGATTAGTAAAAAAAAGGTCTTCAAAAGAGATCGTCTTTGTTACTTTGATCAATCAATACTAAGGTAAGCTCGCGTTTCCCCCTTTGATTCTTCTCTTACGCCCGCCTGATTTTGCTATTCCAACTCCGAAATTAGGGTTTCTAGTGGTTCAATTACGATTTCGTATGTGTTGGGTGTGATTGTCTTTTGTATCGTTGATCGGTTTACTGAAATTATTTTGATCGGAAATTTCTTGTTCTGATTTTGATTGGTCGCTTTTTTTGTCTGGATTGAAACGAATCTATTCTTTTTAAACTTTTTTTTAACATTCACGCCGATTACTATATAACAGATTCTGATTCTGTATCCCTTTGATATGTTATAATTGGTATAGAGATTAATGGAATCAGACACATCATCATATGTAAAAAAATTGATTCCAAAAAGTTGTGTTGTTTGCAGAGAGAATGCCGAAGAACAAGGGGAAGGGAGGAAAGAACAGGAAGAGAGGAAAGAACGAAGCTGATGACGAGAAGAGAGAGCTTATCTTCAAGGAAGATGGACAAGAGTACGCTCAAGTCCAACGTATGCTTGGTAATGGGAGATGTGAAGCTATGTGTATCGATGGTACCAAACGTCTTTGCCATATCCGTGGTAAGATGCATAAGAAGGTTTGGATTGCTGCTGGTGACATTGTACTTGTTGGTCTGAGGGATTACCAAGATGACAAAGCCGATGTTATCCTCAAGTACATGTCTGATGAGGCTAGGCTTCTCAAGGCTTATGGTGAGCTTCCGGATAATACCCGCCTCAACGAAGGAATTGTTGGTGATCTTGATGATGATGATGATAATCTCGTCGATGACTATGTTGAGTTTGAGGACGAGGATATCGATAGGATCTAAGTTTCGTTTGGTTTCGTTCGCTCTGTTCCCAGCTTTTGTATTATCATATTTGAGACACACAATCTTCTTACAAAACTGAAGATTTGGTGTTTACATTACCTCTTTAATTACTACCATTGTTGTTGTTATGTATTTCTGGGGTTTCCTGTTTCTTATCCCTGCCTGGTTGATTCCCCAAAATAATTTTCAGAAACTTATTATCAGATTTTTCGATTTATTCGAAAGAAAGTACTATTGTGAAACATGTTATCTAAATGCAAAGCTTTACAGCTAATGATTATCTTCGTTAGCTTCCGTGAGGTTTCCTCTCATTCATGTCCCATTTTTCAGCTTGAGGTTGTGGTCTTGGCCTTCTTAGCCTTCTTTGTCTGTTGTTGCAGATCACTTTTGGTTGCCTGAAGCTGCCCAAAGAAAAATGAAACACTTAATATGGCAGGTGAGATGAAACTTTTATGCATTGTGTGTTTTTTTTTTGTCTTTACCTTGTTATGCCTTCTCTGGCTTTTGTAGCTTGGAACAGATTTGCGCTTACAAATGCTCGCTTTAAGACTGCTTTTTCTGGTCTGCAAATCTTTAGTTTCCTCTTCTCGTGTCTCTGATATGCTTTCAAATTGGAGAGGTATATCGTTGGAAGCACAGCTCTCCAACTCGCCAGCTATACCAAAAGATCTATTCTTTATTACCAATCTTTGTGTTTTTGTTGCGACATCTGTCTGAATGTTGGTTCTGGGTTCCATTGGAATGCTATCTGGTACACGGGTTGCCATCCAGCGTTCTAGCCAACTCCAACCAATGTTGGAATCATCTTCATCACTACGATCCATTTGCTTCTTCTTTGAGCAAATCCTTAGCTTCGAACAGATGTTTCACAGTTTAGAATATATTTATTTAGATCTTTTAGGATTCAATTCACAGATCAAGTGTTTTCAAATTGTTAAACCTGCTGTGAAAATGCATATGCAAGTGCTCTCTCCCGTTTTGTCATTGCTTCCATCCTGCTTTGAATCCTTGATTTCGATATGGTGCTGCTCACTGTACTATCATCCCAGTCTTCCTGTTATGTGAAGCATGTTATGTTATTGTCCACTATCACTTTGATTTACCCTCTATTGGACCAGATTATTACGTACCTTTATCCTCAGAACTTGAGCTTTGTTATTGTGTAGTGTTGATCGATTTGCAGATACTCGTTTACTTGTGAATAATGGTGCTTTCACAGAATTACCTGTCTGAGCTTCTAGTGATGTCCCCATGGAAACCTTGCTTTGAGATTCCTCTCCTGAGAAGCTCTCCTCCTTAGTACATGTAACTTCTTCTTCTTTGCTCTGACGTATTGCCTGAAAAACAAAACATATTGAGTGGACATAACGGAAGAAGACAAAAAAACAAGAATGGAGGGGGAAAAATAACCATGTAGCTCCTGAATGCTGATTGAATTATAGTTGCTGCGTCTTCTTCGAGGAACAACTTGGAGATTGGAGTAGTCTGATACTTCTTAGGTATGTGCGTCTCTGTTGCTTCGCTTTGGTTATCAACATCTTCTTCTTCTTTAACATATTGACTCAGTACTTTCGACTTCTCCTCCTGTAAAGGCTGAGTCACTGTTGCCTCAGAGCTCTTAACTGAGACAGAGTCATCATCCTCCAAACGTTTCACAGAAGCTGAATCTTCGATTGCGATAACCGAACCAAAAGGCATACCAAACTCTGAACTCTGTTGCTGAGACATTGTGATAAGAGCGTCAGAGTCCTTTACCGATCCTGAATCATCCACAGCAAGAACAGAGTTGAACTCATCTCCGCAAAGGTACGATCTAACCGAGCTCCATCGTTTCTTTTCTCCTAGATGATTGCTTCGTCCCTGAAAACGTAACAAAACATTGAACAAAGTAGTTAGTAATAATATAAACACAAAACAAGAGTGATGGGGTTTTCTTTTTTTGAATGACTTACATTGTTGTTGTAGTCATGGGCTCCAAATGATTTGTTTCTGAAAAAAATGCTTCTCACTAGTCCTCCCATTGTTTCTCTCAATGTTTCAGAACAATTTGGATAATGAAGAAGTTGGAAATTGAGAAATGGGGACAACAAACAAACATGTGAGATTGATTACATATAAAAGCTGGAAAAGAAAGGTGCATTATTTTAGAATCACAAGCACATGAGTCGTGTACAAGAGTACATGTAAAAAAGTGATTCAAAGGACATGTGTATTAGAGAAAAAAAGAAAGAAGCATAGCGTATAGTGCAATTAGTGATGATTGTGATCCAGAAGGAAAGCATCTGTAAATGAGAGAAGTTGTTTTATTTTTATATTTGAGAGTGAAAGAAATCGTGAGTTTTTGTGGTCTCTCGACTTTGATTACTTTAGGAAAATTAAAGAGTAGGGATATGCTTTGTGGATGCACATGGAGAGCATCGGATTGGTTCTTTTCTTATGCAAACGGCATTTTCACTCAATTTCACCTTTTTAAATTTTATTGTATTTCTCTCCCGACATTGCTGATGAATATTTATTTACTAATGGCTTTGTTTTTTTTTTTGTTTTTTCACTGGAAATGGAGAAGTATTTTTTTTGGGGTACGGTGAAATTGGTTTTGTGTGCTAAAACAGAATATTATGTTGTCGGAACCAATCAATGTTTTGTGGGATTGCGGTTGGACAGTTTTAGTCTGAGGTAAAATGGATATGACTCCAAGATCAAATAATCACCCTGCTGATATTTTAGCAAAGGCCAAAGAGCATATATATACACCAATCATTTTATATTCCTTCTTTCTTTTAAATGCTTTACATTGTAAGTATGTGCAAGCAGATTTTAAATAATAACTAGATAGTGAACCACGTTGTACAGCGTGGGAAAATATTTTGAAAATATTTACGTAAATTTGGATTTGTTTATTATAAAATAATAGTAGAAAAAATATTTATTCTATATATTTTATAAAATTATATATTTAATTTACTTAATTTCATACTTAGATTTTGGCCTACTACTATCTTGGTTTGGGTGCAATATCAAATTCGTTAATTATAAATTCGGTAAAGTCTAATAAAAAACCTAACAAAATATGTATTGACTCGTGATATGGTATTACAAATTCATGTGATCGTATTTAGAGATCTTAATATATCAAATTATCGTATTACAATAGTGATTGGTGAAAAATATTAATACCATTACAGTTATTGGTATAACATTTTAGTATGTATTAAAATTATATGTAAAAATTACAATTAGATTATGTATATTATTAACATTAGACACTTAGTATTGTTTATATGATGAATATTGTGTATAAAAAAATAAGTTTTAGCCAATTAAATAGTTTTTTTTATTGTTTTCTAAGATTTATGAAGTAATAAATAGAATCTGTTTAATAATTTCATTAAATAATTCGAAAATATTGTTTTATTATTTTGTAAACAAATATAACTTTTGTTTTTGTTAGTTATTAGATTAATTAAAATGCAATAGTTTTTCTATAATATGCCACATCAAACCTGGTTAAAATTATAACAACATTGCTTATATATATCTATATTATTATTTTCACAGCAACTTTAGCAAAGAAGGCTTGAAGTTGAGAATTATTTACATCTCATGCCATTGTAATTTAATGTCTTTTTTAATAAAATTATAAAACAAAAAAATAATATCAACTCTTTTCCATTAACAAAAACAAAGATTTCCTAATTTGTCTCCCTATTAAATCTGAAATAAAATTTCCAAATTTCATTCTCCTAAAATCTCTCTACAAATTCTTTACAATAATCGATTTTAAAATATAAATTTATGAGGAACCTATAAATCAGCTACATTTGATTTTCTATCTTCCTAATTAATCACCACATTCAATTCTAAAATACAATAATTATGTCCCGAATTTCTATATATAAAATCGTATAAAAAAAATTAATGACTTAAAATCAATCAAAATTAATCTAATAACTAGATTTTAACCCGCGGTATACCGCGGGCATATAATTTATATTTTATGTTGTATCTATTTGTTAAATATTAGATGTTTTGTAAATAGAGGAATAACTAAATTTTTCGTTTGTTGTGCGACTAAATATTTATATTATTATTTTAACCCGCAATACACTTCATGACTATTTGTTTGTTATATTTAGTTTTTTTTGTTTAGTGTTTGAAATTCTATTTTGATTTTTAATTATTATAACAAAAAACAAGAGATCTAAATACATAATTAGTAATTTATATATTGTGATTAAGTCACATTTTCCTAATGAATTAACTATTTTATACGATCTTAGTTAAATCAACTTGAGTTTATGTCAAATATTATAATATTAGTTTTTAGTAGTGTTGATAAATAATTAAATGAGGATTTAACCCGTGTTAACACAAATTTAATAATATTTTATTAATTCCAATATGTCATCTTTAGAACTCATCTACTATATAACCACATTATATATTATTTTAGACTTTTTAATTTTACATATTCATAACAATAAATTTTTTTTATTAAGTTTATAAATGTTAATTATAATATTTAAATAAATTCAATTGAAGTTTTTCTTACGTTAAGAATCAAAGCTCACAGGTTTTGGAAAACAAAATGGGAATCAAATTGTTGTTTTCTTTGTTTGCGAAGGATTTTCATATAGAATATCTTCAAAACACAACAAAATGTGTGGTTAAATATATAATAGTTTTTATTTCCATATTGATTGCTGTTATTTTTTAGTTGGAATGAAATATAAAATATTTAGGAAACAAAATCTGGAGTAATGTTAGTTTTGGAAATTTTTTAAGAGTTAATGTTGCAAATAACTTTTTAAATAAACAAAACTAAAAGGGCATAACACAAAATGTACTTCAAAAATGTTAATATAGATATAAACTTGGCATATTTCCATAAATATAATATGCGATTTTGTAGTTATTAATTTGTTTTAATTAATTTGTTTTTATACGATTTTTATATATAGAAATTTGGGACAGAATTATAGCATTTTAGAATTTTAGAATTGAATGTGGTGATTAATGAGATTAAGTTGCATATGTCCACCTATAAGTTGAATATATCCACCTATAAATAATGTTGACCCCTATTCTCAAATTAGCATCACCAACAACATAAAAAGATGCACCTATTTGCTATGCTCATTTGGCAGCTGCACATATACAACTGTGATGAAATATGTCAAGATGTCATGGAGGGATCACCAAATCTGGAGCAGTTCCTATGCCTCCCATCATCCTATGCCACAGCTGAATGATAAAATTGTGATCTCTATGTTATTTTGCTGATGGAAAACAGTCTAAAGTAGCTAACTTTTTGAAGTTTTTATGCTTTATAAATGTCTCGCCCCCTCTTTTTGTTTACTCTTCTCTGGGTTCAATACCTCTTATTTTATTTTTGGTCTATCCTTCAAATCCACGGGATTATATAGCTTCACGGGTTTGGATTAGTTTTAAATGTAAATTTTGAAATATCAATATTTTGGTACTACAAAATTATTCATCAAAAGTATTTATCAATATTAAAATATTAGACATGTTTAATTAACTTGATTAAATTATAATTATGTAAAAATAAATTATTTCTCTGTATACTACGGGTTAAATCCTAATATTAACTGTTAAAAATACACATATACAATTTTAAACACTATATAAAACAAACAAATGCAGCTTATAATTTTTATATTTTAGTTTAAATGTATTTTCCCGCGGTAAAATCTAGTATAAAGTTAACTTTGCTCATCTCCTTCCTACACATCAACATCCACTTAATCAATTTTTTTTTGCATAAAAAATACTATTTTTAATATTCTTTCATTGCATATTTATTACTTATAATTAATAATAGTAAAAAATAAATAAATAACGAATTTACTAAAATTAATTAAATTTTAAAATAGTATAAACAATAATATAATTTTTTAGTAAATAATAAAAATAATAACTCTCTAAAAATGAGTTAAGTAAAATAAATAAAAATTTTAACATAGTAAAAATAATACTTTAAATATGTTTTAGTAATAATGTTGTTATTAAAATTATAACCAAAAAATGATTATATTCCAAAATTTAGAATGGGTTAATGAGTTTTAGAATGTAAGTAAGATTTTAATGCATGGTGGAGTAAAAAAATAAAGCAAGTTATGTAATTGTATTTGTAAAAATATAAACATGAAAATAAAATTGAAGTGAAACATTAGTTTCTAAGAAGGGGCATTCTCAAAAATACCCCTTTTTCAATTTCCTTTTTAAAAATACCCCTCCATGTTGACCATTTTTAAAACTACCATTCTTTATGAACAAAATGACCAAATTACCCTTTCTTTAATGACAACAAGAATGTACAGTCACCAAAATCAAAAAAAAAATCCCGCCAAAAACAAAAAATTTTCCCGCCAAAAAAAAATTTTCCCGCCAAAATCAAAAATTTTTCCCGTCAAAAAAAATTTCCCACCAAAAACAAAATATTTTCCCGCCAATATCGAAAAATTTTCCCGCCAAAAAAATGAAATTTATACCTTATAAAAATATTGTAAATCCTTTTAAACACATTGTAAAACCTTTTAAAAGCGTTTACAAGGTGTTTAAAAACCTTTTAAAAGCGTTTACAAGGTGTTTAAAAACCTTTTAAAAGCGTTTACAAGGTGTTTAAAAATCTTGTAAAAGTGTTTACAAGGTGTTTAAAAACCTTTTAAAAACCTTATAAAAACATTTTAAAAGCATTTACAAGTGTTTAAAAACCTTGTAAAAGCTTTTACAAGGTGTTTAAAAACCTTTTTAAAAACATTTTGAAAACCTTTTAAAAACCTTGTAAAAGCGTTTACGAGATGTTTAAAAAACTTTTTAAAAACCTATTAAAACCTTTAAAAACTCTTTTAAAAATCTTGTAAAAGCGTTTAAAAGGTGTTTATAAGGTTTCTTCTACCTTATAAAACCTTTTAAAAACCTTGTAAAATTTTTTTGGCGGGAAAATTTTTGGCGGGAAATTCTTTTGTCGAAAATTTTTACCAAAATTTTTTGGACAAAAAAACTTTTGGCGGGAAAATTTTTTCGAAAATTTTTTGGCGGGAAAATATGTCGGAAATTTTTTGGCGGGAAAATTTTATTTTTCTTTTTATTAAATAAAATATTTTATTTAAGGGTAAAATGGTCATTAAAAATTAAAAGAGGGCAAAAATAAAAATTGCCAGAAAAGAGGATATTTTTGAAAAAGGGTATATCAAAAGGGGTATTTTTAACAAATTCTCTTCTAAGAAACATATACCATAAAGACTTATTATTAAATTTCATTTATAAGAAAGAAAAGATTAATTACTTAACTTAACTTATGTAAGCTGTTACAAAATTTGAAAAAGAATTTTGAAAAAATAATCTATCTAAAAAACAAAATCAATGGTCAGGAAATATAGAAAAAATGATATGTAAGCTGTTACAAATTACAAAAAGTGGCATGTGATTTGTGTAGCATATCTCAAAAGGTATATTATCAACTGAAGTTACAATTTTATAACATGATATATAACATATATAACAAATATAACATATATATATATATATTATCAAATGCTTTTAACCCAAAACATTGGTAAAAACAACATATTTAAAGGGAAAAATGCCAAAAAAACCCGAAATTATTTTTATTTGGACGTTTAATACCCAATGGTTTTGGATTGGAATAAAAATACTCCAAATAATAAAAATGTGTCATTTAAAAGTTAAAACCTAAAATAATAAGTGTTGTTATTTTCATACCCACGATTTTTCAACAAAATCAAAATTCAAATTTTATCCCTGATTTCCAATTAATTATTAAGATATAAGTGAAAATTTTCGGTTTTCTGTTAACCATATTAAACCGAGAATTAATACCGATTATCTATTTTTCTCTCTCGTCTTCCTCCTCTTTCTCTCTTCTTCATCGTCCTCTTGTTTCTGAAAATTTTCTGCTTTTTAAAGCAAAAGAAACTTAACTGATTCCTTTTTAAACCGGTAGGGATGCTCGGACGAAGAATCAGAACCTGAGATTGGAATCCGTTCATTCATTTTATTTAAAAACAGCAACCAAAAATTCAAAAGACTGATTGATTTCAAGCAGATCTTAGCCTAAAACCCCAACTAAATATATATGATTGATTCGTTTGCGATAGTAAACACAAAAAAATAAACACATTTAGTTATTACAGGCAGCAACTAAAAACAACAGAATCAACGGAAACTATTTCTAGAAAGAAAACATATTAATTTATATAAATCAAAGACAGAGGAGAAGAGACACATTAGTTAAGTGAAAGCAAATAAATATGAAAGGGGGAAGAAGCATAACATAACATACCCCATGCCATGAGATTAACCTTGAGATGGATGCTAAGCTCGATGAAGAAGGCGAACTTCGCCGCCACCGATGACGTCACACCTCCCATCTCCTTACTTACACAGTTACACACTTCCTCACTCCGTCTCGCTCTACACAGCTAATAACATTTGGTTTTGGATTTTGGTTTATTGAGCTTTCTGAATTTTTGAGATTTAATCTTTTTTTGACTGTGTGTGCCCGCGTAGGGGAGAAGATTAGGTGTTTCAGAGAAGTGATAACGTTTGCAGAACGTGACAACGATTATGATATTCAAAGGTATCAGTCAGATTTTGCTCTTATTTTTTTTGTTATAGCATCTCTCTCTTTTTATTTTAATTTCGTTTTCTTATTCTCTGTAGCAGAAATTAATTGATGGTGTCTATGTTTTCGTGTTGGTGCTTGGTCTGAATTTGACGGAAACCAAAAAAAAAATCTGGAATTCAAACAATATTAGAACAAACAATGAATTGAATTTGTCGTAGGGTGTTTGGGATCCAAAGCAGACGTAACCCAAAAAGGAATCGAAATCCAATCTCAGATTCCGATTCTTCGTCCGAGCATCCATCCCTTAAAAAACAGAAAATTTCCAGAAACAAGAGGACGATGGAGAAGAGAGAAGGAAGAGGAAGAAGAGAGAAAAATAGATAACCGGTATTAATTTTCGGTTTGATATGTGGTTAATAGAAAACCGAAAAATTTTCAGTTAAATCTTAATAATTAATTGGAAATCAGGGATAAAATTAGAATTTTGATTTTGTTGAAAAATCGTGGGTATGAAAATAACAACACTTATTATTTTAGGTTTTAAATGACACATTTTTATTATTTAGTATATTTTTATTCCAATCCAAAACCATTGGGTATTAAATGTCCAAATAAAAATAACTTCGTGTTTTTTTTTGGCATTTTTCCCCATATTTAAAGTACACTATGTTTTTTTTAGAAGACGAAGCTGGGTTGCATTACAAAATTAACATCTGCAAATAACATATGAGATTTTAGAATAATATGCAACTTGGATTAGTGAATAGATATTCATTGTGGGGTTTAAACGTTTCATCATTTAAGCATTCTTGACTTAGTCGGAAATTCTATTATGGCAGATGATGCATTTGGACAACCTTATTGTAGAGACATAGCACTAAAACTGTTCATGAAACTTTGTATATTCGCATTTAATGTAAGATATCAATATGTTTAAATAGTCTCTATAATTAGGTCAACGATCGACATTTACGTTACAATTTTTAAAATTATGTTTTCATGGGATATGAATATGAAATGAACTCTTTTAAAGATAAAAGGTCAGAAGATTGTCGACAATATTATTGTGACACTAGACAATATATGTTATATATAGGTTAGTAAAATAAGTACGGCATTTATATAGATTTATCTTTTAATCTTCAAATTATATTCATATTCAATGATTCTTATTGATAAAATTTTAACTAAAATCTCACGTAAAATCGCAAATAGATATAACAAAAAAAAAATTATCTTCAAAAATATATATGTTGTATACCATTGAGTAAAGTAAGTTTAGTATTTATATAGATTTATACTCAAAAATTGGAATGATTATATTTGAGCTCAACAATTTCTATTGATAAGAAATATTTTAAATTAAAATTCCGCGCATGCGCGGAGACAAATTATAGTATAAGTATATAAAGATATTTTAAAAATATAAGCAATGATATATCTTAGTTTTAAAATATATCTGTCATTATTAAACGATTTATAAATACAAATATTTAATCTTAGTTTTATAAAGAAAATTAAGTTTTATAATTGTTCTAAATAGGTTGTTATTGTTTCCTAAGATTTCTGAAGCAATAAATAGAATCTGTTAAATAATTTTATTAAATAATTTCAAAAATATTGTTTTATTATTTTATAAACTAATATAAGTTTTTTTAGTTATTAAATTAATTAAAATGTAATGGTATTTTTTGTAGTATATCACATGATAGTAGAATTAAACTTAAACAACATTGCTTAAATAAGCATATAGTGATAAAAAAAGACATTGCTCAATCCTTTCAAGTTTCGACAATCAAGGTCCCCTCTATTTATAGGTCCATCTATATTTTTACAAGTTAACTTGTTACAATCTTTTTTAATAACCAGTAGTATTATCTTTGAAAATTGTTATATTCTAATTTTTAATATGGCAATATTTTGTTAATTATGTGACGAATCAACCTTCATATATATATAATTAACTTCGATTTCTTTTCAAGAGCTGATGATGAGTTTTCGTATCAGAGACTCAGAGTCTGGTCTAATACTTAGAAATACATGTTTATTCTTGAATTTAGCTTATATCGTACACCAAAATCGATTTTTATGGAAATTGTGGAAGTTATGAAGGCTGATTTGTGAAAGAATTATCAAAATAGATTGAGTATTCAAAAATGAATAATGGATAAAGCAAAACCAGATATTATATTTTTCTAGTTATTTGTTATTCATTTTGACACAATGCACATAAATTAAAAAAATTATTAAAATTTTTATTTTACTCTTTACAAATACACAAAAAACAAAATTCTAATTAATAAGCTTAAATTTATAGAGATAAAAGAAAGATCTGAAAAAAAAAAAATAATAAAGATTTAATTTTAAAAATTGCATTGAAGATATAAAATAACACTCTTTTATAACAAAAAAAAAGTGTCAAAGTGACACTTTTTATGAAATAAAAAAAGTATTTGATTCGTATTTGCAAGTATCAAAATTATTTTACTTGCTTGCCTTGACAGCAACTGTATGGGACAAATAACAAGTCAGGAAAAATTATTTTAGTAATTATCCCAATGGCTAGGGTACCTAAGTTGCGGTCAATAGCCACTATAATATTCTTGTAGTTATATAACCACCAAGATAACCATGGCATGGACCATAGTAAAACGATCACTGCAAATTCGTTGGTTAATTTGTTGCTATATGAAATTGAAATCTGTTATTGCTTATTACTGACTAATAGTTGTCACTAGCTACTAACTTTACGCCGAGGCCAGTAGTTGTAAAAAAAAACACACTGATTTTTCCGTAGTAATTATTCTTTTTAAACACCTCTAATTTAGTGTTTTCATCAGTTTAATAGAAGTCTCTCCACCAACCTACAAGACGATATAAAGCCCCAAAATATATATATCTGAAACGTTACAGTCCGCCAACAAAATCTCAGAACAACCATATGTACCAAATGAGCATACTTCATAATGCATTATAATTCAAATAGCTAAAGTAGATCAGGAATCCAAAGTCTTGTGTGTATTTGAATTCGATGAGAGTTTTGTGAAGTTTGTATTTGAATTCGATGGAGAAGTGTTTCTTTCTCATGCGGAACCAAAAGCACGAGAAGGCTCTAGTATTTTTATAACTTGAAGTCCAATAATATTAAAAGCTCAAAGCTAGCTGACTCGTCTTTCTGGATAAGTACGACAAAGTCGCTTGATAACTTAAATATGATTATGTTTCCAATTGTACCTCTCGGAGTATATGCGAAAATATATAAATAGAACTTGCATAGTACGTACGGATTGTTTGGTATTTGTTTGTCCCGATCTTGATATATAGAAGTAATTCTAGTAAACTCAGGAGATTGAACTCGTTAAAACCAAAACTTTTCTTCTATTTTTATTCAATTTCTACTTCAAACGAAAGTTTCATGAGAAAGCGAGTTTAAGCCGTTAAAGATCAGAGCCTTTTGACATTTAAACTGAAGATTACAACTTTTAAAACTGAAATCTGATGTTGTGAATTGAAGTAAGTAGCCATAAAAAAAGAAATATTCGAAATTTTTGGTTCCTTTCCATTTCAAGATAGTTTAAAGAATCTAATAATGTCAAGTAACATGTCCAGAAAACTTGTACTGTACTAGTTCGCGGTCTTACAAAAAGAAGATAAGCTAAAAGAAGGCACCAAATTCTCAGTAACTAAAGAGAAGCCAGTTGTCAGACTACAACACTTTCATGTAATGAACCTCGTACGTGGCAGTCTGAAATCGTACGTGTTACCTTGAGAGAGATGAAGAGAGCTCGAAGACAAAATCTTCACGTGCCAACTAAATACAAGGTGTTGGTGGTGATGTGCATCCTCGGCAGCTCCACCGCTTGGCATTCTTTTTTGTTTGAATCGATCATGACATGTATCTTACAATTAAATAGCTTGTTGTTTACGTTAATCGGTGCCTCTATAAATAGCAATAGGTGAAGTAGCACATCTTTTCATATGAGCTGACGTGAAAACTCAACATTGCATGATAGTAAACATGAATACGAGAACGTTTATTGTATGGTTTCTGTTGTTAACGGCTGTTGTCGTAGCTGCCGCAGCAGAGACTTCCGTGGATGACAAGAAAGAAGGTGTTTAGTATTCTTTATTTTCTATATATGTTTTATAAGTTTGATAGACTTCTTATGTTGGAGGTGGTTTGAAACAGGTGCAAAGCAAGTAGAGATACCAACCGGAGAAGGCAAAAGCGACGCTAAGGATAGTCTCAACCAAGGAGACGTTGGGGTCGAGGCCAAGGTTGATAAAGAAGAAGACAAAAATTATGACGTTGATCAAGGATGGAGGGGAGGCGGTGGTCGCGGCCGAGGAGGCGGTGGCCGTGGCCGAGGAGGCGGTGGCCGTGGCCGAGGAGGTGGTGGCCGCGGTGGTGGACGAGGGGGTGGTCGTGGAGGCGGTGCTGAGTTAGATACCAATGAAATAGATGGTGCAGCAACTGACGTACAAAATGGAGGCGGTGGCGGCGGAGGATGGAAGGGAGGCGGTGGCCAAGGCGGAGGATGGAAGGGAGGCGGTGGCCAAGGCGGAGGATGGAAGGGAGGCGGTGGCCAAGGCGGAGGATGGAAGGGAGGCGGTGGCCGAGGCGGAGGATGGAAGGGAGGCGGCGGCCAAGGCGGAGGATGGAAAGGAGGTGGTGGCCGAGGAGGAGGTGGTGGAGGCAGTGCTGAGTTAGACACCGTAGAAATAGATGGTGCGGCAGAGGACGTACAAAATTCTGGCGGTGGCCACGGCGGAGGATGGAAGGGAGGCGGTGGCCAAGGCGGAGGATGGAAGGGAGGCGGTGGCCAAGGCGGAGGATGGAAAGGAGGCGGTGGCCAAGGAGGCGGTGGCCGAGGGGGAGGATGGAAAGGAGGCGGTGGCCAAGGCGGAGGATGGAAAGGAGGCGGTGGTCGAGGCGGTGCTGAGTTGGACACCGCAGATATAGATGCTACGGCAGAGGACGTACAGAATTCTGGAGGTGGTGGAGGCGGAGGATGGAAGGGAGGCGGTGGTCAAGGCGGAGGATGGAAGGGAGGCGGTGGCAGAGGAGGAGGTGGTCAAGGAGGAGGGTGGAAAGGAGGCGGTGGTCAAGGAGGAGGGTGGAAAGGAGGCGGTGGTCAAGGAGGAGGATGGAAAGGAGGAGGTGGTAGAGGAGGCGGTGGTGGTGGTGGAGTGTAGAATCGACCGTCTCTAGACTACTCACAATTGCAAACTAAATATTATGAGTAGAAATGTAAGTGTATGCAAAATAGCCAACTATAGTAAATAAGTTTGATGCACGGTTTGCCGATGCATTACCGCACATAACCACCTATCATGCAGGACTGATGTCATGTACGTTGTATCCTCTTCCTATAATCAATATATCTTAGCAGTTGAGTGTTAGTCAGAATTTTCACATTCGTTCACACGGAAAATTCGATTACGAATTGAGTTGTTGTAACCGAATATCTCATTAGGTTTTACAAAGATGTCGGAATACACAACAATATGATTGAAGTACAAAACCTTAAACCCGTGTATGTCTTCCTCTAACTTATGCTCGGTACCGTACACCTTAATCGGTAAAAGTCTCTTAAACCTTCTCTTTTTTGCTTTAGAGTCTCTTAGATCACGGAACCTCACTTTGGGATCGCATAACTTATATTTATCTAGTCTCTACATTTCATTTTCGAGCCATGAATGCTTGCATGATTAACCTTGACCAGCTTCATGACATTTCGAAGCTAAACAAACATATCTGCAGGAATTATTAATTCAAATACATATATTTGTGATGAACCTCACATCTTTTAAGATCTTAAGCCAACATTAATTAATATGCTTGGCTTTCTTGTCATGATGTCTTGACTTTTAGGGTATATTTCTGTGGATAGTGAATCTAAGACGTATTACAGTACCTTTGATCTCAAATTCACTCTATGTTGTCTAAATAAGTCATGTTTTACATATGCTCGTTTCATTTTCATGATCCTAGATGGTATTCATGCTCGTTAAGAACTTTATAATATTTCTTACTATGTGAGTTTAACCGATAAAGTATCCGCGTCGAAACCTTTTCTATAGCTCACAGTCTATTAAACTCTCTCTCTGTAACTTAAAAGTGTTTATTTGAAGCCAAACTCACATAATCACACATTAGCCAATAGCCATGATGACTTGTGCAAATATCTTACAGTAAGACCATAACAGGCAAAAGAACCAATATAAAAGGATGAACATTTTCCCATACAGTTCTGAGTTTTTAACAAGGCAAATGAAAAGATAACAAATCATGTCTTGACCCGAAACAAAGTTTTAAGCAAACCTTATGATCCCGGATGGACCACATAGACATGTGTGTTCATCGGATTCATGAAAAAGTCGACTAATTTTAAACATTCAAGGAAAGCTTTTGAGCTGCAAGTGCTTCAGCCTCAAGTGTTGGCTCCCAGAGGAGTGTGGTCTCTGCCAAAAGTGAGGTCACAATGTATGGGTCCATGTTAGATGCTGGACGCCGATCTTCCAAGTAACCTATATTCCAATTCACAAACAATACATGTTAGCAATATATAGCATAAAAAAAACAATGTGTGTACGTAAACCATTCCGGTAAAAGTACCTTTTCCTTTCGCCTCGGTATCACGTCCCACACGAATAGAGCATCCACGGTTAGCCACACCCTGCCAAGTTGACGTTTAAAGCAAGTGAGAAGAGAGGGACATAAAATAGGGACTTAGTATGAAGTCTTTTAAACTCCCATTGCAAATGCATACCCATGAGAATTGGTCGATACTAGCTGTCTCGTGCTTTCCGGTCAACCTTCTCTCATTGCCTTCACCGTAGGCACTGATGTGCTCCTTGTGGCGAAGCGAGAGGTTCAAGATAGCCTTTTTGATCACCTCAAATCCTCCTTCCTCTCTCATGCTCTTAGTACTGTAATTGGTGTGGCAACCAGCACCGTTCCAGTCACCCTCTATCGGTTTGGGGTCAAGTGTTAAGACAACACCAGCTTGTTCTGTAATTCTCTGCAAAAAAGTAACAACAATTACAAGAGCTGAACTCTCACTCACTCACTCACTCACTCACTCCTATCTACAAAATATAACTTTTGATTACCTCAAGAAGGTATCTTGCACACCAAACATGATCACCTGCATCGATTCCTACACTCGGGCCAACTTGGAATTCCCACTGCACAAATGTTTATAGTACCATCAGAGGACTATCAAGTAAATCATACAGTAACATAATTTATTGTTAGAGCTCCATTTAAACAGAGACCTGTCCAGGCATAACTTCACCATTAGTACCACTAATGTTAATTCCAGCATATAAACAAGCTTTGTAATGAGCATCTGAAATGTCACGCCCCCAAATCTTGTCAGCTCCAACTCCACAGTAGTAAGGACCCTGAACACAAAACAGAGAATTTGTTACTTTTTTTTTATTTGTAAACCAACACAAAACATACTTCTTGGCTTGACTGATGATTACCTGAGGACCAGGGAATGCTCCAACTGGCCAACCCAAGGGCCATTTGACGTTTTGCTGAAGTAAAGTGTACTCCTGTTCAATGCCGAACCTAGATCACGATCAAGTAAGTATTCAAACTTATGTACCACATTCTAAGTAAATGGCGATTACAATGAGATTTTAGGGTAGTAACAAACCATGGCACCTCGCCAGTAACCTTCTTGTTACTGAAGATCTCAGCAGCTCTGGCACGTTTGTTTGTTGGAATTGGCTCACCAGCAGGTGTCCAAGTGTCACAGATAACCTTCACATAACAAAATCTCAATAATTTAGTGTGTGATTATGAAACTTTTGCTTAATACTATGAAACTCATTGACACATACCAAGATGTTATTGCCCCCACGGAAAGGATCTCTGAAGATAGCTTGCGGACTGAGTAAAAAAAACACAACGGTTATACCGAATATAAAATTGTGAAATAAAAGAGAGAATGAGATTATAAATGTGACAAAACTCTTACTATAGAATCACTTCACTGTCTTCACCAGGTGCCTGTCCGGTACTTGAACCATCATAGTTCCATTTAGGAAGCTCAGAAGGATCTTCGACCGGCTTTTCGATAGTCTGAAACCATCCATAAACCTTATTAGCATCATAGCTACTGACATAAAATGTACTAACAGTCTTGAATATACATACCCTTGACTTGCTTCTAAGGTCAATTCCAGATCCTCCAATCCTATAGGCAAAGCAAAAAAGTTATGAAAAGTTTCGAAGAAATCTGAAAAAAGCGGGATAGAGACGGCAATAAATATTATACCAAATGTATTCAGCGATGATCCTGTCAGAGTAAGGCTTGGTGTCTAAATTGAGAAGAGTCTCAACTCTATTGACAGTAGAGTTATCAGATTGGAGAGCAAGCACTCTAAAGCCTCTGAGTTTGTTGCTGCTCTGCTTCTTCTGTTTCAATACAACAGAGCTCCACAACTTGTTTGTGATGACTGATGATGATGAGTGTTTAGGCACTCTCATCTGACATGTTGGAGAAGCTGCTAAGATCTGTGCCATTGGAGTTGATCCCTGATTCAAAAAAAAAAAAAAAAAAAAACTCAAAAAAGTCCACCAACAAAAAAGATCCAAATCAGGAATCTACAACAACTTTTTATGTTATATAAGATTAAAAAGACTTGAGCACTTTGGTCTGAATCATTCAGATTCTTGACCAGATTGGTGATTAAAGACTAAACCCAATTCAGTAATGCTCAAAAAGTACACCAAATATATTAAACTAAAATGCAAAAGACAAAGAGATCCATTAAAATACCAAAAAGGTGTGATGATCCGTGTTGATTATTATTATTAATTCATAAAGTAGAGAGAGAGCTGTTGATAAAATTAGTGAAAATGGTGGACCCGAGATCTACTAGAATCAAGAGCTTAATAAGCAATGGAAAGACAGAGTTTAACTTTATTATTATTACATAACAAGATTCTCTCTTACCAGAAACAAATGGATTCTTACAAAACAAGTGACAACAAGATCAGATCAGAATGCTGGAAAAAGTAAAGAAAAAAAAAACACAGAGGAAATGAGAAGGTACCTGGGACTTGAAGAAGACTTAAAACTGATGAATCAGAAGAGTTGGGTGTGTTTGGTGTTTGTAACAGATGGCAATGACAGAGTTGACAAAAATATGAAGAGCCCTTAAGAATATTTTCTTTTTAGAAAGAAATTTTTTTTTTAAAGAATAATAATAAAAAAAAAAAATTAAAAGAGTGAAGTGGCTTTTGCCAAAGAGATAGGGGTGGACTACGAGTGGCGCATATTTGAGTTTCAATCCTTTTTTTTTTTTTTTATATGTTTTACTAAAAAAAAATGGCTTTTTGTCTTCTGCAGATAAGGTCTCTCCTTTGTACCTCTATCTCAAACCTCAATACACATTTATTTTGGGGTCAAAATTCAAACTTCAGTACACTTATTATGGATGGCCTCTTTTTTTTTTCCTTTTTCGTTTGGTGTGGTTCTTTGCTTTGATATATTAGCAATTATGTTCCAACAACTGTTAAGGACAATTCTTTTTGGTCAATGGAGTTGATACATTACCTATTTCACATATTCATTAGTAAGCCAATGAATAGGAGAATTTCGAAATTACTACTTTTATTCATGGTACCATTTTTCAAAATAACAGTGTTTATTGTCCATTTTTAAAAAATGTTTCAAAATGCATATTTATAAAAAAATTGTACAACACTTTTATACAATGCTTTACAAATTTTCATAAAGCTTTTGTTAGAAAACCTGAAACATACATTAATTCAGCTATTGATTTTCAATATCTAAGTTTTTTCAAACAAAAATTTACTGAATCTAATTATATTGTATTTGTTTTGTCAATAATTTTAATAGATTAGCTCAAGCGAGTCAGTTAGGAGAAAAATTATTTACATAAATGATATAATGCATGCCAAATAATTCTGTTTCACATTCTCACTACGAGAAATCATTAGTAATTATATAAATTATGATATATTTTTTAGCAATAATAATTTATGACTAAGTTTAATAATAATATACTTTATATATTAAAATGAAAATCGTTCACTGATAGAAACCCTTTAAGTTTATACAACACATACACATGCATCTATACTATTAAAGCAGAAGTACCCATAGACCAATTTTTGGACAATGAATTTGTTTTGGTAGTTTTTAAATAAACAAAAGTTAGTATTCAATAATTATTCATACATTAGTATATCATTGAAATAAAATTCTCTAACCTTTCAAATTAAGTCGGATACGCGCGTATCATTTAAGAGCCGATTAATTGATCTGATTTTCTCTTCAAATATTTACCGTTGATTATCAAAATAAAATTAAATCATGGCCACTGATTTTTCCAATGGTTTTAATTTAAACCATCATATTTTTTTTTCCCGAATCTTACAAAATTGCTTGATTGCCAAGATTCATTAACTGCAAAACTAAAACAATCTTATGAGATAATCTTACACATGGAATATTCATATATTAGTTATAACAAAACAAGAGACAAGATAATTTTTAGGAGATTAGACATATAAAATATTAACTTCTAAATATACCTAATCTCACTATAAATACAATAGTTCTTAACCATTGAAATATCTCAAATTTAAATTTCTGATTTTTTATAAATATTTTAGAAAAAAACAAAAAAAAAAAAACAAGAAAAGGAAGTTACAATTAATATTTGTGCATATTTTTCCTTACAGTTTTAGGAACATAGAAATAAATCCAGTTTAATTTTGAAAACAATTAACTAATTAAAATTTAAAATATTTTAAAAGGTATTTTAAAATAGTTAAGTATTCATTATAGCCTTAATAATGTAAAGTTAATTAATATATAGGATATGTGAAATTAATAAAAATCAATTCAAATTTATTTTAATTGATATATAATAATCTAAAATTAATTTATTTGTAAATAATCTCTAAAACACAAGATATGCAAGAAATATCTATAAAATCTTATGTAACTAATATATTTTGTAATCATAAATAAAAATAATATATATTTATGAAAATAAATATTTCATGGATTACATTTGTTGTTTAGGAAATTTTTTTAAAAAATCAGTTTTAAAAAACAAAAGAGAAGAAAGAAATTTCAATTTATATTTGCATTTCTAAATAGTAATTACCCTAAAATAATTATTTAAAACTCTAAAATTCAATAATTACAATTGGTTGACTATATTGTATTACTATATATATGTTTATGCAAAACTGAATATTAATAAGTAGCTTTTTAATTTATTTACTGTGAACAAATCTTCTATTGCAGAAGGAAATACATCATATGTCAAAAAATGTGAGAAAAGCACAAAATTTAGTTATTTCTTACCCAAAAATTTTGGACGATAAAAATTATCTAATAGTTAATTATTTAAAAGAGAACAGTTATAGGACATAAAAAAATTTACGGCTAGGGACAAGATAAAACATGACAGGACAGAACGAGACGGGATGGGACGAGATATCTTTGCCATTATAAAATAGTTACTTGTAGTTTATATACGTGCAATAGTCCAAACTAAAACCAAATTAAAATATAATATTTGAATTTAACACCTTTAAACATACCGATATTGCTTAAAAACTGCAAAATAATGATTGTATATCTGTTATCGAGAAAGGATTAACGATGTCTAAAAAACGTACTTATCTAAATATATTTTAACATTTACTATGTACGTAAACCAAATATACTACTCAACATTTTTTAAAATTTTGAAATCATAAAAAAACAGATAAACCAAAATATTTTATGCATTCAAAATATAAATGTTGGTGCGGGATTCAGCACCCCCAACATACCGAGCTAAACCAGAAATATTAATTGAGTATTTAACCGGAAATCCGGTTAAATGGTCGATTAGGTCATCAGGAGTTAATTTGAATGAGACGAAGTCTTGGAGAAGAAGAAATACGCTTCACTTCGGTGCGGCGCAGCCGACTCAAACAATTAAGCAGATTTCCATATTTCACTTCGTCAACTAAGGAAAGTGAATATTCAAGGTGTTCCGACTCATATGTATAAATAAGGAACGAATCCTCCATTGTAAATCATCCAGAATCAAATACAATAATTGAGTTCTCTTTCACTCTTTGCAATAAACCCTAATCCCTTTGAGTTTTTCTTTCTTACTTCTAATTTCAAGGTTTAGATCTACTTTCTAGAGAGATTATCCTATTGAATTTGTTTCCCCTCTTTAACAAATTCATTGTGGAAACCTAGTTTCTACAATTGGCGCTGTCTGTTGGGACGCAAATCGTCTCTAGAAAAGTTCTCTCTAAAAAACTTTCCTTAGAAAGAAGCCTTGCAATAATGTCTTCCGTCGTGAACGAAGTACCCGAAACAAACCGCACGCCTGAACTCGCAGGCATCACCCCTTCTCAGGATGACACCACGACACTGGGTGGTGCATCGACCAGACCTATCACCGCCGTGTACTCACGTCATCGCGTCAACACAACGACGAACCTGGCCGGAACCTCCACCGAAGCCCCAGTCGGGGTCAGATCTGAGGGGGAAGCCAGCCGAAGTACAGGACGAACTCTCGAAGAGCTAGTCAACCTTGACTCGGAACCTTCCGATGAACAAAACCATAATGAGGCGGGCGCTCGCACAACGGAGCAGCAAATCGGTGCACGGAATGGAGACCTCCCCGATCAAACCACGCCAGCGGCCCAGAATCCGCAGGTCGTTTCCATGGAGGACTTCAGAATCCTGTTCGGCACCACGACGAAAGAGATCTACCAGATGATCTCCGACACTAACCACAGGGTCGACGCGGTTGTAACTCAAACAACCCCGTCGCGAGTCTCTGCCGGGCAAATCGGTGCTCGGTGCAGGCGGTGGACGAGGTCACGATGGACCACCCAACACAGCCCAACAGCTGGCCAACCAAGCACCCGCGGACCACCAGGAGGGGGCACCCCAGGTAGACGAACTACCTGGCCCTCCCAAGCGACAGAGGGGCCAAAACCCGGAGCGTGTCAATTCTCCTCCCCGTGGACGAATAACCATGATACTTGGTCCACCAGAAGACTGCGCAGACTCCGTCCGCGCACTGAAGAAGAGAGCACGACAAGTTTGCGCTCTTCAAACTGCTCCGAGCGAGCCTTCACTCTGTTCGGATCCGATATCATTTACTTCGGAGGATGCCAAAGGAATCCAACACCCCCATTCAGACCCTTTGGTTATCGAAGTCTCGATGGCCGACTTCGACGTCGAACGGGTCCTGATTGACACTGGGAGCACCGTCAACGTAATCTGCTGGCAAACGCTCGAAAAAATGGGCATCACACCAGACCAACTGAAACCTGAAACTCGAACGCTGACGGGCTACGATGGGGTCGCCAAGATGTCGATGGGTGACGTGAAACTACAAGTGCGAGCTGGTGGGGTGACCCGGAAAACTAAGTTCGCAGTCGTTGATGCACCACCAATCTACAACGCTATTTTGGGGGTACCGTGGATGTACGCGATGCAGGCCGTACCGTCGACCTACCACCTCTGTCTCAAATTCCCAACTGCCACTAGAATTTGCACACTTTACGGCGACCAAAGGGTGGCCAGAGTCTGCTCTGTTATCGAAAAGAAGCAGAGGAAGGCGGAGACCGCCTAGCAATTACAGAGCGGGGACCATTTCACCGGTCCCCAAAACCAGAGCGGGACCGCCTCAAGTCTCCGGAATGCAAGATCTTACAGGCGAATATTGACCCCTCTGACCCCTCGCGAACCGTCGGAATCGGGGCCGAACTCGACGAAAACATAAAGACTAAGCTGATCGCTTTCCTGCAATCTCGGGTTTCCACATTCGCTTGGTCAACGAGGGACATGGTCGGGATAAGCCCCGATGTTATGTGCCACAAGCTCAACATCGATCCCACGTTCAAACCGATCAGACAGAAGCGCAGGCGCTTGGGTCCTGATCGAGCCAAGACGGTCCAGGACGAAGTCGAACAGCTACTCAAGGCGGATCAAATCATGGAGGTCCAGTACCCTGATTGGCTGGCTAACCCGGTGGTGGTCAAAAAGAAAAATGGCAAGTGGAGAGTCTGCATGGACTTCACCGACCTCAACAAGGCTTGCTCTAAGGACAGCTTTCCTCTGCCGCACATAGATCGTCTCGTCGAACCCACGGCTGGAAATCAGCTGCTTTCATTTATGGATGCTTTCTCAAGCTACAACCAGATCGCCATGAGCTCAGCCGACCGCGAGAAAACGGCATTCATCACAGATAGGGGGACCTACTGCTACAAAGTGATGCCGTTAGGATTAAAAAACGCCGGAGCAACCTACCAGCGCTTAGTAAATATGATGTTCGCGGATCTGCTCGGCAAAACCATGGAAGTCTATATAGACGACATGCTGGTCAAATCTCTGATCGCAGAACAGCACGTCCAACACCTGGCAGAGTGTTTCGACATCTTGGATCAATTCCAGATGAAACTCAACCCGACGAAGTGTACATTCGGAGTAACTTCCGGGGAATTCTTGGGGTACATCGTCACCGAACGGGGAATAGAGGCAAATCCCAAGCAGATCGAAGCCATACTAGGGCTCCCGTCACCAACTAACAAACGAGAAGTACAACGCTTGACGGGCCGGATCGCCGCTCTGAACCGTTTCATAGCGCGTTCAACGGATAAGTGCCTCCCCTTTTACCAACTTCTTCGCGGGAATAAGGATTTCCATTGGGACGAAGAATGCGAGGTCGCTTTTCGCCAGCTGAAGGAATATCTCACTTGCCATCCAGTTTTGGTCAAACCGGAGGACGGAGAAACACTATATCTTTACGTCTTGGTCTCCAGTTCGGCGGTTAGCGGGGTACTAATCCGAGACGACCGCGGAGACCAGAAGCCCATTTTCTACACAAGCAAAGCGCTAAACGACGCGGAATCGCGATATCCTACGCTGGAGAAATTGGCCCTGGCAGTGATTGTAGCAGCACGGAAGCTGCGACCCTACTTTCAGTCGCATTCTGTCGTCGTGTTCACCGATCAACCACTCCGAACCATCCTTCACAGCCCTCTCCAATCCGGATGCATGGCGAAATGGGCAGTCGAGCTCAGCGAGTACGATATCGAATACCGTGCTCGACCAAGTCTGAAGTCCCAAGTGTTGGCTGATTTCATCACCGAACTGTCGCCCGAGCTTGACGATCCCACCTCCGCGGTGGAACAATGGACAATGTTCGTCGACGGTTCGTCAACAAATCAAGGATCCGGGGTCGGACTCATACTCCGGTCCCCCACCGGAGAAATCCTCGAGCAGACATTAAAGCTCAATTTCAAGGCGTCAAACAACGAAACCGAGTACGAAGCCGTTCTCGCAGGACTCCGGCTAGCCCAAGGACTTGGAGTCAAACACCTACAGGTCTTCTGTGACTCCCAACTTGTAGTCAGCCAGTTCAGCGGCGAATTCGACGCAAAGAACAAGCGAATGGGAGCATATCGACAGTTGGTCCGCACGATGTCCGGCGAATTTACGTCTTTCTCTCTGACGAAGGTCCCGCGGAACGAGAACGCATCGGCCGATGCACTCGCAGCTCTGGCGAACCGCTCCGACCCCGAATTAAGACGTACCATCCCCATTGAATGTATCAAAGTTCCCAGCATTAATCCAGACAGCCAGGTTGCCCTCATCAACGACGACCCAATTCCGATGGAAGTCGACGAGCCGATAGAAGATATGGCGGACGTCGTTGAACCTCCCGAGGATTGGCAAACTGAGATCAAACTTTACATCTCCGATGGCACCGTCCCGGCAGATCGATGGGCAGCCCGGCGGCTGAAGGCGCGCAGCGCCATACATCCTATTGGACGGGGAACTATTTCGCCGGAGTGCTTCGAGAGCGTTCCTTACCTGTGTTACCCGAGAGGAGGCCGAACGCATCATGATGGAGGTGCATGAAGGCGAGGGTGGCAACCATTCCGGCGGACGCGCACTTGCTCTCAAAATCAAAAAGGACGGACACTATTGGCCCACCATGATGGCCGATTGCGAAACTTTCGCGGCCAAATGCGAAGCTTGTCAACGCCATGGACCTATGCGGCACGTCCCGCCCGAACTATTAAACACTGTCACTGCTCCGTATCCCTTTATGCGCTGGGCCATGGATTCCATAGGACCTCTGCCGGCATCCAAATCCAAAAAGTATGTTCTGGTGCTGACCGATTACTTCACCAAGTGGGTGGAGGCGGAGTCCTTCACAAGGATTCAATCCTTAGATGTGACCAATTTCATATGGAAGAACATCATATGTCGTCACGGACTCCCATATGAGATCGTCACCGACAACGGTACCCAATTCACCTCGATGATCACCAGACGCTTCCTGTCAAAATGGCAAATCCGTCTCAGCACTTCGACTCCTCGGTACCCGCAAGGTAACGGTCAAGCCGAAGCCACGAACAAGTCGATCATTGATGGGCTCAAGAAACGACTCGGTCGAAGGAAAGGAGCGTGGGCAGATCACTTGGATGGTGTGCTGTGGTCATACCGCACAACCCCGCGGCGAAGCACAGGACAATCCCCCTTCTCCCTCGCATATGGTCTCGAAGCACTTGCCCCGGCTGAAGCAGGAGTCCCGACACTCCGTCGCACTATGATGGTCGATAATACCAAACTTAACAAAGAGATGCTGGTTGACCACAACGATCACGCCGAAGAGTTGCGCGACAAAGCTCTAGTTCGGATGCAACACTACCAAGATGCAGCGGCTCGATATTACAATAAAACTGTTCGTCAGCGGCGTTTCAATGAAGGTGATCTGGTTCTGCGAGAGGTCTTCGAGAACACCAAGGAAGTAAACGCCGGTAAACTCGGCGCTCGATGGGAAGGCCCATACCTCGTGTCAAGAGCAGTTCGTCCGGGCGTTTACGAACTGCCGACCATGGCTGGGGAACGGATCAAAAACTCGTGGAACGCGGCCCACTTGAAACGCTACTACAATTAAGTCGTTATTACGACTCTATCTAGGAGTTTCGGGAATCCGAACTCCATTTACCTTTCATTTGTAATACGAACTACGGTTGGCTTGATCCCCACTTCGGGGTACGTAGGCAATTCCTTATCTTTTAAAGACTAAGCGAATGCAGCTAATATACTAATAAAGTTTTATTCATAAATTCCTCCTTATTCAACTCGGCAACGAGCCGGTGTGCAAAGGAAAATATCCAAAGTTCACTTGTGTTTCAATCTCCTTTACATTGTTTGATGATTCCAAACAAGTTAAATAACTAAATTAAGTCCCCATTACATGTTTTGGATGTTTTGACTAATAATAAAAAGAAAAAAGAGAAAAGAGACGCAAAGGCAGAACGTCCCTTCGACAACTCGGGGTCCTAGATGAGAAAAGAAAACGACCACCCGAACTCAGAGTGGTCGAACTCCCATACTCAGCGTCTGGGTTGATCTTGCAGACGAAGTGGAGGCCGCGGACCCGATAGATCGTCTGCCAATGGTTCCTCCACCGCTACCTTCTCCAGTTCCGCGCGCCAGAACTGACACCTTTCCCTCAGGGTCTCCAGTTTCTCCCTTGGAACTTCGACGCCTCTCGACGCCAAGTCTTCTAAGAAGGAACACGGGCCCTCTGCCAAGTGCTTTTCACGAAAAATCGGGCCGGCCGATTCCAGGAAATTGGCATACCGCCTTAACCTTTCGATGGAAGCTCGGTAGGCCCAGATATCCACAGTGAACAGGTGCGCGGTATCTTCAAGAGGCTGACAGTCGGCCTCCAAGAGAACAGGCATCTCTACACTCGCCACTAGTTCTTGGCACGCTGCGCGTGCGGCATGCAGCCCAGTCATATGCCACTTCTCCAAGAAGAAGCCTTGGGCGATCATCTCGTTTAGAACCTGAATAATCCCGTCCAAACGATAGAACCGACAGACTTCGGCCAATCTACGGCGTCTCGCCATAAGGTGAGCCCCCAATCTGTAGCGGCGAGCCCGATACCTCCGGAGTTCTTGACATACGAGACTCCCTTCTACACCCGTCATGTCGATATGAGGGATAGGTGCGCGAACTCGGAACGTCTCCACGCTTTCTTGGGCGGGGGGGATCTTCCAGAGCTTCTGATCGCCTGGAACTGCTTGCCGAGGCGGCAAGCACTTCCCGAGCTCGTCTCAACCACGCAGATCGAGTAGTCACCATCTTTTTCTGATAATATTTAGGGAAGTTGTGATGATCTTCCCAAATACCCAGTCCTCTATTTATACAGGATTAGGAAGGTAACCGCCGCTGAGTCCACCAATCGGAGTGAAGCGTGATTTTCGCGTTTTCCCGAAAGAAATTCTTAAAGACCGTGCAACGCATTTAATGAGGCGCGTTCATTATTTCCAAAAAGAAAAAGGAAAATTTTCCTATTTTCAAAAAAAAAAAAAAAAAAAAAAAAAAACGGACCTATATTCATAGGTATACATTAGCCCGAACCGGACTAAGGATCTATTAGCTCATACCAAGTTCACCCCTCGTTTACGCCCTGGCCAGGTGATCAGCTCGTAGAACTACAAATTATTTTCAGGATAAGCCGAACCCAGAGTCGCGCCTAACCTTCCTATGTAGGGATAAGCCGGACGCAGAGTATTTATTCCGCACCCGCTTTTTGTTTTTGGGGTAAGCCGAACCCAGAGTATTTATTTCGCACCCAAACTTTAGCTCGGACGGAACGGTTAGCCGAACCCAGAGGATATTTTCGCAGTCCGGCATCCGAGCTAAAGCGAAGGAGATAAGCCGAGCCCAGTATCTCGCTCTCCGATTAAACACACTTTATTAACACTTCGTCTCAAATTGATGTTTTCTACCATCACTTAGTAAAAATTGTCTGTTGTAAGCCGGGAGACGTCTCGCCTCTGACACATTTTTCAAATCGTAAAACAATGATTAAAGCAAATCTCTTATTATTATAAAATTTTATTTCGAGCGAAATTCAAGTTCGCCTGTTACATTGCAGCTAAATTTTATTCAAAATCAAATAGAACATCTTAATTCCGAGCTGTAGCGCCGTTCGCAGCAATCTCACGAATGCTTGTCTTGACTCGTTTCGGCATCGGTCATAGCAGTTGCAATCCAGTCTTTTCCCAATCTTCGGGGCGAGTCTCCAATGCTCTGGCTTTTTGTTCGGTTTCGTCAAGCAGTTCGGTAGTCCTCTTCCTTTTCGCCTTAAGTAGAGCAATCTCGGATTCCAAAGTTCTCAGTCGTCTGTCGATTCTGCCTCTCTTCATATGAAAATACTGAAGGTCTTGAGTCAATTCTTGGTGCATACCCTCGATCTGCATACGCCAAGTTAGCAACGGGTCAGTATGAAAAGGACAAGTTTCGATCGCTTGTAAGACAGGTAAAAAGGATAGGGGCTACCTGAAAGAAAAAGGCATCGGCCTCGGCAAGCTCGGCATCAGTTGCATGCCGGTTGATATAGAACGGCTTAACGTTACCTCTAACAAAATCGCCGACCAAGGCCGGGTCTATGTATGTCGATCCACGTCCGGATCCTCTTTGGCATTCGTTGCAGTATGCAATAAGACATGGAGGCAAATCAGCTATCCTGCCAAACCCATTCTTAATCCAATCCTTGGGGTGAGACTCCAGCATCTCGAGTTTGAATAGCAGATCTCGCTGTGCTTTCTCTGATGCGGCAAGACGGTTGGAATATTCCGCATGACGATCTTCTACCTCGTGAAAAAAATCGATTAGTTCGCGTCTTTCCTCTGGTTTAACGCGAGACATCAACATCCAGGGAGCTTTTATGTTCGGGAAGTACGCCATCCCTCTTTCGATAGCTTCGGCATTCGAGAACGTGGGCACATACTTGCTAGCCAATGGGGATTCTACGCTGCCAACCGAGCTCAACATTGTTTTTGATTGACAAGCTTTTCTTGGATGTACGATCTGCAAGCAGCATTGGTTAGATTTATACAAGTCTTGAGAGATACACTTCTTAGGAAATTTGGGAACTTTCCATGCAAAATGGTAAAAGCACAAATTTCTTCAAATTGTTAGTTTTCTTTTTTAACAAAAAGGAAATATTACGATAAGCAAGTTACAAAAAGAGAATGGGCCGAACAAGTCGGCAATATTTTACAAGGGTGCTCCGACCCATAAGCGTCTACAAGGGCAAAAAGGAATAATAAATGGAAAACCATGTCAATTTTCGATGTCCAGATCACCGGATAGATCTGCTTGAAAACTCCCGGCGTTCGAGCCGAATGGATGCTCGACAGAGTCCGGAGCCGTCGTCTCGGGGGGGGGGGAAGTCCATAACCAAGCTGGTCCGGGGACATAGTAAGGTCGTTGTCATTCAGCTCGAGGACATCGATCGCGGTGATAGTCTCTTCGGCTTCGGCCTTTTTCTCGTCAATCTCCTTTATCCGCTCCTCAGGAATAACGGCTCCTTTTTCAATCAGATACTGTATAGCTCCCTGTACTCCGGTGGCTTGGTTCAGCATGTCTTCCAAGGGGCGAACTCTCGCTTGTTCGACCAGATAGGCCTTGACCTTGTCTAGTCGGTCTTGCGCTTTCTTCGCAGTTCGCTCCACCTTATCCCGACGATCTTTCCGAAGCCTTTTTACTTCGAAATTGAGCTGAACGTTCAACCTGTCGCATGATTCCCGTAGTTCGTTTCTCTCTTCTTCTAAAGTAAGTGCTCGGGAGTTCAGTTCGTTAACCCTCAGTTCGTTTGTTTGAGACGAAAATTTTTTGTCACAAAGTTGTGACCGTTTAGATACTTTGTTGTGACATAATTTTTCAGTCTTAAATTAGTAATTATTTCGTCACAATATTATTACGAATTAAATCGTCACCAAAAATTGTCTCTATTAGCGACTAAATAGTGTCATATTATTAATTGTAACAAGTGTGACGGTTTTATTACAATCATGTAGTCACAAATAGTGACGTTTATTTGAGACAAAATTATTTGTCACACATTTGTAACCTTTTAATATAGAGAATGATGATTTTATTGTATTGTATGAAGAAAAATATAGATTAATAACTAAAAACTTACTTTTATAAAATAAGTCAATTACATCATCATCGTTAACATTTCATAATTTTCCTTAAAACTAAAAAAAAACTAAATTTTAAAGTAGATAACTATTTTTACTTATAGTTAAACATTCATCTTATAGTTAAGTCACCGAACAAGGAGTAAACAGAGTGATAAGATTTGTAAAAACAGAGACTCACGAGAGAATCACCGAACAAGAAATGACAAGAATATAAATATTGTGCAGTAGAGAGATCCAGCAAACAGACTAACGCAGGCTAGTTCGATTAGAGAGTTTATATGGAAAAAAAATAAGGTTGAAAGGAAATTTAGGAAAATATGGTAAAAGAATCTCAATAAATTATTTTTTTCCAGGAAACAAAAATATTAGACTGCCAAAATTAGTTAGAAAATATCACAAAGAATTAAAAAAAAAAAAGTAAAATATTTTGGTTTAGAAGCCAAAGATCGCCGCTTTCTAACAATTTTTTTTTTGATAATTATCCTTTTTGAATTCTAGTTAGATATAAACTATAATATTTTTATTATTTTTTTATTATATTAGTGATATGAATAGGAAATCTTATCATGTGTGTTGAATATATATTGTGTATCGAGATAGAAAAAAAAAAATCAATAGACTTTTAGAGATCTAGAACGGGAGAGGTAACTTCTTTTCATACAATCTATCAATAATTCCCTTTATTCTTTGGGTACTTTCTAGATGTCGTATGTTGTAGAGATTCTTTGTTATTTTTACTTTATGTATAATTAAGCCAATTAAGGTTGTCTCATCTCTCTTTTGAATTCTATATTATATTGACCAGCTTATATTTACACCCGTATATGTAGCTAGAGAGAGCTAAGTTCTTTATTATTCGTCCTGTATTTTATAATTAAGCTATCTCTCGATGTCGTATGTTGTAGAGATTCTTTGTTATTTTTACTTTATGTATAATTAAGCCAATTAAGGTTGTCTCATCTCTCTTTTGAATTCTATATTATATTGACCAGCTTATATTTACACCCGTATATGTAGCTAGAGAGAGCTAAGTTCTTTATTATTCGTCCTGTATTTTATAATTAAGCTATCTCTCGTTTGAATATTGTATTAACAAATCATCTAGCTAATACATATATAACTGTTCCAATGATCTCTAGTAAATATTGTATAGTTTTTTTCTAAATAATTGATTTAATGTTCTATTGTATAATAAGTCTTGTCCAAGAGAGTACAAAGGGTACATAATAAGTTTTTTTCTAACATATGCTTTTGGATATTGCAGGTCAAATATATAATGTCGTCAAATAACAATAGATATGTTACAAGAAGTTGGATGTATGAAAGAATCGACCACAAAACAAATTTACCGTCACATGAATATTGTCAAGGGTTGGAAAATTTTATGAGATTTGCAAAGAGTCAACCGTTGTTTTTGGAGAGTGGCAAACTCTTTTGTCCATGTTACATATGTAAGAATGGGAGACCTTTATTGCCAGAAGCTAGCGTCTCGGGGCATTTATACAATAGGGGCTTTATGCCTAATTATTGGGTTTGGATTTCTCATGGAGAAAATTACGATTTTGTTGAAAATCATTCTGTTGAAGATGATTTGGGATCTGAGTCCCACACAGAGCCCGTGAATCCTTATGTGGCAATGGTTTCTGATGCATTTTGTTATACAGAATCTGGATTTGATCACAATATGGAAGAAGAGCCTAATCCTGAAGCAAAAAAGTTTTTTGTTATTTTGGATGCTGCAAAACATCCAATTTATAATGGATGTAAAGAAGGTCTTTCGCAACTATCTTTAGCAGCTAGACTCATGAAGTTGAAGACCGATTATAATCTACCCCAAAATTGTATGGATTCGATTTGTGAGATGATGAAAGAATATTTGCCTGAAGATAATAACGCAATGGAATCTTACTACGAATTAAAGAAGCTTATGAGGTCTTTGGGTTTGCCTTATCAGAAAATTGATGTTTGTCAAGATAATTGCATGCTATTTTGGAAAGATGATGCAGACAAAGAGAATTGTCTATTCTGTAAGAAAGCTAGATTTCATCCTACTGAAAAGCCTGGGCAAAAAAAAATTGCATATAGTCAAATGTTTTATTTGCCAATTTCTGACAGATTGAAGAGATTGTATCAATCCGAAGTTACTGCAAAAGATATGAGATGGCATGCTGAACATACAATGAGTAGTGGAGAAATGTGTCATCCATCTGATGGAGAAGCTTGGAAACATTTTCAAGAAATATTTCCTGACTTCGCATCCGAGCCAAGAAATGTGTACCTTGGGTTATGCACAGACGGTTTTAGTCCATTTGGCATGTCAGGACATAACTATTCATTATGGCCTGTGATCTTGACTCCTTATAATCTGCCACCAGAGGTATGTATGAAACAAGAATTGATGTTTTTAACAGTTCTTGTTCCTGGTCCAAATCATCCTAAGAGAAGTCTTGATATTTTTCTTCAACCGCTAATAGAGGAGCTAAAAGATTTGTGGTATAACGGCGTGAATGCATATGATATTTATACGAAGCAGAACTTTCTCTTACGAGCCGTACTTATGTGGACTATAAGTGACTTTCCTGCTTATGCTATGCTTTCTGGGTGGACAACTCATGGTCGGTTGGCATGTCCTTATTGTTTGGATCAGACAAATGCATTTCAGCTAAAGAATGGTAGGAAAACAAGTTGGTTTGATTGTCATCGCTGTTTTCTACCAATAGATCATAGCTTCCGACGGAACAAAATAAATTTCAAGAAAGGAAGGATTGTAAATGACACTCCGCCTGAACTGCTTACAAGTGAAGAGCTCCTGAAAGAAGTTGAATGTTTTCCAAAAACAGTTGTGTGTGGAGGGAACCATGGAAAATTACAAGGATATGGTGAAATTCACAACTGGCATAAGCA
Source organism: Camelina hispida (assembly GCA_023657505.1). Classification (NCBI taxonomy): domain Eukaryota; kingdom Viridiplantae; phylum Streptophyta; class Magnoliopsida; order Brassicales; family Brassicaceae; genus Camelina; species Camelina hispida. The sequence goes on along the minus strand of CP094635.1, from coordinate 29,456,005 downwards.
AAGTATTTTATGGGAGTTACCTTATTGGAAAGATCTTAAACTACGCCACAATCTAGATGTGATGCACATCGAAAAGAACTTTTTAGATAATACCATTTATACTTTACTGAATGTGCAAGGAAGGACAAAAGATAACGTCAAATCGCGACTTGATTTAAAAGAGTATTGTAATCGAAAACAGCTACACTTAACAACCGATGGAAAGGCCCCAACTCCAATTTTCAGACTACAAGGAAACGCGAAAACTGCATTTTTACAATGGCTCAAAAATGATGTTAAATTTTCTGATGGATATGCATCAAGTTTATCTAACTGTGTTGATTTTAGTGGTGGAAAATTAACAGGAATGAAAAGTCATGATTGTCATGTTTTGATGCAACGACTAATTCCGATTGCGTTTGCGGAGCTTTTGAATAAATCGGTACATGAAGCACTTTCTGGTAAGTGATTTAGAGCTTTTGATGTGATTCTTTGGAGCTTTTGAATTCTCGGTGGTGATCTGTTTTTTTTTTACATCTTACGGTGTTCTGTTTTTTTTTTTAATTTTGGTTGGTAATTAGATAAATGGTATAACGTAGATAAATGGTATAGCGTATCTAATAACGGTGCTCTGTTTTTGTAACGGTGCTCTGTTTTTTAAACGATGCTCTGTTTTAATTTTGTTTGAATATGTATTTGTTTTTTAAACGATGCTCTGTTTCAATTTTGTTTGAATGTGTATTTGTTTTTTTTTTTATTGTAGCTACAAAGCTTTTAGTGGTGCTCTGTTTTTTTAAACATCTTTCGGTGCTCTGGTTTTTTTTTTTGTTTGGTAGTTAGATAAATGATAAATGGTTTAACATGTGCAACATTTTTTGTATTACTCTCGTTTGGTATACACTTTTTAAATAATACCTTTAATATTTAACTGAATGTATTACGATCGGTGTGGTGTATTCTGTGATTATAATAAGCATTTTTTCTGTTTTCTAGGTATCAGCTTATTTTTTCGGGATCTTTGTGCAAGAACTTTGAACAAAGATAGCATCGCAATATTACAACAGAACATTTGTATAGTTCTTTGTAATTTGGAGAAAATTTTTCCTCCCTCCTTTTTTGATGTCATGGAGCATTTACCGATTCATTTACCCTATGAAGCTCGGTTAGGAGGACCTGTGCAATTTAGATGGATGTATCCATTTGAAAGATATATGGGCCATTTAAAGAAGAAGGTTAAAAATAAAGCAAAAGTAGAAAGTTCCATTATCGAACAATACATCAATGAAGAAATTTCTACTTTTGGTAGTTATTATTTTGAGCCGCATATTAAGACAAAAAGTCGATTAGGAGCTCGACATTTTGATGGCGATGATGGAGGTACACACCCATCTGCTGAAATTCCAGAAATTTTTTCTCAACCTGGGAGGGCTAGTGGTAAACCAAAAGAATTTTGGTTACAAGATAAAGACTACCATATTGCACATACATATATTCTCCTGAACAGTGATGAAATATTGTTAAAATCATTCGAAAGGTACGCATAAGGCATGTCATGTTTTCATTATTGACTAAACATTAAATAGTGTTATGTTTCATAATTATTAAAAAATTTTATGTAGGTTGTTCGATGAAACCATGGTTATTGCTAATCCTAACATAAGTGGAGATGACCTTACCTTGCTTAGAGAAAAAAATTTCGCACGTTGGTTAAAAGAACATGTAAGGAATCATATAATTTAAAAGTTAATAACTCAATTGCTTTATATAAACGTTTTCTTTTATTGATTAAATCAGGTGGAAAAAAATTGGAGTGATAGTTTATACCCAAAGTGGTTACGATCACTTGCCCATGGTCCGATGCTCAAAGTTACTAGTTGGCCTATGTATTTTTGCCGTGGATATATATTTCACACATACGACTATGGGAAAGACAAGAAAAATGCTAACTATGGAGTTTGTGTAAAAGGTACATCATCTTCTGGTTCAAATGACGAACATGATTTCTATGGAGTATTGAGAGAGATTATAGAGCTTCAGTATCCTGGGCCAGATCATCTTAAAATTGTGGTTTTTAAGTGTGATTGGTATGATTCAACCATTGGCAAAGGTGTAAGAGTAAATAAGTCAGGGATTATTGATGTTAATGCTGCAAGGGCTTATGGAAAATATGACCCTTTTATATTAGCTTCACAAGCAGATCAAGTGTGTTATATACCATATCCACGGGTGACTCAGAAAAAAGATCAACAATGGAAAGCAGCAATAGTTATACAACCTAGGGGAAAAGTGAGGCTCAATCAAAATTTGGATTTGACTGCAATTCAATCTGAAAATAGTAATTCGGTTGTTGATGTTGATCCATTGGAAGTTGAGACATTAATAGATGTACATGGAGAAGTAGAAGATCTTGAAGATATAGAAGAAGAAGAACCGAATTTTGAATCAGATGGTGAAGACGAAAACTCTGATCCAGAGCTAAGTGATGAAGAGTGAATTTAATTTTTTCACAATTTTGTTTTTTTTAATTAAGCTATTTTTTTTTGTCACAATTTTTAATTAAGCTTAATAAAGGAATTATTTACTCTAAACAGTGAACCACCGATTCTATCTCTCTCTCTCTTCTCATCTCTCTTCGATTTAGCTTTCAATCATGGTTCTGCAAGTATGGGAGTCATTGAAAGAAACAATCATGATTTAGCTTACACGGGACTTTCTCCAGCTACGTTTTTCACCGTAGTAGCTCTCGCTTTCGCCGTTTACCAAGTCGTCTCCGGTTTCTTCGTCTCTGATGAAGTTCACCGACCTCGTTCTTTGGAGGTACATCCCGAATCTGACCCTCTTCCACCGCCGGTTCAGCTTGGAGAAATCACCGAGAAGGATCTTAAACTTTATGACGGCTCAGATTCCAAAAAGCCCCTTCTTATGGCCATCAAGGGTCAGATCTATGATGTTTCTCAGAGCAGGTACTTACTTTACAAATCAATGGTTTGAAATTCTAATCATCGCTACTTAGACATAGATAGATAAACGGTTATCGCAGTTCTTGTTTTCCTATACCAAACGGTTATACCAAACGATAGATAAATGTCATCACTGGTCTACACTTCTTGTTTTCCTTGTGCTTGTGTGTTGAATTGGAAGAATATCTATCAAGTTTTCCAAGGTATAATCAGGAGTATGTGTGGCTCTCTCAGTTGTATGTTTCCTCTATGTGTTGCTCTAAACTTTCACTGCTCTGATTTGGGCTTAGAAGTAATCGAAATTTTTTTACTCTATGTGTAAACTATCACTGCTCTGCTCTGATTTGGGCTTATAGAGAAATGATCTGTGCACATTTTGATGATCTATAACAATTGATTCTTCTTTCTTTGTTGATTCTAAGTTCTAACTGTGTATAGGACTTAAGAGGGTCGTTCGTATTGGTTTCTATTATTTCACTCATCATGGCTTTTATATACTTTTTATAAGGAGCAAGCGGTGGTTAGTCTTGATTGATGCTGCAAAGGGTTGTGCTACACTACCACCTGATTTATCGGAGCATCCTGCAAATTTTGTTGCTGTGTCATTCTACAAGGTAGCTCCTGGATTATTTGTGAACCTTTGCAGCTACAGCAGCTCCTCTTCCTGCTCCAGGTATACATTTGTTTTGGACAATTATATTAAGTTTATTTACTAGCTCTTTACAATTGTATACACTTTAGTATGTTATTAACAAAGCTAATCGTTCATAATTCACAGGGCCTTAGAATTTACGCGCTTAAAAATTTCCCAAGCGCTTAAAAATTTCCCAAATATTTCAATAATTTTTGGACTTTTCCCTCTTAAATATATTATACCTTAAACCTTCACTAGTATTTAAAGGAATATAGGTGACCTCTAAATTATAACCCTAATTAAAAACTGTATTATTTTTCTTTGTAGCCGCTTCTTCTCTCTCGCTCTCACCTGTCACTCTTGCAAGGTTAGTGGCCATCTTCTTCCATTAAATTATTAGATCTGTATTGTAGAGTGATTACCATTTAACTTTTCGGTGGTTCTCTGTTTTTTTACATCTTTTGGTGCTCTGTTATTTTTTTTTTACTTGACATTTTTATGTGTTCGGTGCTCTGTTCTGTTTTGTATTACTCTCGTTTGTCTAGCAACGTATTACGATCGGTGTGCTTTTCACTTTTCTAAGGGTTATATATAATCGTAGATCTGTAGTTGTGATGCCGTAAACATATATTTTTATAGATGACTTAGATGGTGTATTACTATCTTCTTTATAAAACTTTATCTCCTAATTACTTTGTCGTTACCTAATCTTCATTTCTATTGTATTATAGATGACTCGTCCTCCAACTTCAAGTGGACTTTGGTTTGGAACATCACGTAATCTTCAATCTGGAGGTTCTCATGCTTCTGGCTTGCGAAGACCATCATCTCCTCGACCCTCAAACTCAAATGCTGCAGCAATCACTGAACCAAATGAAGAAAGAGAACAAATTGCACCAGTGATACGTGATACTCGAGTGCTTCATCCGTCAAGAAGAAATGGAGCTAAATGGTAACTTTTTTCTTTTTTAAATATGTACTTAAACGTACAAATATGAATATGACTATTTTCTAATCACATGTGTTACAGGTTCAAACATAACACTGAAGTATCAACACGTATTCGAAAGATCATTGAAGCATGTTTTAATGGACCATGGTATAGCTGGTCAAAAGTGCCTGGTTTTTTCAAAGATTCGTGGTTTACAACATTTAAGGTTTGCTTTAGTTATTAAACATTTGAATAATACTTTCATTATTTATTTAATTAATGTTTTATATAATTTATATTCTAGACACACTTCGAGTGGGATGCCTCAATCGAGCATCTTGTTAAAGCCAACTTTGATAAGCTTGCTGCTAGTCGTCTTAAAGGAATGGTTAGCCTTGCAAAGTCCAATGCAGCAAAACCCAATGGAGAAAAACCCGAATGGATTCTCTCTGAACATTGGACTGTAATGTCAGATTATTGGAGGACACCAAAAGCCAAAGGTAAAAGTGAGAAAGCTCGTACTTCGCGACTATCTACTCGTGATGGTTTAGGTGTCCATCGACACAGAGCAGGTTCACGCAGTTATGTCAAAGTGCAAGATGCTTTGGTAATGTTTATGTTTCTTATTATTCCTATTTTTCTACGAAAACTTCAGATTTATATTATTTCTTACATTGACTATTTCTTCCCTTATAGGTTGCCAACAACGAAGACTCTTCTTTCATTGCTGTGATGAAAAAAACACACCAGAAATCTGATGGAACATATGTTGATGAAAAAGCACGCCTCATTGCAGAAAAATTTGATGAACATGTGGAAGAACTCTTGTCACAGAGAGAGTCTTCAAATGGTGAGGGTTTAACCCAAGAGGAGAAAAACGAAATTTATGTTAAGGTAATAGCTATAGATTAAATTATGCATAGCTACATATGTTTTGCTGATTTGTAAATTTACTACTCTTTTTTGGGTTTGAAAATACATAACATTGTTTATAAATGTGTGTTTATTTTTATAGATTGCTGGAATATCAAAACAAGGTCGTGTATTTGGAATTGGGTCACTGCACAATGGAATGTCTATGTCTTTGGGTGATCCATCAGTCCCACAACCTACGGAAGAAGAATTTGGTACATTAAACCATCGACTTGAAGAACTTGAAAATGAATTGAAAAAGAGTCGTGATGGAAACTTACTCCTTGAGAAACGTCTCCAAGCACTAGAGGACAACTATGTTTAGAGGACAACTTTGTTTCCACAAGTTCCCCTGGAATTTCTATGTAATCGAGTTTGGTTTGGCTTTATTTATAGTTGCTACTTATTTAAGTTTGTTTTGGTTTTATTTAGTTTATTCATAATACTATGGTTTTTATTTCTATTTTATATTATGTTATTTTATTTTTCATAAATTTTATTTGGATTAGCACATTGTTGGATATTGGTTTCTTTATTTTAATTTATAAAATAATAAATTAGTTTAAAATATTATTTTAATTACTAATATATAAATTATGTACCATTGTAACAATAATTTTAAAAAACGAGAGGATGATGGTTTTGGTCATAATTGCAACGATTTTGTGACAGTTAGGTGAAGATGTTTAGTCATCTTTTGTAACATTTTGAGACTATGGTTTTGTTATAATTAGTGACTTATTTAAAACGGTTATGCTGGTCACAACATATGATGATTTTGAGACGATATTTTAGTTGATATTTTTGACCAGTTAGCAACGATTTTTTCGTAATCATTAGAGACGGTTTGAGACTAAAGTTTTGTCATAACGAATGACAGTTTTGATACATATTTTTAGTTAGTAACCGTGACGGAAAAGTGACATTTAACAGGTCACTAAGTGTGACGTTTTGAGACTACAGCGGTGTTGTAAATAGTGACTAATTTGATACGTGATTTCGGTCATGAAATAAAACGTATTTGGGACAATAATTTTAGTACGCAATTGTGACATTTTAGATACGTTTACAAATCGTTACATTTGGTGACGAAATAGATACGTAAGTGTTAGTCGCAACTCGTGTGACGTTTTAGTGACTAAAAAAAATTTGTGACCAGCGTATTGTAACCATTCACCGAACGTCACAGATTCGTAACAATATTTTCATTGTGACGAAAAAAAACTTATTGTGACGGAATATTACGTGACAATGGACTCATTTTCTTGTAGTTCATTTTTTCGAGCTCCACTCCCGAATTCTTGCTGGTTTTAACTTGCCTATCATATTTCTGAACCAACGTGTTCATCTTGGCGGCAGTCTGTGGATTCAAAGAATATACGTCAGTTTAAAGCTTTGTTGGGACAATGAAACTTTAACGGATTTGATAGTAAGACGAACCATTAGGTGCGATTCAGCGACGTCGAAGAATGCTTGCTTGAATTCCAATTCGTCAGCTGACGGAAGAATTCGGTTGGAAATCTTCAGAGTCCGGAAAAGCTCGCCTGAAGCTTCGCGATTGGTCACTAAGGGATAATCGCCGAAGTAATTGTAAGCGAAGTGATTCGTCTTGTCATCTTTTCTTTCGAGGCGGAATCGGTCGGCAGACTCCAGTCTGGCTTCGTCAGCCGAACGCTTGCGACTCGGCAATGGGCGCGCGTCGAGAGTTGGTTCCTCGCAGATTTGTTTATCTTTGTTCTTCTTCTTCTTCCTCCTTTTGGATCCAACTTCAATTTGAGGAACGTCTTGTACTTCGTTCGAAGGATTGACATTTTCTAAGGCCAAAGGAGGGTTTTCTTCCTCTGCGATGGTGGGTGGCTCGATGTCCCCTCCGGGTGCTTGAGTAGGATCGGCGACGATTTGGTCCGGAGTAGGATCGACGTCGGTTGGACCCCGAGATGGGCCGATCTCAGTTTCAATGGCCGCTTGAGTGTCTCGGCGAACAACCTGGACGTCTTTGGACTCCATCACACGACATCCAGCAGATCGTCTTAGTGCATTGGCGAAACTTGGAAAGTTTGTTCTGGCTTTTCCCATTGCTGTTTCGACTCGGATACGAGTGATGAAATCCCACTGACGGTTGTTCTCGGATAGCAGAGCGTTTCTAACAAGAATGTAGTTCGGAGCTAGGCGCGTTGCACACAATGGACGATCTGGAATCACAGACATCAAAAAGTTAAAACTGGTCAGCGTTGCCGAAGTCGATAACAAATATTAAGAAGTATAACTCTACCAGTATTTTCATTCCACACTCTCCGATGAAAACCCAACGGGTTAGCAAATGAATATTGGTCAACGCGGACGAAGAAGTACTGGTTCGTATACTTCTTGAATTTATTGGTGCGTTTACCAACGAGGAAATTGTGAGTTGGTCTCAAGTTCACTTCCCAGCGATTCGGACTCTTCGATTGCTTCAAATTTGATAGCTGTTCGAAGGCTTGAACTCGAAGTTCGACTCCGACTTCGGCTGCTAGGGTCAAGGCAGCCATGAAGTTACAAATAGCTCCGGGTACGAACTGAGAGATCGCCATCATCCGTCTTTGGGCGTAGACTGAGATCAATTCTGGGATTGGGAGTAGGAGGCGACATTCGGTGAAGTAACCCTCATATAAGCATACATACCCTTCCGGGGGGCTCCAGGGGCGTTGATCTTCACGAGGAATCAAAATCGTGACGTTGCTATTGAATAAACCACACGAGTTTAGCGTCTTGTTCACAGTTTCGATCGAGCTCACGCTCTTTTCGCTCCCAATCCGTCCCGCGTGATCAAACAAGGGATCGATATCTTCGATCGAGAGTCCCAAGGGTACGAACCGATGTTCCTCTTCTGAAAATACGTCCGGAGTCAGTTCGGTATTCTCCTCTTCGTGACGAACTGATGAAGGTAAGGCTGGTTCCGCTTGTGAGGAAGAGGCTCCTGTTGAACAGCGAACTAGGTATTGCGGGACTTCGGAGGTCGATCTACTTGATTCCCCGATTTGCGCGGTGCGTTCAGAGTTGAGAGTTCTCCGTCTGGAATTACGGCGAATTAATTGTTCGGGCGAAGAGGCAGGTTCCGATGTGCTCGCCATGTTTTGAGTTCGGAGAGTGTGGAAGACAAATAACGAAATGAAATGGGAGAGAGATCGGAGCAGATTACCTGTTGCTGATGGCGAAAAATGAGAAATGAGGAGAGTAGAAGCGTATTTATAGAGCCGAGTAGGCGGCAACCCTACGAAAAGTAATGATGACCTACGCGACCCTTCGAATTCCGAGCTAGCAGATGGGACATAAACGACACGTGTCATCCGGACAATGCGTGGCGCGGCGATTTGAAGATCTGGTTAAAATCAATTAAGTATTTATGGATCAGATCGGATATTCTCTTTCCATAGTTCAAAATATTCGAATTAAATCTCGAATATACTGAACTGGGGGGGACTAATTGTTGGTGCAGGATTCAGCACCCCCAACATACCGAGCTATCCAGAAATATTAATTGAGTATTTAACCGGACATATAATGGACCGGCCCAAAATAGGCCCAACAAAGTCCTGAAAAAAGCCTCTCAAGTATCCCAAATAATACTACCCATCTCGAGAGAGAGAGAGATACCTCAGAAAACCAAACACACAAAAACTGCGAAGAATATGGCGACCGAAGATGTTGTGAACGAGCCCCTCCCGGCGGCGGCTGAGGAGTTACCGGCGACTGAGGCGGAGAAACAACCGCACAAGCTCGAAAGAAAGTGGAGTTTCTGGTTCGATAACCAATCAAAGAAAGGCGCCGCCTGGGGAGCTTCTCTTCGCAAAGCCTATACTTTCGACACCGTCGAAGATTTTTGGGGGTTTGTGTTTCTCTATTCTCCTTATTTTTGATTTCAACACGCCTCCCTCTGTCTATAGCTTTTGTATTCGCTTGCGATGTTGATTTGCTTAATGAGACTTGTTCTAAATCTGGGATTTGTATATATAATACTGTGTGAACGCCGAAGAAGAAGAAGATGTGATTTGGTTACCTCTCGATCCATGTCAGTCTAGATCCATTAGTAGATAAGAATCTCAGGATTTTGATTTGATTTGTTGTTTGTGCAGTTTGTACGAGACTATATTCCAGACAAGCAAATTGAAAGCGAATGCTGAGATTCACTTGTTCAAAGCTGGTGTTGAGCCTAAGTGGGAAGATCCAGAGTGTGCTAATGGAGGCAAGTGGACTTGGGTTGTTACTACCGACAGGAATGTGGCTTTGAACAAAGGCTGGCTTGAAACTGTAATTACATTCTCTCTTGTGTTTTGGACTATATATCTGGCTGCTTTTTTTTAACTAACTAAGTTCTCTCTCGTAATTTTGCAGTTGATGGCTTTAATTGGGGAGCAATTTGATGAGGCGGATGAGATATGTGGTGTGGTTGCTAGCATCCGCCCTGGTGCCAAGCAAGACAAGCTCTCATTATGGACAAGGACGAAATCAAATGAAGCTGTTCTGGTATGATGTTTTGTCTTCTCTTTATATTCATGTTGATGTTGGTGTGCTTGTTCTTGTTGTTTTCTTCTAGTTGTAATCTGTTAGGGATCTCTGAATTTAGATTGGTTATCGTGTTTCATTTTTTGCTTTTGCTCATTAAACAAAATTACCTTAGTTGAATTTGTTGATTGCTTTCTATATAGTAAATAGCAGCAAGTCGAGCTGTGGAAGGTTTAGAATATGCTAACACGCTGGATGTTCTTAATGATACCTATTGAACTGACTATTGCGAGAGCTTAACTACATCTGGTTTACCAACTAGTAGCTTCTTGCTTTATTACTACTACTTATAAGTTTTACCAGCTACTGATGATTGAGATACTCCTACTACTGTGGATTCCCCCCCCCCCCCAAACGTTTTTTTTTTTTTTTCATTTATATTGAAGTTATGTGATGTGAGTTATTTTAAGATATATCTAGTAAACAAAGCTCTTTTCGCCAAAGGATTAGAACTTGGCTGTATAAGATTGGTTAATGAAAATATCTGACGAATTTTACTACTTGTTGTTTGTTATTGTAATCCAGATGGGTATTGGGAAGAAGTGGAAGGAGATACTTGATGTCACCGACAAGATAGCTTTCACTAACCATGTAATTACATTTTTCTTTAGTTGCTATCATCTTCTTGTTCATGATTTACCCCTCACGTGGCTCAATAAACCGGTGTCAATGTGCAGGACGATTCGAGAAGAAGCCGGTTCAGTGTTTAAAGAAACCAGTGTGAGACGAGAGGAAGATGCAATATGGCTTTTTCTTGCATTGTTTGGTCGGTTTACTCAAAATAGCTGAGACCTTTAGGGACACGCACTTTGAGGTGTAACTCTACAAAGTTTTCTGTTTCATGAAAAAGAATTTCATTTTAATTAAGTTCAGTTATATAAATCTCTTTTGAAAGCATCAAATTTTGGACAAATAGAGAGATACTACTCTCTTCGTAGCAACCTAATGCTAATTTTTTGTATTTTTTTTCTTTATGGGATTCCTAAAATTGCCTTTGCTTTTGTATTTTTTGTTTAATGCGATTGTCATGATTGGTATCGATGGTGATAATCCATTTTCTGAGATCATATAAAAGGGCTAAAAGGATGAGCACTTCTAATAGCATCATTGTTTCCAGATTCGGATGTGTTGGTACAGGAGTCTTTGTGGGTGTACCTTCTACTTCTATGTCTTTTGGTTTGTGTTACTCTTCAATTCAATAAATTAAGTTCCTCGGTCAATCGGTAGATTCTAGGCTCATAGGTGGGAATGATGATTCATCATTGATGAATCCTTTAACCCGTGTGGGCAGAAGCTCTGGTGCCGGATACCCGTGAAAAACAAATTAATAGATTCAGATTACTTTTGTCACTGAAGAATTTGGTTTCATGTAATCTTCATTTGGACCTCCAATCTGAGTATTGCATTGGTTTGGCTTGTCTTTATGTTGGAGTCGTACCATTCTCCTATTTTACATTGGTAGATGTTCGGTTGTTGTTCTCTTATGCTGATTAATATTATTTGGGATTTTTGCCAAATATTCCACAATTTTTATAAAAGTTTTGGGAAATGCCACATTTACTTTATCTTTTAAAAAATGTCACAATTTTACTGTTCACATGTGATTAAAATACGAAAATATTCTTGTATGAAAGAGAGTGATTGTCGTGGACAAGATCTGATGGATAAGTTATTAGAGGAAGTCATAAACGTGTCCACAAATTTCATTTTTATAATTTGTCTACGAGAATTATATTAACAAAGTTGTCCACGAGTTCAAATTAGTTAATCATATTATTAAAGATAAGTTGTCTATGAAAAATAATTAGACAAAAAGGGTAAAGTTGTCGAGATGGTGGACCAAAAGAAGATGTCGAGAATGATGAACCAAAAGAGGATGATGTGGATGAGGGTGGACCAAAAGATGATGTGGAGGATTGGGTTTTTCGCCGGCTCCTTCTCCATATCATCTTGTCCATCATCCGCATCTTGTCTATCATCCACATCTTGAATTCATCATTCGCATCTTGTCTAGCATCCGCATATTGTCTATCATCATCTTGTTCATCATCAGAATCTTGTCCATCATCCACATCTTGTCCATCATCCTCATCTTCTCTATCATCCGCATCTTGTCCATCATCTGTATCTTGTCTATCAACAACATAGTGTTCATCGAGGGGCATTTATGTCTTTTTGAGGGAAGGTTGTGGCATTGTGGAAAAGAAATGGAGAAAGTGGCAGTTTGACTAAAAAAAATACTTTTCATGGCATTTTTGTTAATTAAATCTTGTTTGTTTGCCAAAAAAATATGATTTTTTTGTTTTCTTTCAATTAATATTACTTTGTTCTACTCATTATTCTGCTCTGTTGTAACATGTAAGTTATCATGTATTGGATTTTTTTCTTCTTTTGATTTACTTAATTGTTTTTGTCATTTCGGATAGTTGTGTACTACAGTACTAGAATATATCCCGTGCTATAAAGAAAAGATCAATATTTTCTCTAAAAAATTATAATACAATAATAAAATGACGGTTTAGCATGATAAATTGAGAAAAGATTGTCATTTCTATTTTAGAGTATTTTCGGTATGGATATGAGCAATGTCGATAATGGTGAAAGGAGAATTGGATGATTTATATTAAAAGTTTGGAAGAATCATTAAGAATTTATTTTTAATTAAAGATTTTATTCCTTTTTTATGCTTCATAATATATTTTTATTATCTCTAATAAGTTGGTTAAATATATGGTCTAGCAAAAAATCTGCTGAAAATAAATTTGAAATATTCTCTTTAAGATTTTGGAAATAATGTGATTCCATAAAAAAAAAATTTGCTTGATTCTCTATAAAATTTTTGGAAACAATGTGATTCCGAAAATAAATTTTGGTTGAACCGACTATTACTCTTGTAACCAATCAATCTATCAATTTGGAGTAGCTTAATAAGTTTTTCGGTAACCAATGTAACCCATCAATTTGGAATATCCTTTAAGATTTTAGGAAACAATTAAGGTTGCACCGACTATTTAACCTGTAATCAATTAATTTATCAATTAATTAATGTATAACCTACTTGTAACCACTTATTAAAATTATGTAGTTTACAAAACAATGTTGTGTACTTCTGTTTTATTATAAAGAGGAATTTGTTTGAGAAAATATTTTACTTTTAATATTGCAATTATTTGGTAAATCTACATATATCTTATTAACCCTAAGTATTTTAGAATATTATAGTATTTTAATTTGTTTGATGTCTATTATCATTTTCTATTGTTTTTCGGTTGTATTTGCATCATTATTTTATGAATTATTTTACATATTAATTATTATATTCTAACTGTGAGCAAATAAAAATTATAATTTTATTAATCACATAATTTTATTTTTACCAGCCCGCCGATGTGGAACATTAAGAACACACATTTTCATCATAAATTGAGTACTATGTCTTCGTTTTTAAAAATTCAAATCACACATTTTTTTGTTCAAAGGCTTTTTTTCCATTAAAATTACTGGGCCTGGCCCATTACAAAGAAGTGAAGAGATTGTTTTGCCAAGGAATCGGCATCAACATTGTTTTCTCGAGGGATGAAACGAAAATGAACAGAAACAAAGGATAAAGAAAGGTTGAGGATGTCGAAGAGAATCCCATGAAGTTCTTTTGCAAAGAGCTCCGAATTAATGGCTTTGACAAGAATCATCGAGTCTGAAGCTAGAGAAAGGTGTGTGATACCCCGGCTAAGGGCATGATGCATGGCTCGGATAACCGCTGTTGCTTCCGCCAGGAGTGGGGTCTGAATGTTTTCAGCTGTTTCCGATCTGCTGTCTAGTTGGATTCCTTGGTGGTCCGTGAAGATCCAACCTAGTCCCGATTGTAGCTTTGAATTCCAGGCGGCATCCGTATTGCATCTGATGTAGTGATCAGCCAGGGTGACCTGCAATGATGGTTTGGGCAGAAGGGTGGGGTTGATAATTGTAATCTGGGCTTGGAACCACTCCTTAGCTCTGCAGATAGCCTGAGTTACCACTTCCATAGGGCTATAGTGGCGGTCCTGGAAGATTTTTTGGTTTCGACTGTGCCAAATCGCCCAAAAGATCCAGGGAGCCAGGGAGCCTTCGCCAATTCCTAGGGGAGGTAATGCTTTCAGCCGCTTTGAAGTCTCGAATCCATCCCTGAAAGTTATGATCTGATCCACTTGGAGGGTTGTATCACAGGGAAAGATTTCCCAGATCTGTCGTGCAAAACTACATGTGAAAAATAGGTGCAGTACCGTTTCTTCTTCTCCACAATGTTTACAGCTTGCATTGATTAAAACTTTCCGGTGTTTTAGGTTCTCTCCTACCGGCAGGGCATTATGGATTGCCTTCCAGAGGAGGAGTTTTATCTTAGGCGAACATTTGATACCCCAAAGCTTTGATTTCCACTCGTATCCATCTGATGGGGAGCTAATCTCATGGCTTATATCCATAGCGTTGAGCGCTTCATAATAGCCAGATTTAACTGTGTAGTCCCCAGAGGGACTTGGTAGCCATGCCCATTTGTCTGTTGCTCCACGTTTGCTTGGTACTAAGGTAAGGATCTCTTTTTCGAAGTTTGGTAGGACTTCTCTTATGCAGAAAATATCTTCATATTTATTTATCACACATATGCAGAAAATATCTTCATATTTATTTATCATATGTATTTTATGATAATTCAAAAAAAATTGTAAATGAAATAAAGAAAAGTGATAAGAGAATCATAATTTAAAATCTTAACAAAATATTCCTGATATAGTTATTAAAATAATAAATCGGATACTTAGATATAAAATCTTACTTTTTAAAATTCTGATTGGTTTAATTTTTCAAAATTAAGTAATAATTTTTGTCCATAATAATTAGAGAGAGAAATATTTTTTTAGAAACTAATATTTTTTTAAAAGATTTTGTTAGTCTTATATTTAAATTACATTTTTTATCCTTACTAAACAATTAAACATTTGCCTTCAACACCAATGGTATGACAATATAATTTTTTACACTTTATAAGGTTAATTTTATATTTGTACTTTCCAATTAATATAGTAAGTTTTGTACCGGATCAAATCATATTGGGAGATGTAAATCAATTTTGTAGTCTCACCTAAGCACATATTTAGTCGCATAAGTTTAGATTTCCATGTATATAAATATTAAGAATCAGGTGATTGCATGATGAACCATCTTAGTTAAGAATATATGATTTTCTATGTATTGTATCTTAAATAACTTATTTTGTTGGTTGTAAAATATAATTGTAGCACTTTATATTATACATTTATTTTTATTTAATTGATGAAAAACATATATTTAAAATCAAAATGAACTCTCTCCATCTAGAGTTCCAACTCATCACCACTTTTCAAATCCCCTATATATTAATATGGAAGCATTTTGGCCAAAAAACTGATGTGTCAATATTATAGAGCTCTAAAACCAATTTGAGTTTTAATTTTACCTTCCACATTATTTACATTAATTTGCCATCAAGATGATTTAATTCCCAACAATTTTTATTAAATTGTGCAAATCACAAAATCAATTTAATATTAATAACATCTTCATCAATAAGATTATATATATATATATATCAAAAAATAATATATAAATGATTCAATTGGTTATTGTTATCTCACATATTTTTTTATTATCCAAATCATTACATTTGTAATTCAATATTTTATATTTAAATATTTATTTTGACAACAGTAAAAAACACTTGGGCTTTTTAGTTGATCAAATATTGAGGACTTTTTTTAAAAGGACATGATAGATTTTCACTTAAATGATTTTAAAATATTATCCTTAAAATAATCAATTATAAAAATAACAAAAAATAATAACAATTAATCCGCGTAAAGTGCGGGTATACTACCTAGTTTTGTTCTTAAATTTTTTGTTTAGCAGTCTTAAATATGGTCAACTGAATTCAATGTTTTCTTTTCTATTTGATTTTGAGATAAACACCATATAAATAACCAAATTACATCTCACTTTTAAATCAAATTACTTTTCATATTTTAAATATATGTAAGTCAAATTTATTAAAATTTGTTACCAAATTCATTCTTAAATTAAATTATATCCCATCAAATCAACATCTCATATATATTTAAAGAAAAAAACTTAATAGAAAATCTATTTAGTAAAAAAAGGTATTTAATACATTACTATATTAAAATAAAATAAATATTATACACTTCAATTTAGGATATATATGGATTGCTTTTAGAAGGTAATATTCATCAAAGCTTGAATAAATCTCAATAAAGAATTTTTTTTCCTTCTACTTTTTGACATTGACTACTGTAAAAATCAATTAAATATTAATTTAAAATTATCATAACAATTTCAACCATGGCTCAAAATCATAAATTTAATAAAGCGATAACAGAAAATCTCCCGAGAAACATGTCTTCCACTGGTCAAATAAAAAGATGAAGAACACTAAAAAGGAGTAAAAACATAATATTTCACCCTAAAATGAAGATTGCTTCTTTGTATATGTTTTATATATATGTTTCATATTAATTAGTGGTAAAGCCTACACTTCTTTGGGGTTTCTTGTGAGGTGAGGAAACTCTCCCCTCTAGATGAATTATGGGTTGATTATTGTATAATATGCTTCTTTTTATTGTATCCTTTTATTATTATTATTAGTTTTCAAATTTTTCTTTGAGCATCTCTCACTTGTTTCAAAGTATAATCTAAAATAATATTAGGATTACGTTATTTCAGTTTTTATTATGTTTTCTTCAAATTCCACTGCAATATTTCATTTGATTGTTCTCTCGTTACTAGGTTTTAACACTTGTTTATAATTCGGATGATTTCGAGTTTGATTACTACAACTTTGATTGCATTCCATTATTGTAATATATTTAATGTTGGAACACCTACGATGATCTTATGTCTTTCCTCTTTTTATGGGTATAATGAAGCATTGACAAACTGTGAACCATGGTTGCGCCGAGGCCAACTAAAACTAACCCGCAGGAGTATCTCAAGATTGTGAAGAAAAAACTTAAAAACAAACATGACGTCTATATAAGGTTTCTTGAGGTCATGACAGCTTTCACAGCTAGGAGGTATATATTTTCAGTCTTAATATATAATGGGTTTTGCTCTTAAAGAAATTTCAATTTCTTTTTTCACGTAAGATGTTTGTATTTTGGGAAAACTGAACAAAGTAATCTGAAAGTATATTCATGGTAGGATGGATTCGTATATTGTAAGATCAGTGGTGAAAGAACTCTTTAAGGAAGACAAGGAACTGATTTCGGGTTTCAATGCATTTTTGCCAAAGGAACTCAGGATAAAACTCGACGGTGAACAAACTACACCAATAATGTCTGATGAGTATTGGAAAGCTCTTGATTTTGTCAAGAAGGTTAAGGTAGATATATACATTTGAGATACATAAATATTAGTTTTATATCGTGAATTTTAGTGTTTTTGCTATCAAATTTATAAGAACCTAAACTAAATATAACTATTTTGTAGTCTAGCTCTAGAAATTATGTGTCTCTTTAATGTTTTGTGTTCCACTTTCTCTTACATGTCATATATCCGTAGAAACAGTTTCAGAACGATGTTCGTATATACAAATCATTTGTGAATATTATGGACATGTTTATGAAGGAAAAAAAGAGCACTGTTGAGATCTGCCATGAGGTATATTTACATATTATATTAAAACTTTTTTTATATTGGTCGTGAATTGCATGTTTTGGATTCGACGGGATGCTTATTTTGTAGGTAACTATCCTATTCCGAGACCATCACGACTTGCGTGTGGAGTTTTATCACTTTCTCCCTCAGAATCTCCTTCGAAAGAGAGAATGAGATGATGAAATATGCAATGAATCTATGTTGTACCACCAGTTTGTTGTTGAACTAGTACTTAAACTAGTAACTTATTTTAGTTATATTGTTATCGTTTAAACCGTTATCATGAATAATACATACTCTCTCCGTTTCTTAGTTGTTGTTTAGGGTTTTCACACATATTAAGAAAATATTTAATTTTTTTATGTTTTATTTCTAATTAATGTGTTGTTTTATTTGATATCATTAATTCATAAGCTAAAAGAATAAGGATAAGATTGGAAAAATTATTAAAAAAAATATATTACAAACATAAAACAACAACTAGTTTGAAACAAAAATTAACTTCGAAAATGGCAACTAATTAAAAACGGAGAGAGTAACTTATTTTCTCAAAAATTATGCGCAACTTCCACTACCATTTCATTAATATATATTCTTTCTATTTGGTTGAATATTTTGGGTATATTAGGTAAAAATGCAAAAATATGGTCTAAATGTCTAACAAAAATTGACGTAGTGAGTTTTCTACTTTTTTTTTCATCTCGTGTGAAAATTTATTTTCAAATTCTCTAGACACAGTGCATATATATATATATATGTATATATAACGCTTTCTTGAATTATATTCTTCTAACATTTTCATTTTTGTTTGAAAGTTGCTTCTTTTTTGTCAATACTCATAATCTTCACGATATATTATAAAGTAATAAATACATAAAAATATTTATTTAGTTTTAAGTTATTCTTCAACAAACAAACAAAAATAATTGTACCAATAGAAAAAGAATAAAGCAATATCAAATTTTGGTAAAGCATAGCTTAAAATCTGAATCAAAGGAGCCATCTAGTTGTTGTCATCTTAAGTATCAATTAGAAATCCTTCCCACTTATACATAATCTTGTAGTTTAAAGAGACAGTTTGACTCTGAATTTCCGTAATTATTATTATTCGTGTGAAGTGACCGACTCTGCCATGGTGATGCCTCTCCCTCTACATGTGTTCCAGAATTGAAGTACAATGAAGTCTAACTTGTCATGACAAGGTGGACAATGGTATATGTTGATGCTTTATTGTATTTAATTTTTATTTTCGAATAAATTAGGCAAAAAGGCTATAGATAATTAACAAAATGATCCTGATTTCATATCAAAGTGGTTTGGTATATTTCAATGGTTTGATTCAAGTACCTCGTAATGCAAATGTAAGAGCGGATTTTTTGGTCCGCCGTACGCGCCTTTCTCCGCATCATATTATGTTTGTAAACAATTTATCCATAAATTGGCTCGTTTGAGCTGATTCTTTTTGTCGAAAAAAAAAAATGAAGTTGTTGAAAAAAACAAAAAAATAGATGTAGATTAATCGGTGTTGAATTTATTCAACAGGTTGAAAAAACAGAGTTGGAGTCGCACATGGCACGTGTCAGATATTAATTGGAGTGTGTATTTCAAACACATGTTGGACGAATGAAGATTTTTTTGTTTTTTTTTATTGTTTTTTTGTTTTAAATTATGACACTTGTTAAATTGTAATTCGCGGTTATGATTTTAGATATTTTTATCTCATCCTACCTAGTTAGGATGAATTATTATATAACAAATAAATGTTTTTTTTTTATAAAAAATATATGAAAATTTATAACTTTTTAAACTATATAAATAGACACTTGGTTCATTTCATTCAGACACATAAAAAAAATCAATTGTACCATAATTATCTTATTATTCTCCAATAAACTCTTGCTTTCCATCTTTGATTTTTTTTTTGGTGAATGGATTCTAACAATAATCCTACGCAAAATTCTATTAATTTTCCTTTTCCACGCAAAATTCTACTAAGTATCCTTTTCCCTATCTAAATCCTAGCAATTATCAATTTCAAAATCCTTCTTTCAACCAACCTCAAAATATTCCAAATTATGGTTTTCCACCAAATTTTCCTATGCCATCATCTGTTCCAAACTATCATCAATATTATGGATCAATAATACCATATTAATCTCAACCACCTCCTCCAACGGATAATGAAAATGTTCTTAGAGCAATTGAATATCCCGGATTTTCTACACAATGAATCTTGGAGGGATAAATGGTCCTGATGAAGCCACTCCGAATACAGAAGATTCAACTTCTACTCGTCGGAAGAATCCCCAATGGACAACCGAGGAAAATTTGGTTTTATTGAGTGGATGGATTAAATATGGAACAAAGAGCATTGTTGGCAGAAACCAAAAGAGTGATTCATATTGGCGAAAAATTGCTGAGCATTGCTCATTTGATCCTCTACATGATGGAGTTTCGTGCATAAATCATTTCAACAACGTGAACCAAAAATTGGGCAAATGGATTGGTGCTTACGACAATGCTAAGCGTATGCAACAAAGTGGATGGTTGGAGAATGATGTATTAACAAAAGCACATGAACTGTATACAAGTGGTAAGAATGGGCATTTCAATTTAATGTCATAATGACTCGCTGTCCGTGATCAACCACGTTATGGTAGTTAGGTAAGAGAAAATACTAGGTTTGGAAGCAGTGGATGTAAGAGAACCCACGAAAGAATGCAAGTGACTCCAATCTGTAGGATCTAATGTTCGTCCAATGGGGATGGACGAAGCTAAAAAAGAACTAAAAAAGGGTAAGGATGCAGCAGCCTTGGAAGTCTTTAATGAAGAGTGGAATGAATACAAGCAACTGAAGAAGCAGGAGTTAGAACAATTGGAAAAATAGCTAAGAGACAAGAGGAGGCAGTTTGACAAAAAAAAAAAAAAAAAAACAAGAGGAGGCAAACCAACTGAAGAAGATGAAAATGTTTATGAAGCTAAGTGAAAAAGAGCATCTCGATGATCAGAGCAAAGAACTGTTGGAGAAGTTGGACCACAAGCTATTTGGAAATTAGTGGTTATCAAGTGTATGACTACACTTTGTTACTTTTTACTGTAATGTGCAATAATAATTGTTTGTCATTTCGTGCAATAATGTTTTATTTGTCATTTCGTGTAATAATGTTTTCTTTGTTAGTACTCCATTATTGACGAAAATGTAATCTTATCTCTTGGATTTCAACCACATGATCTTTTTTTTTCAACCACTCGACTTTTTATAAATGGAAACACATTCTTCCATTGATGAAACAATATCACAAAGATCATCTCACTAAAAAAAATCAATGGATCCATCAAATTTTTTTTTTTGATATGGAAGCTTACAAAAGACAATTTCAAACTGAATAGAGGTATATCATCAACCAGTTTAGAGAGCATCGTAAAAAAATTTAAGATGATTATCCACCTTGCAACAAGAAAAAATACATCAAGAGAGATCATGTAGCAGCAAACCAAAGACTAATTGACGACTACTTTGCTAATCAACCTATGTATGATGATGCAATGTTCCGTCAGCGATTCCGTATGCGAAAACATATTTTTCTTCGGATCGTTGGAGACCTATCTTGAAGTGACAACTACTTCACCCAAATGAGTTGACACAACCAGTAAAGAAGGTATATCCCCACTAGCAAAATTTACAATGGCCATGCGAATGTTAGCCTATGGTATGGCGGCAGACGCGGTTGATGAGTACATCAAAATAGGAGTTTCTATAGCATTAGAGTGCTTGCGTAGATTCTGTAAAGAAATCATTAAACTGTATGAGGAAATATATCTCATAGCTCCAACTGAAGACGATCTGCAAAGAATTTTGCATGTTAGCGAGCTGCAGGGGTTACCAGGTATGATTGGGAGTATTGATTGCATGCACTGAGAATGGAAAAATTGTCCTACAGTGTGGGAAGGCCAATTTACTCAGGGAGGTAAAGGAACCACCACTCTTATTCTTGAAGTTGTTGCATCCCATGATCTCTGGATCTGGCATGCTTTTTTTGGGTGTCCGGGCACATTGAACGATATAAATGTTCTAGATCGTTCACCAGTGTTTAATGATGTTGAACAAGGAAATACGCCAAGAGTGAATTTTTTGTGAACCAACGTCCGTATAATATGGCATACTATCTAGCCGACGATATCTATCATTCTTATCCAACTTTCATTAAATCAATTCGACTTCCTCAAAGTGAACTTAACAAGTTATTTGCACAACATCAAGAAGGATGTCGGAAGGACATCGAGCATGCATTTGGAGTCTTACAAGCTCGATTTAAAATCATTCGCGAACCAGCTCGCATGTGGGACATAACCGACTTGGCTATCATCATGCGATCATGTATCATATTGCATAATATGATTGTGGAGGATGAACGAGATACATATGCTCAACATTGGACTGATTATGATCAATCTGAGGCAAGTGGTGCTAGTACACCATAACCATTCTCGACCGAGGTGTTACCTGCATTTGAAAATCATGTGCGAGCTAGATCTGTGTTATGTGATTCAAGTGGGCATCATGAATTGCAAGCAGATCTAGTGATACACATCTGGACAAAATTTGGAATGTTTGGAGATTAAAAAAAAATTTATGTCTTCGTGTGTTGTGTGAGTTAAGAGTTTTCTTGGTTGTAAGTTTAGTTGCATGTATTATCGAAGTTATGTCTGTTTATTATTAATTGTATTTGAAGTTTTTTTGTAGTTTTAGTTTTTTCAATTATATTAGTTTTATTTTTATTAATTCAAAAAATTTAGTTGAAAACATAAAATTATTAAAAATTATGTCACGTTTAGGTAAATTAATTTAATTTAATTTTAGTTGATATTTTAAAATTAATCTAATTTTTATTAATATGCAATCAGAAAAATAAAAATATATGTGAAAAATATGAAATAAAAATTATAGGATATAGTGTTGAATTTTATTAAATAAAATCATTGTAGTGTTAAAAATTTAGATGAGTGTTGAATGATTATATGGAAGAAAGAAAAAATGAGGTAGAGTGTTAAAAAGTGAAAAAATAGAGTGTTAAAGATACAGTTTAACAGTGAATTTCCTTTACTATTATTATTCGTGTGAACTGTGAAGTGACCGACTCTGCGATGGTGATACCTATGTGTTCCATGGTTTGAATCGAACTACAACAATAAAGTTTAGCTTGTCATGACAAGGTGGGCAATGGCATATGCTGATGCTTTATTGTATTTAAAATTTTATTTTTGAGTAAATTAGGCAAAAAGGTTATAGATTATTAACAAAATGATCCTTATCTCATATGGAAGTGGTCGGGTCTAGTGAGTCTAGTGGATTAATCATAACAACAAGAAGCCTCCTCATTCGTAATTTCGTATATATTGCCAAAGGAGTGTGGCACGCAGCCCTAAGCTCTCCATCATCTTCGACGTCAGATTCCCCAACACTCCATGATCGTTCCCAATTGATCAAATCATGTATATAGCCAGAGCTGCTTCTTCTTCTCGCTCTGCTCTCTTCTCCTTCCGATCTTACTTCCCTTCTTCTTCTTCTTCTTCTTCATTGAGATCTCCCCCTGTGTCTTCTCATCTTCTTCTTCGCCGCTCTTTTCTAACCTCTTTGCCTCGTTTGAGCCACTGTCTCCACTCGAAATCCTTTCAAATTCGACTCGGTTCTCAGATCAGAGCCGTTTCTCCTGTTTTAGACCGTCTCCAGAGAACCTTCTCTTCCATGGGTAATTTCGAATTTTGTCTCTTTTAAGGGTTTTGCAAATGGAGAATAAGAAATAATGTTTTTTTTTTTTTTTCCCTGTGTGTGTTTGTTTCAGCTTCAGAGCATCCGTTCAAAGGGATCTTCACCACTCTTCCTAAGCCTGGTGGTGGCGAATTCGGAAAGTTCTACAGCTTGCCTGCTCTCAATGATCCACGTATTGGTATGTCTCAAAAAACGACCCAATTGCTATAGCTTCCCAATTTTGTCACTTAGGTTACAATGAAGCTCAAGGCTGAGTTGGAGTAAGATATTATTTTTGTTTCCATTTGGCTCAAGTCAAGTCTAAAAGTAGTTAAGAGTATGTATACCAGTTCAACGAAAAGCCTCTTTTTTTTTTTTTTTTTTTGTTGATCTTTTATTTGGTTTTGATGCAGATAAGCTTCCTTACTCCATCAGGATTCTTCTTGAATCTGCGATTCGTAACTGTGACAACTTCCAAGTCACTAAGGAAGATGTTGAGAAGATCATTGATTGGGAGAACACTGCTCCTAAACAAGTCGAGATTCCTTTCAAACCCGCCCGTGTTCTTCTGCAGGTACACTGTGGAGTCAGTCTAGAAGATATGCCATTAATGTGTAGTTTTCTATTTCTCAACCTTTTTTATGAAACTTATGTTTTGGGCAGGACTTCACCGGCGTCCCAGCTGTTGTTGACCTTGCTTGTATGCGTGATGCTATGAATAAACTGGGAAGTGATTCCAGCAAGATCAATCCGTTGGTACATCTCTTTTTCAACCAGCTGATTTCTTCTGTTTTTATCTTAGGTGTTCTAGTTTTCTTACTTACACCATCATGCCTTCCAGGTTCCGGTGGATCTTGTGATTGATCACTCAGTTCAAGTTGATGTTGCAAGATCTGAGAATGCAGTTCAAGCCAATATGGAGCTTGAATTCCAGAGGAACAAGGAGAGATTCGCTTTCCTTAAGTGGGGTTCTACTGCTTTTCAAAACATGCTTGTTGTGCCCCCTGGTTCTGGTATTGTGCATCAGGTAATTTTCCTTGCAGCTTGCTACGCTTATCTCTTGGTTCATCTTAAATTTTTTCTTGCTTTTTATAGCTTTCATCTGGTATCAATTTTGTCTGGATATTAAAATTCAGGTTAACTTGGAATATCTGGGAAGAGTTGTGTTCAATACCCAAGGTCTTCTCTACCCAGACAGTGTGGTTGGAACAGACTCGCATACAACTATGATTGATGGGTTGGGAGTTGCTGGATGGGGAGTTGGAGGCATCGAAGCTGAGGCGACAATGCTTGGCCAGGTTTAATATTTATTTCTTATTTTTGAGTTTTGACTATACCCCATCTACTGTTGATGAATTTGAAGGCTGCTTTCATGGATTTATGTCAGATGCTAAGATCACCTTGTGTCATTGGTTCTCTGCTTCAGTATATTAATTTGTTAGTTCATCCAAGCTTTCTTTTACTGATGAGTGCTCTGTTTTAACAGCCCATGAGTATGGTATTGCCTGGTGTTGTCGGATTCAATCTTTCGGGAAAATTACGAAATGGTGTTACTGCTACTGATTTAGTTTTAACTGTGACCCAAATACTGAGGAAACATGGAGTTGTTGGCAAGTTTGTAGAGTTTTATGGTAAAGTCTTTTTCTTGAACACTTTTCCCGTAAGTTTGGTATACCTGTGTTCGTTGGCCACAATATGTTAAGTATTTTCTTTCTGGCATTTAGGTGATGGTATGAGTGAACTGTCCCTGGCTGACAGGGCCACAATTGCCAATATGTCTCCTGAGTATGGTGCTACCATGGGGTTCTTTCCTGTGGATCATGTTACTCTACAATATCTCAAATTGACTGGAAGAAGTGATGAGACGGTGAATGTTTGGCCTCTATTCTTCGGTTGCATATTTTCAGGAGTCTGAACTGACATAGTTCCTTGGGTGCAGGTTGCCATGATTGAAGCATACCTTCGGGCAAATAACATGTTTGTTGACTATAGTGAGGTGCGACTTTGTCCTTCGTATATCTTGGCATTTTTTAATCAATTTTACTTCTGGTTGTTTATCGATTTTTTTGCCTTTTAAATAAATTCAGCCTCAGCAAGAGCGCGTCTACTCGTCTTATCTGGAATTAAATCTTGATAGTGTTGAACCTTGCATTTCCGGACCTAAGAGGTGTGAGATTTGTTGGTTTTTTAACCACTAAGTATTTTATATAATTGATTGACCACTATGATGATATTCTTTTCTTTTCACAGGCCGCATGATCGTGTTCCTCTGAAAGAAATGAAAGCTGACTGGCACTCATGTTTAGACAGTAAAGTTGGATTCAAGGTAAGCAATCATACTTGGTATATGGATGTCTAGTTATGTTTTGCACCTAATTGATATATACTTGCTCTGGACGCACTTGATGGATGCTACTTTCTTGATTCGATGTGTACATCGTGGGCAGGGTTTCGCCATACCTAAGAAGGCACAGGAGAAGGTAGCAAAGTTTTCTTTCAATGGACAACCTGCAGAGCTTAAACATGGCAGTGTGGTGATTGCTGCAATCACAAGTTGCACTAATACATCAAACCCCAGTGTCATGCTTGGTGCTGCTCTTGTTGCAAAAAAGGCCTCTGAACTTGGCCTACAGGTTAGTTTCCACCAGATTTAACTAAACTTATGTAATGTTTTGAATATCTCTGATTCTTGAGTTAATGATTCCACCCTTAGGTTAAGCCTTGGACAAAAACAAGTCTTGCACCAGGTTCAGGAGTTGTTACAAAATACTTACTAAAGAGGTACGGCCCTGTATGTTTCACATTTCACGTAGTTAATGCTTTGTAATCTCGAGCTTTGGTGGAACATTTAACATTCGTACTCTCGTAATCTTGCTGCAGTGGCCTGCAAAAATATCTGAACCAGCAAGGTTTCAATATTGTCGGTTATGGCTGCACTACATGCATTGGGAACTCTGGAGAAATAGATGAATCAGTGGGAGCTGCCATTACAGAAAATGGTATTATTGAGATAGAAAGAATGGAATTTGTTAGCTTTTGTAGACAATAGTGGCATGCAATATTATTTTAATATTTTCTCTGCGTATTGTCAGACATTGTGGCAGCGGCTGTGCTTTCTGGGAACAGGAACTTTGAGGGCCGTGTTCATCCATTAACAAGAGCCAACTACCTTGCATCTCCACCTTTGGTGGTTGCCTATGCTCTGGCTGGAACGGTACACAGTTTTCGAGAATTTTTAAGAGTTTATTATGTTTCCTATTCGAGTACTTGACCAATATATGTATGTGTTCTGTTTCCCAGGTTAATATTGACTTTGAGACAGAGCCCATTGGCAAGGACAAGAACGGTAAGGATGTCTTCCTTAGGGATATCTGGCCCACCACCGAGGAAATTGCTCAGGTACATAGAACTTCGAATCATTGAATGTATTTCTATCCAGGTACACATTAATGAAACTTTCTACGGGCATATGTTACAGGTTGTTCAGTCCAGTGTGTTACCCGACATGTTCCGAGCTACTTATGAGTCCATCACCAAGGGAAACCCGATGTGGAATCAGCTGTCTGTTCCTGAAAATACTCTGTACTCATGGGATCCCAAGTCAACCTATGTACACGAGCCTCCATACTTCAAGGACATGACCATGGATCCTCCAGGGCCTAGCAGTGTGAAGGATGCATACTGTTTACTGAACTTAGGCGATAGTATCACCACAGACCACATATCTCCAGCTGGAAGTATCCACAAGGATAGCCCCGCTGCAAAGTTTCTCCTCGAACGAGGGGTTGACCGCAAAGATTTCAACTCATATGGAAGTCGACGCGGTAACGACGAAATTATGGCTAGGGGAACATTTGCTAATATTAGACTTGTTAACAAGCTGTTGAATGGGGAAGTCGGCCCCAAGACGGTTCACATTCCTACTGGAGAGAAGCTTTCTGTCTTCGATGCAGCCATGGTTAGTGTTTTTTAGCTTAATTCTCCCAACGAAGTTCGGTGGGTGTATTATTGATTGTATAATGAAGTAATGATAATATCTGCTTCCTCAGAAATACAAAGCAGCTGGTGAGGCCACCATTATTCTGGCTGGAGCCGAGTATGGTAGTGGTAGCTCCCGTGATTGGGCTGCCAAGGGACCCATGTTACAGGTTCGAACCTCTCTCTCTCTCTCTCTCTCTATATTGTCTGCGGTTAGTGTCTCTATATTGTCTGCTTTTTTCTTTTTGTTTTTTGTCTGACACAAAATTGTTGTCTTTTGCAGGGCGTTAAAGCAGTGATCTCAAAGAGTTTTGAAAGGATCCACCGGAGTAACTTGGTGGGAATGGGAATCATCCCACTGTGTTTTAAGTCGGGGGAGGATGCAGACAGCCTTGGATTGACAGGTAAGGAGCGTTACACGATCCATCTCCCAACCGATATCTCGGAGATAAGACCAGGGCAAGATGTTACTGTCACTACAGACACTGGAAAATCTTTCACCTGCACAGTCCGCTTTGACACTGAGGTACACTCCATTTTTCAAAATGTTTTTGGTGAAGACATTGTAGAAACTAATGGTAACTGTGCTCTTCATAGGTGGAACTGGCGTACTTCAACCACGGAGGCATACTTCCATATGTGATCAGAAACTTGAGCAAGCAATGATGAAGCGGTAGAGAAAACTTCTGAGTTGAGTCCAGTTATCGAGAAACACTGAGGAAATTAACTTATAAATTTTGTTTTGACTGAGATCGAGCTCGCGTGAATTTTTCCAATGGCAAATTTTATTATATTTGTCAGAAATAAGTTCATAATAAATCTATTTACGTTCTTCAAATGTCTTATTTTCATTTGCACTAAACGATCAGATTTCACCACTGAAACTATATTATAAACAAAGCTCTTAAAATTTTATTGAAGATTGTTCTCACTGCAAACTTAGACCTTTTAAATGTGTCTCTGTTAACCAGTTTTGTGCACTTAATAAATGACCTTTTCGTTAACGGCGTTCTATGGCTAATGTATAAACGTAATCGATCACTCTGACGCCTGACGGTATGAAAAAAGCCCAAACCCCATTTTCCGTTAAAAAGAAAAAGCCCATATTTCCTCCTCCCTTGAAGAACTTAAATCATAAGTGGCAAAAGAGTAAATAAAAAGACTAACAAAGGGGCAAAATGGGAAACACACTGGACAATTTTTTTTTTTTTTTTTTTTTTTTTTGGCCTAGTGTCTTGAAGAGAAAGACAGAAAGATATCAATTCCGTTCCTTTTTGTTATTATCAAATCACATCTCCGATTCATTGCAGAAGAAAACCCAAACCCCGAATCGAAGAAGAAGAAGAAGAAGAAGATGAGTAGAGGAAGCGGAGCTGGCTACGATCGTCACATCACTATCTTCTCTCCTGAAGGTCGTCTCTTTCAAGTAGGTCAGTATTACTCGAAACGATTCAATCCCTTGTTTTTTTTTCTTTGTAGCTTCACCAAAAAAAAAAAACTCTTTTTGTTTGAGAGCAGAATATGCCTTCAAGGCCGTGAAAACATCTGGTATCACTTCTATCGGAGTTCGTGGGAAAGATTCCGTTTGCGTCGTTACCCAGAAGAAAGTTCCGGTGAGGCACTTCGTCTCTCTCTCTCTCTCTCGTCTTTAGGGTTTGCAAAAAAGTTGCATCTTTTATCGCCGCCGATACAATAATTGAACCGTTGTGTGAGTTATAGATGTCTCGTATGTTTAGGATCTGTTGGCGGATCTCACCCATTAGGGTTTTTAGTTATCTTTTAGCGTTTTTTTTTTGGGGGTTGCTACAGGACAAGCTTTTAGATCAGTCTAGTGTTACACATCTGTTCCCAATCACCAAGTACGTTGGATTGGTAGCTACTGGCATTACAGGTTTGTATCTCCTTTAAAGTTGTAGAGTTCTTCATGATCCTTCCTTTCTGCATTGGTAGATATTTAAAATGTGAAAATTTGTATATGTTCAGCTGATGCAAGGTCTTTGGTCCAACAAGCAAGGAATGAAGCTGCTGAATTTCGCTTCACTTATGGATACGAGATGCCTGTCGACATTCTCGCTAAATGGTATTATACTTGTTAATTTACTTGTTCCTCTCTTACGCGGTTCTTAGCTTCTTAGTGTAGGATAGCTTATAGTTTATCTAGCTCTCCTGTATTTAACTGAGGTTACTGATTAATAACTATCTTGCTTACAGGATCGCAGACAAGTCACAGGTCTACACTCAACATGCTTACATGAGACCCCTTGGAGTTGGTAAGCTTGCTTTCTCTTTCTTTTCTTATGACAAAGTTTTACGTTTGTTTTAATTGCTTATTACATTGCCTTCATATTTTGATGAATCTTATTCATTTGACAAAACGATGGTTTTTGTTGTCTCTCTTTATCAAATATCAAGTTGCTATGGTATTGGGCGTTGATGAAGAGAATGGTCCCTTACTTTACAAATGTGACCCAGCTGGACATTTTTACGGTCACAAGGTATTATCACTCTTAGTTTATGCTTTAACTAAACTTGTCTTCTCATGCTTGCTCTTTTCATTGCTTTTGCTGGCTGCATCAAGATTTTGATAAACTAGCTGAATAGCATGTTCTTAGAAGTATATTGACACGCACTAAACACTACTTACTGCTTGTGATTAACATAGAAGAAAACGCCTCAGTCTATAAGTCTTTGTGATAATTAGCATAAGTGTAAATAGTATAATAAGAGGTTGTCATAACTGCAAAAGCTTTTGGTCATTTGGGTTATTTGTGGTAAGCCTTTTGGGCTTTGGGATAGTTTGGGGACTCTATAACATAGCCTAACTTTCACTTTGGTTCTTTGTATCTGGTTTTCCTTGGGTTGTTTTCATTGAAGATTTACAGAGAAGAATAGAGAAAACTTTTTCAACTTTGTCTTTCTCTCGCTGATCTTGACACTTTTCAGAAATCTTGAATGTATATAGGTTTTTAAGCAACGTAATCATTTATACTTTTAGATACTGGTTGATCGTAGGTCGAAACAAAAATGTGTCACGTTTTGTGTACCTATTCAATGACATAATTGCATACAGGTTAAACATGAGTCTTGTGGACCATATGACTAAGATCTCTAGAGAATATACACAATTTTGTTCTCTCTTGCGTGGATTTTTCATGTTGAAGTCCTATGTAATCTGAGAAACAGCAAATAAATACGAAACCGATATTCGTGCAGGCAACTAGTGCTGGTATGAAGGAACAAGAAGCAGTCAATTTCTTGGAGAAGAAAATGAAAGAAAACCCAGCTTTCACATTTGATGAAACCGTGCAGGTGATTATTTGCATTAACTTTGACATTTTTGCCTGTTTATGTTCTAATGTGGTAGAGCATATGTTCATTTTCCGGGTGAATAGTTTTGATGTTCCCTGTGTAAGGGTGCCGTTTTTAAAGTGTAATATACAAATTGATTATTATTGTATATGCATGTACCAAATGCACATTGTTCCTCACTTTGTGTTTTGTGTACTTTCTTAGACTGCCATATCCGCTTTGCAATCTGTTCTTCAAGAAGACTTCAAGGCTACTGAGATTGAGGTATACAAAACTCTTCTCGTAATACCCAAATTTTTAAATGGCAAAATATTATGTAGATTGCAGTAGTCATTGTTCATTTTTTTGGTTGATATATCTTATCAAACCGGTTGGTGGAATGATAGGTTGGAGTGGTGAGAGCTGAGAATCCGCTATTCCGTGCATTGACAACAGAGGAGATTGATGAGCATTTGACAGCCATTAGTGAACGAGACTGATCGAGTTAGTGAAACAAGTATGAGTTACGTTAAGTTGCTTTGCTTTCTCAGATATTCCGCTAAGTGATCACTCTCTATCTATCTTTCGTTTGGTTGTCCTTCCCTATTTTAATTCACTTAGTCAACCCAGCAAACTTTGAAAAAGAAAAAAAAAAAGCACTGTAAGGTTTGTCACTTGTCAGAGCATCCGAGTCTTTTGACTCTTCAGAAATGATGCCAAGCAAACTTTTTTCAGTTTTATTGTAATGACCTTTTTTTCCAGAATGATTTAGTTTTACAGAACGATGGTCAAACTAAATTAGTTGGCCGTGAACCTCATCATTATCGTCAAATAAGAAACTATCTTCAAATGTATCATTATTTTGATTTGTAAACTTGATTAATTTTTAAGTTAAGGTATAGAAACTTAGCGTAAGATAATCACATTTAGGGAGATAATTTGACATGTATGGCTTTTCAATCATGTTGTTCATTGTTAGGGTTTAGTAGTTGATGAGCTTCTGCAAGATTTGATCTCCAATATTGAGAATGATGAGACTTTTAGTTTTTTTTTCTAAGGTTTCATTTGTAGAGTGTCCTATAACCTAAAAAATCGAAAGTGAAGAATCATTCTCGTTTCCCAAAATAAGAATGATTTACTTCAATCTTTGTTGGTTGGCATTGCAAAAATAATATGTTGATACGAGTTGTTTGCTAATGTTTGCATATGCATGAAGCATGATGCTTGCACACAGAGATGATGCTTGCCCTCACCTCCTAACCATTTATACCAATTTGGTTGTTGCTTGCTATGTTGCATTGCACCAACTCCAACAGTACAAAAAGAATATAAAATAAAACAAAGTGATACTGAAAACTTACAATAAAAAAATGAACAATGTGCAAGTCATATAGGTTCGTGTCATGCATTACAGACATAATGATTGTAATTTTGGACGGACTTTATTAAATTACAGCTACTAGAGACGTGGATGAATAGAATATAGCATTAAAGAAAAAGAGAGGACAGAGACGAGTGATCTATCATAACGCGTTTATCTTACGACCAAAGGTTTATTTTTGTAACTTCTTAGACCAAAGTTGTGACACAACTTGTATAGACACTAAAACAACAACAATTTTTTATGTAACGATTTCGCTTGCTTTTTGATTGAATCAAACCAAAAGAAGAAAAAAAACAAACTTAATATTTACATTTTATGTATTAAATTTTTTTTATGAATGGGTTTAAACAATCAGTAATTCAGTACCGTTCCCCTCCAGCCTCATTACGCATTGGTGAGTTCAATCCATTTCTCAAAGTTATCCGGTGGTTTCGTGCCGTGTGTGCGGGCGACCGGAACTTTTGTTGTTGATCACTCTTTTGAACGTTGCGAGGCTTGTCGTAGTTTTGGAGAATTGTAATCTCTTTAACTTCACGGCTTGGCTTAGTAGGGACCGTGTAAGTGAATGTCCCAATGGGAATATCATCATTATAATCTTTGATGTCTTGGAGAACTGAGACAACCGTGCTGATGTCTGGCCTTGTCTTTGGTCGGTATCTTAGGCATTGGTAAGCTAGAGTTGCTGCCTTTCGTGCTCCAGTCTCGGAGTACTGATCTTCAAGCCTCGGGTCCATTATCCTCCCGAGTTTACGTGCGTCGTTGAGCATTGGACGAGCCCAGTCAACGAGGCTTTGTTCCCTTGATGATCTCTTCTTGTCCACCGATCTCCTACCCGTCAACAGCTCAAGTAACACTACCCCAAAGCTGTACACGTCACTCCTAGCCGTTAAATGACCTGTCATTATGTACTCTGGTGCCGCGTACCCTTGTGTGCCCATCACCCGTGTTGACACATGTGTTGCATCCCCTTGTGGTCCGTCTTTTGCTAGCCCAAAGTCCGAAAGCTTTGCTGTATAATCCTGAAACAAAATAAAAAAATATCAAAACCTTTAGTCAAATCCTACAATTAGACTTTTGAATGGTGGTCATGGATGAAACTTGCGGCGAAGACCCTGTTCCTTCACCATTCACATTTTGTGGATACAAATATATATGCCCATTTTATGTAAATTTAAATGGTAAGGATATATATATATATATATATATTTTGTTTAATTACCACTTTTGAGAGCACTCTACAAACATATTTGATGAAAAATGTCTAGTTAGGTGTAAGCATTCTAAACCCTTAAGATCAATAAAGAAGAATTTTGAGACTTGTTTGCTTACAGAATCTAACAAGATATTGGAGGCCTTGAAATCGCGATAGATGACAGGCTTCTCGGCTTCATGGAGAAACTGTAGACCCTTTGCAGCTTCGTAAGCGATCTTCAACCTCGTTGTCCAAGGCAGCGGTAGTGAACACCCTGCAAACCAGTTTCATCAGTTCTTGTTCTTGAAAGGAATAGATCATTTGATTTGATGGTTAACAACAAAATAAAAAAGTCAACTCACTTCTGAAGAGTTGAGACTCTAAACTTCCACGAGGCATGAACTCATAAACGAGAAGTCTATGTTCTTCCTCGCAGCAATATCCGATCAGCTTCACCAGATTCGGGTGCTTTAGTTTCCCTAGACACATAACCTCCGTCTGAAAAAGTTTACCCCCAAAAAATTAGATATTTAGACTCATCATCTTGTATCACAAACAGAGGATTTAGCTACGGAGATGAATGTACGAACCATCCACTCACGGTGACCTTGAAGACCATCAAGATCAAGAAGTTTAACGGCAACGGGCTGAGCCTTAAGACCAGGACGGAGCTTGTCGTCGATGAACCCTTTGTGAACCGGACCAAACCCTCCTTCACCAAGGAAGTTACTAGAAGAGAAGCTTTGTGTTATAACTTTGAGCTCTGCTTGTGTGAACACGTGGAGATCAGAGCCGGCAAGAGAGATCGAGAGATCTTCCGACAAGGTTGTTGAACTCGGATCGCTCATGTCTAGAATCGACAATCCAAGAAACGATTTCTGTTTCGTTATCACACCTTCACCATCATTTTTCTTTGCCTTTTTGGGAGAATTTATGATGTCTTGATCTTGGAAACAAGAAACCATTAAACATCTCCAAGAAGATTTCTTCTTCACCGCCATTGTTTTGTTCTTGGAGAGGTGTTTTGTTTTGTTTTTTTTTTCCTAATGGTTTTGGTTTGTAATGGGAGAAAGAGCTTTTAAAGTAGTCGAAGAAGAGAGGACCAAGACTTTAACTAATATTTTCCTAATTCATATTTACTAACAACTATGTTTTTCTTTTCTCAAAGAACATTTCTTACCAAGAGGACGACGACTTCTTGAGGTGGAGTTTTTATACTTCTTTCTCAAGTTTTAACAGCGCTTTGACATTGTCATGTAATTTTAATGTTTTAGACGAGTGAGTTCATTCATAGTCGTGCGTGGACGGCTAAAAGGGAGAAGAAATTGACATGTTTACCCGTTTTCCTATTAGAATTTTGAATACAATCATATAATACCTTTTCATACAATGATAAATAAGAATAGTAAAATTTATCGATTGACTGATTTCAGAAAAAAAGAAAAATATAGCCGAAAACAATCAAACCAGTTATGTAGTTTGGTAGTTTATATTAATGTCCTTAAAATGTCACTAACCGAATATTAATGGTTGACCAAACAAAGTTGAAAACATCTGGATAGCTAGATAAATAAATGTATCATCAAGAAGTTCATTATACTCCTTGTCAAAGAAGTTATTAGAGTAACGAGCCAATGTTCTAAAACGACTTCTATATAACTATTTTTCTTGAATAAAAAGCTAGAGATGAACTTAAGAAACATTCTAAGATTAGTTATTTTTTGGGAGTGTATTTAAATTTAAAAGAATAAAAGCAATGAAAAAATAAAAATAGGAGAATCTTCAAATTTAGACCTCTAAAAATGAGAATGTCTCTAATTTAATGTTAAGACACCCATCAAGTGTTTATGAAAAAAGAATTGGTGGAAGAGAGTTGCACTCACTACTATCCAAGAAAAAAAGAGAGGAAATAGTTGTGAAGATCACAGAAGTTTCGTTCAAAACAAAAATGATTTGGTGGAATTTGCAATAGGCGAGTGAGTCAAGCTTCTAGAACACCTGATAAAATATTTGTGTCATCTTCTTCTTTATTTAGGGTATAAAAAACTATATTTGGTTTGATGTGGAAACTTTCCAACTATATATATGAAACGAAAGCAGTTGATGTGGAAAGTATTTGTGAGCGCGTTGGGGAAGGAAAGGGAATTCTTCACTCTGAGTTGTTGACATTTGCTTGGTCCTTTGAAATGAGGCTACATCCTTTTGCAACTTTTTGAATCCTAAATCGGGGTTCAAGTTTCAACGAGAGAGTTGATAGAGTTTCAGTTTTCTAATTGAGTGGAGTTTTATATTAACTAATTTTTGGACTTGGTGTAGTTTTTCTTTTTTTTTTTGGTTCCAAACTGAGAGATACTTTTACGTTTTTTATTTCTAATAACTTACTTTTCTTAAAAAAAATTTCGGTTGTGATATTTTATTATTTACCGTGTTCCTCCGTGTTTGAGATGAAACTACTTTTTTTTGTCAACTACATGGTTCACATCTCTTCTTTTTTTTTTTTTTTTTTTGTTAAAAGGCATTCTATTTAAACTGAAGAAATAAAAGAGTTTACAGAGCAAAAGCCCAGTATTAGAAGCCCAATTAATTAAAACAAAAGAAAAAACTATTAGTGAAATCTATAGTTAAATCAGAACCAGGACTGAACTAGAGTTGTTGGGATTGAACCAGAGTATTAGAAACGGTTGGGAGGCAAACCACTTCAAACCATCGCCATGCAATCAATGAGTGGAAGACGACAAAGAGAAAGTGAAACGAGAGAGAAAAGAGGAGAACCTTGCGGCGATTAGGGTTTCTCAGCCACCAGATCCAGCAAACCACAGAAGAAGAAGCTTTGTCGTTAGTGCCGGGTTTGATCTTCGAAAGCTGAGGGCTCTGTTCCGCATAAGGGTGTCGATTTGACGCAGAAGGTGATCCGTCGTTTTGTAAGTGTTTCTGTGGAGACGATGATTCACATTTCTTCTTTAGAAGAAATAAAAGTAAAAGCAAGGATGGATATACAAATTCAGATGTTTTCGATTTTCTCGGTTATAGAGTTTAATTCGGATTCATATAGATAATGGAAATATTTAATTCGGATTTTTTTAAAACATTCGCTTTGGTTTTTTTTCGGTTCGATACCTTCACTTCTGTGAATTTGACCAACACTAAATAATTAATATGTTAATAAACTTAGGGGAGCTTCCATTTTTTAGGGTTAAAATTCTGAAACTGTCATAAATTTAAGAAACCCCTAGCAAAAAAAGTGACATCCGATATGAAATTGCAAATGTTCGTGGAGCTAACTCAAAGATCAACATTGTTGGAATAATTAGAACGCTCACGCCAAATATAAAAGTTCTTATCCATATCATATATAAACGATATTTACTTATATTAGTCTTTTCACCAAGAACAAAACTATTCATTGTAACTTAGTTTGTTAATGTATTCTAATTCTTCCTAAGAAAACATAAAATTGAATCACGATCTTTCCATTGAGCTTTTGGCCTCTATTTAAATGAAAATACAATAATAATAGATGAATTATCATTCAATATATAAAAAAATGAAAATGGAAAAAAAATTGAATAGTTAATTTTCTATGGATTCAATTTTCAAAAAAATGTCAGAAAGTCATGTACAAAAATATATTTAAAAAACTTTTGGTGAATTATAAATGTCTAAATTTTATTGAATTTTAAAAATAAATTACAAACTTTCGTTGCCATTTTGACAAGAAGGAAGAAGAGAGGGTATTTTGCAATTTAATGAACAAGAAAATACTACATGATATTGTATGGTGGGCTGAATATTCATGTGCAGTCTATGCGCGTGGGGCAAGAGTTTTACGGAAAGGGACTTCAATGTAGTCTGCACAACACAAAGACTCTGATGCAATATGACACGGGGTGAGACTCTTGTGTAACTAATGTCTCATACTATTATGTTCAAAATTTCATCCCTCACACTGCACTTCACTTTAATGATGAACAAGATAATCAGTTATCACTAAGATTTTATGTTTTTATTTTTATTATTACTACAAATTCACTTTTTTAAAAAAATGGATAATTTGGCTAACGTATGCGCTGAACCGTAGTTTCTCAGGTCACTAACATGATGCGGTGAGTAGATGTTGCATGTTTCCTTTTGTATCATGAAAGTCCAAGAAACTGTTTAACAGTCTCTCGATCATGCAGTCTCGCATTTGCAACTTGTAAAACCATGAGGTTGGTTGACCGATCTTCTAACACGTAAGCTGCTGAATAAAGATAGCAACACTTTCATCAACAGCTGGAAAAAGATACTTGCAGTAATACATTATATTCTATGTTATTAATGCGTATACAAGAACAAAAAGTTGATTCCAGTTAAGGCAAAAAAACAATGACAATTGTAGAGTTACAAACAATGAATCCTATTGTTTACCCACTTCCAAAAATCTCCATGGCCATAGCTAGAGGCAAGCTTTGTCCGTATAATTTGACCGAGGATGAACCGTGAACGTTTCAGCGGGGTTTTTTCTTACAAAAGATTCCAGTAAGTTACTGTCCCCGTAGTTTCTTTAAGTTGTCTCTCTTTGAAACCAATTTCTCAATCGTTGAGCTTTGGTAATCAATCACCCTCTCTAGTTTCAGGAGGCAAAAAAATCACAGTCCCCTTCATCTTCTTTTTTTTTTTTTTTTTTTTTTTTTTTTGGCTAACTGTAAAACTCAGGCTACTAACAAATATTACCAGAAGTATCTGCCCATGTTTATGTCCGTCGCATCCTATCTTCTTCTTCTTTAGTCTCGCATATACACCCGGGAAGAGGATTTGCATAAAAACTCTCTTCCAGCTTTGGGAACTCCCCTGACTCTCTGTTATATGGAGCTCCATTTCGGTCTTTGTGCAGCTTTTTCACTTTGGAACTAAACTTTTTCCAAGATATTCTCCCCTCATCCAATGAATCAACAAGTTTTACAAAGTTCATCCTGCATTGACAAAGAAGATATGAACCAATATGAAACAAAAAAAAATTACTACAACCTAGTGCAGGTACATTATTTGGGAGAACTTACTTGTCTGGGTTTATGGTCTTTTTGAAGTCCTCGAATCGCCTGTGACCTTGAACCGCTTTCGCCATGTTCCCATCATATGTGTAGAGAAATACCTCACTCTGAAGTGCAACAATATAATCCAAACCAGCCAACATGTTCTGGTGATTATTAAACGGACTCAGCTCTTCTTTGGTGGCAAGAGTTGAATGTGAGAAAATGTTGGGGA
The DNA here is from genome assembly GCA_023657505.1 of Camelina hispida. Classification (NCBI taxonomy): domain Eukaryota; kingdom Viridiplantae; phylum Streptophyta; class Magnoliopsida; order Brassicales; family Brassicaceae; genus Camelina; species Camelina hispida. The sequence goes on along the minus strand of CP094635.1, from coordinate 29,417,532 downwards.
AATCTGTGTTGAGGGGATCCATGCTTCCATTTCCATAAGCTTCACCAGCTACGAGGTAAATCCGGGAGCTGGATGGGAATTCTAAAGCCCTCAGCAAAAGCGAGGTTTCCCTCGGAGTCAAGGGACAACCACCTTGCAATCTTCTCTCTGTTCCATTTATTTCTTTTTCCTTCCAGTGACCAACCTCATATCGCATTTGCCGTAATTCTTCGTCTTCTTCAGCTGTCAAACTGTGACTGCAGCCAGTGAAAGCCAGCATATCCTTCTCATACCTGTAGAGGATAATATGATTATAATAAAGCCGAACTTTATTGGGATTACTCAGTGTCTCTGCATGAGCTATACACCAAGCACATTCAAACTGGACTTGCATCTAGATCTATCTAAATAAACTGGCATACGGCCCAATGTCAATAAATAAGAAGTGACAAATAGAAAAATAGAGAAAGCTGCTTGCCTTAAATGAAGAGCTAGGTATGGACCTCTGTTCTCCCTCATTCTAGAAACTAGAATGTTTCCCAGTTCCTCTATTGGAGCTGAATATTTCAGAGCTTTATAATTTACTCGGCAACGAAGCTTTTGTACAGAATCAGGTAGGTCATTGTTAGCGAGCCGGGAATCTGTGTGGGTTAAGTACATTACGATATGCTGTTTCAACAATGGAAGGACCTCTTTCTTGTAGTAACCAACCTGTAACAAGGAATTTTTTTTCAATTACTGAGAGTCTTTTTGAAAACAGTTGTATGCAAAAGCTAGTGAACCAGAGGACCCCGATATAACCAAATAGCAAGAAAGCAATCTTGACCTTAGACCACGATATGGGTGTTTTGACGAAAGGCTCGGTTCCGGCTAATTCTGGTGGAAGCGACTCAACTATGTGAATATCATCCTTCAACTCCTCAATGAAGTGTTGCCAATCAAATAGATCTTTAAAGCCACTGCAAACTCGGTGATACAATGAAATCAGCTAAAGAGAAGATAATAAAACCAACTGAAAGTCACCTATCATGACTATGGTAGAGCTTTAATTATTTATCTTTAGTATGCTAAGAACAATTGACTTATTCAATTGTTTAATTAGGTGAAATCTACAAAGTGCTTAATAAGTTACAAGCTTCGTAAGGGCATGAGAATAATTAAATTTCTTGATAAAGTCAGGAACTAGCCTGTCATCTGCCCAGTATGAGCTGTGGTCAAGTGAGGGAAGCACCAAAGTTGCCTTCATAATTTTAGCCACTGCAACCATATCACATATCTGCATTCTAAAATAGTTAAACGCATCAGCCTAGAACTTATAAACAGAAGATAACTAGAGAAACGATGAGAAAACACAAAAGCCTGACCCCAAATCTCATTTGGTTTAGTCCTCCATTCGCATTTATAAGAAGGTAGCCATTCGTAATAGCACCTAACTCTGCAGAAAATATGTACTAATATGGTCAGGACTTAAAGAAGACAACAAAAAATTTAGATTTGCTAAGCTACTAACAGGACTGACAGTTTATATTGCATACTTTTGCGACTCCTTGAACTGTCAATGCACTGCGAGAAATTTCCACTCTCAGGTTTTGCCCAAACACCTGAGTACTGAGTGAAGAATAGAGCAAGATTTCAGTAGCAAGATTTAGGAGACTAGGGAATGAAGCTGCAAATTAAATCAACTTGAAAACTTGTGCCATTTGAAGCAGTGGAAGAAAAGATGATACGCAGAGATAAAACTTACTTCAACTACACTGTTTTGGTCACCCACCACGTGTGAAGCAACCATAACCAAAGTTGGATCAACATCATTCCCTCCATCTTTATAGATATAATCATGGGAGCTATGATCAAGTAGATTTACTCGGGGGATTGAGTTGGATAAATCCTAGAAAATTTTAACAAAGTCATGTAAGATGTTTAAAGCCTTCTTCTCCCATCTTCCAAAGCCACAAATTTCAACCAGAGAAACACGTTCAACACTACTAACATGAACAAATGTAAAGATTCTAAGCAAGCAGCCCTCACTCAAGATGGAAAAATAGAAACACACATCCACATTTGGGCAACATCAAAACGCAATTTACCAATTTGTAGAAACAGAAACAAAGGCCAAACACATATAAAACGCAACAAGACCTTCCTAAGCCAGAAACAACAAATGTTCAAGTAGAGAAACAATCTAAACACTAGTAGCATCAGAAATGTGAGCTAAGTAGGGTTCTCTAGTACCAGGATTAAAGGCTCAAGCACATAAAAAAAATGAAGAACCTGATCAGAAGCAGCGCCATCAATAGCAGATCCAAGCCAACCAGTAGCACAAATCTTGAAAACACCCATAAACAAACAGACACCACAGAAAGCAAAAAACATCCAATGGCCAAGCTTCTTCCTCTCCTTCAAACTAAAATCCGAAACGACGGATCCCATCGGCTTCCTCAGCAGGCCTTTCACAACTCTCTCCCTCAACTGACCGTACGTCTGATGCTTCCTATTGACAGCAGAATCGAATCCACCACTCGGATCTGAGCCCGAGCCGGAAACAATCTCTGATCTAGGTGAATTAAGAGGCAGATCGATCTCGTGATGAACTCTCAAGGTGGAGGAGGTGTTGTTGTTGCTGCTGCCGCTGCTGTTATCAACAACACCACCACCACTGACACCGACGTGACTAGAACCCCCAGAACCGCCGCGTTTGAAGGATTGAGCACGGCGGGTCATGGGACCGGAGAAGCGAGGGCTATTGACATGTTGAGGGACGCCATCGCCACCGTCGTGGTGGTGGAGGTGGTGGCCCATCTCGAGCTCTTCTTCGATTGTTGCTATCTTTTTTATGAAGAAGACGAAGACGAAGACGAAGATACAAAATGGTGTTGTTGAGAGCTCTTCTTATCTTTTTTTTTTTTTTTTTTTTACTTTGTTTGCCAAAATCCTTCAATTGTCGTCTGACTTGTTTTTGTTTGTTAGATTCATTCAAGTGGGAAACTGAGATTTGAGAGTCTCAATTTTTGTGTGTGTGTGTTCTATTTAGTATAATTAACTCTCTTTTTTTTTTTAAATAATATTTTACAAAATGGACCTTTTATTGGAAAAAATGGAGAAGCAAATAAATACCAGTTGCCAAGCTGTGGCCGGCCACCAAGGGGGAAAAAAAAAGTATCAACTGTCCAACAAAATAAGTAAATAGATAAAAAGTATTGTTAATAAATGCTTGATAGGGTGAATCAAGCACATAATTCTGCTAATGAATTTGCTTTGTGTGATTATGATTTTCTTCTTGCATTTGGACGATGATGACTAGCCTCCGACTCTCGTTCAAGTCAAAAAAAAAAACAAGACACAAATCAGTTTTTTTTTTTTTTTTTTTTAAGAGAGTCTAAGTGCGTGACTGAATCACATTGAGTGCCCGCTTTTGATTTATTCTCTCTGAGTATTAGTATTATGGTTGTTGAATATGTTGCTTCCGGCCAGTTGCATATCTCATATTCTTATCAAATTTTTCTCGCAGCTGTCGCTATTTTTTTTGGATCCTAGGTGGTTCAATGACGCGGTAAAGGATTAACATTAGCAGATGATTCAATAATATAGTACTTGGATATTATTTGGAAGTGTTATCTGTTAGTGTAGAAGAGACAAGAGACCCACAATTTTTAATGAGGTTCAGCAAATGCCTACGTCCTCAATCTTTGTTGGAAATACTTCTTGAACACAATTACAGTTAGTGTTCAATATTGGACTTACAACCCTAAGATCATCTCTTAGCTTGTTCCCAATCTATTTTCAACCCACTAAGAGATCCCTAAGATCAACACAAATGATCTATACCCAAGATTCTCACTTAGAAACAAAACTCTCACCCTTTTCTCCCAAAGATGCCAAAAGTCTTACAAGGTTTTTCCTCTTTCCTCTCTTTTTTACGTTTTGAAGAGATAAGTTTCTAAGTCCTAGACCCTCTATATTTAAGGAATTTCGTGCCTCTCCCAAGGCTATCAACTTTCCTAAAAGCAAAAGGAAATATTCCATTTAACTTTATTCTTTGTTAAACGAATATTTCCTAATCCCACTAAATCTTCTAAATATCTTCAAGCTTCCTTTTTCTTCGTGCTTTACCTCCAAGTAATATCCCAAAACGTGTCTTAAGTATATCTTCATAAATCTTCAAAACCGAGACATACAGATAAAATCAACAAGCCTCTGATGCTCTTTTGTCTGACAGAGGCTTGTGCATACATCAGATGCTTGTGCCGAGACAGAAGCTTGTGCAGACATATTTTGTACAGCTTCCCGAACTTCATCTTCAACTTGAGCTTGCCCACATACACTTACATTATCTATTAGACAATAAAGCTCTTGAATGTAAAAGGATCTTCAAGATTAAAATTGTCAAGACAATAAAGCTCATACATCACAAGATATACGACTCACTTCACTTGAGCGGTCTAATAAGACTTATATATCTTGTGATGTATGAAAGTTTTCAAGACATATATCAGACATTGATTATTGAAGAGAAGATGAACCCCTTAAAGCTTATTGCAGCTCAAGCGGTGATCTACTCCATCTGGCACGAGAGAAACGCCCGCATTTTCACTGGCATCCGCACCCCGGTTGAAGGACTCTTCGCTCAGCTCGATCGTCGCATCCGAAACACCTGTTCTGCAAGACACTGTAATCCAAAGCTTCAAGACATGCTTCTGCTGTGGTTTCGGACCTCCACCCTCGCCTCACCTCCACCCTCCTAACTCTTTATTTCTTCTTATGTATCGTTCTAGTACTGGGTTTGTTCATCCCGGCGTTATACCTGTTGCTGCAGGCACCTTTTAATCTATGTAACCGATAACTACTAATGAATATAATACCAGAAATTTTAAGAAAAAAAATATCAGACATTGATTACAATGAGACATTTCTCTCTGATTGCTAAAATAGTGTATATACATATTTTTGTTCAAGTGGCTACAACGCATAATTGAAAATTATATTAAACGTATGTTTATAATATTTTTCCTCATGGAAACCTTGATGAAGAAGTGAATATAAAGCCCCTCTTGGTTTTCACATACCGTCTTCCAATAATGTTTGTAAGTTCTAAATATTTTTAACGTTCTGAAATAAGCACGGCAGTGAGCTAGTTTTCCAAGCTTGCATGTCTTGCCACCGCCAAACAGATAAGGCAACCGTGGTAGGCCAGGTAACTACGCTAGGAAAGATGAATTAATGAAACTTCTTGTAAGGTGTTGATAATTGGTTTTCCCGATTTGTTGCGGTTGGTAGCGATTGGAATTCATTAAAGAAGTCATTTTCTACTGCATTAAGTCGCCCTAAATCGTCAATTCCAAAAGCTCCTTCACGCAAGTATTTGTTTTTGCGGACGTTAGCGGGAGGTCTAAAAAAAAGAATTACATAAATAACAAATCCAAAATATATTATAAAAATTTATATATATTCACATTAATTCTAAACACTAATCATCCTCTTTAAATTTTCCAATATGAATAATAATTTGTGTTTCATCATAAAATTTATTTGTTTCTTTTTTGAATAATTTAAGTCTCTTTAGTAATTATGTTAATTTTTTTACTTCTTCTGTCCTATTATATAAAAGTTTTTAGCTAAAGACACAAATTCAAAAAACAAGAAATATTTTCTTATTTATAAATATTCAACCAATAGAAAAACATATTGCAGTATTTTAATAGTCATAAACTATTAAAGTAATATGAATTGTACATAGAACCTATAAAAAATCTTTTAAAATAGAACAAATAAAAAGCTTCAAAAATCTTATATAATTTTTTATAAATATCTTTTTTGTGTTTTTAATACTTTTTTATAATTGTAAATTATATTTATTTTGGTAATTTTTTTGTTTAACCGCTATCGCAATTACTAATCAACTAGTCATAAATCTCTTGTAAATACATTCATTTTCAACCGCTAAATCAATCATTCAACTTAACAATGCTTGAAACCGTAATTGTCCGTTTCCAAAAACTTTTACAACCGTAATCGCAAATGCTACATTGGAATCAGTCATGCCCTAAAAGTACCAAGACTAAGTTAAAGCGAGACAAACGTATCATGACATGCTCAAACTGCAAGGAAAAAGGACAAAATAAGTTAGGATGTAAAAACCCGAATGTTGAGTCTGAAGCTAAAAGACCAAGGAAAGAACTCCTTAGTTCACTTTCTTTTAAATCAATTTTGTTTTCACTACATGAAATTGAGGGTCTTAGAGCAATTCCATCGGTTCATATGTAGGTAAATCTCTCAGCTTTAAAATATTTATAAAAAGAAAGGAAAAGAGAAGAGGAGAGAATGCCACACAATGAGAACGACTGATAATGGATTTCTCATACTTAGATTGGTTATTTTAATTTAAATTTTTATATATTAAAAAATGATTGAAATATTCTATTTAGCATACCAATGGAGCTGCTCTTAATAGCACTTGAATATAAGTACGAAGGTTAAAATCTAGTGGTAAGTTAAATCTAGTAAAAAAGTTCAGTATATATATACCTGCCACGCATTACTTAGAACAATCATCTACTATCTATTTGTATATATACGATGATTCCATAAATGAAAAGAACAAATTCCTTACATTTATTACCGTGCCTGCCTATAAATAGACTATTCGTGTATATTAAAATGAAATTTCGTTATACAATATATTGTAAAGTGGATTCGTATTTTATAGGAACAAACAAACAACGCAAGTAGAAATTTATGGTAGGGTGGTGGTTAAGCGGTAGTTAGGCTATAATAAAAGCTCTATCATTGGCTCATGCTCTAAATTAATTAAACAAAATCTTTCAAAAAATAAATAAGTCGTGCGTATTTGCAGTAATATAGATTATTATTATTATTAGGTTAAAAACAAAACTAATTTCCACAGCACTCGAAATTGTATGATTTATTTGTTTCTTTGGTCTCCTTATAGTAAGTTAGAATTTTAGAAATTAGAAGCGTTCAGACACACATATACTTTTGTCCGTATAGCTAGAAAAGTATGTAATACTATATAGATGTTTGCGGTAGGTTCAACAGTTGAAGTTTCCGAGCCAATCTTCATCGTCGCCATGGTGATGATAAGAAGTGAAAGGTCTATTGAGATCGAGATTACCTTGAGCTGGAACCAAATCTCCCAAAATCTCCTCAGACGAAACAAGAGATGTTACGTTTCCACAGTCCAAACTATCAAAATCAATCAAATCGGGGAATAAAAACTCCGACTGGATCCTATCGAAATCGAACTGAAGATCTCCCATCAACGAAGATGACGTCCCACCTTGATCCATCATCTCTTGTTCTTTCAAAGGAAGTGGACTGATACTACTCTGCTTCTGAAGAGATAGATCCGAGAGGAGAAGAGCCTTCGAGCACCTCATCGCCTTTGTACGTATAACACGGACATTGTTCTCGTTCTTGGTCGAATGTTTTATACGTTTCGGTGGGTTTGTTTGAGTTTTGGGAAGTCTTTTGCGGAGGTTTGAGTTCCAATGGTTCTTTATTTCATTGTCTGTTCGGCCTGGAAGCCTCCCAGCTATCAACGACCATCTGCGTTAATTACCATACATGTCATGTAACAAATAATTTTACTACAAAAAAAAAATTTATATGTGTTTTGGTGAAAACCTGTTTCCAAGGAGATTATGGAGACGGATTATGAGTTCTTCTTCATCAGGTGAGATGTTTCCGCGCTTTATCCCGGGTCTTAAGTAGTTCTTCCACCGGAGTCTACAGCTTTTGCCACATCTCTTGAGCCCTTTTGTGTGTGCAAAAGACAATTATTGTAGGTAGAAGATATGATGTGACACTATGAATAGATAGATAGATTCGTACCAGCCTTGTTTGGGAGAGTACTCCACTTGCCTTCACCATGAGTCGTGATGTAATCTCTTAGGGTCTTGTCTTCATGATCAGTCCAAGCTCCTCTGTTTAACTCCTCTCTCTTCAGAGCATTAGTCGCTCTCTTTCCCATTCTCTCTCTTGTGGTTGTGGCTGTGGTTGGTACAAATTGTCTTTAGTGTTGTGTTGAGAATATATTCTTTTTTGTGTGTTTGCTGAGTAAAATCTTTATAGGGGAGTTGTTGCAAATGTCCGTACAGCAGTCGCTTTCAAAAACCCTCTGTCACACACACTTTGAAGTTTTAATGCTTTTCTCACCTGGTAATAATTAAGCTTTCGTGAAATTAATTCTGCGGAAGATTTTAACATCAAGAAACAACTTTTAATATGCTAAGTGTGAAAAGTATTGAGAGCAGTCATATACTTTTTTAACACAAATGCAAATGCAGTAAACTAAGTAAATTATTCCATTTCAATATATAGGCTAAAGTCGGTTATAATGTCATTATACTCATGTTGATAATCTAGATATATAAGTAAATTAGCCCCGCGTATAATCGAATTATTATTAAGAAATATGAAAATTTTCATCAAGTATAATCGAATGTGGTCAAAATTATCATTTTTATTAATAATTGTAAGTTTAACTAAAATTATATAAACATTTTTGGTTAATTTAACTTTAAAAATTAATATTTAAAAATGCAGCATTTCTAATTATATTATAAATATAGTTTTGTTACACAAAATGGGCAATATAACACTATTTGTAGTAATGTTATTCGTATTTTAAATAATCTAATATAAATGTTGGCCTACTTATATATATTTGTTTATTATAATTAGTTTTTTAAAAAACTAACCTAGAAAATGAGATTGTTAATACAAATAGTAAATAAATATTTGAAAGGTTTTCTACCAAAAATTCTAACTTGCTATTATTTGCAACTAGGGACGAATCCAGGCTACACCCGGGTATACATTTAACAATTTTATTACTCTTGTTTTTTTTTTTTAGAATACGTATAAAATAGTTATGTAATTTAATATCCAACATTGTAACAAAAAGAAAACATATATGATACTATTAATTGTTCACTTTTTTCTATTGAAAAATATTTTTTCTATGTAGTTTATATTTAAAATAAAATTTCAGTTCTTCTTTTAAAAATGATTACTATTAGTCTATACAATATATATTTTTTTTTGGTATGCCATAGGAGACAACAGTCTCCTACACTTTATTCAAAAACAGAAAGAAAAAAAATTACAGCCTGACAGTACGTGGAACCGTTGTTCCATTAGAGTCCTTTACACTCACCAACTTAACAACCTCAGGACAAACATCTAAATAATGAAAACCAAGTGGTAATGAAAACACATAGTTTGCTAATCCATCTGCCAGACGATATTAGCCTCCCTATATACATGAGAGATTCGAACACTCCAGTTCTTTGAAAGAAAGCCATAGCACAAGCGTACTAGGAATGACAGCGGATGAGACTCACTTATCCCTGTCTTGAGAAACCCCACAACAACCTCAAAATCCACCTCCAGCTCAACACACCGCAACTGACTCTCCCATGCCAGTACAAGCTCATAATACACACCCCATAACTCTGCCAAGGGCGCTGAACAGATACCAATGTTTAGTGCAAACCCGCGACACCAGTTACCATTACTATCTCTTAGCACACCTCCTGCAGTAGCAAGTCCCGGATTACCTCGAGACGCACCATCATTATTTATTTTTCCCCACCCCTCCCTCAGACGAGTCAAGGAAATCAACCGCTCAATCTGCCCAGACTCTCGACCAGTATTATGCATCTTTTGGCAAGTTTGGTAAACTTCCTTAGCCAAATCCTTAATGAACCTTACCCTGTCACGACATTTGCCATTCCCACCAAATATGTTACCGCAGCGCCACTTCCAGCCCCACCAGACACCCATTGCAAACGTTGTGGACCAAGGACAGTCGCCGAGCATATTGTCATCCCCCAAGTTCTCATACACCCACTCAAGTAACGAACTCATAAAAATGCAGTTCTTTTCCTTCTCGGGACGAGCCTGCTCCAAACTCCAGCCATGGCAGGACAATCACGTAGAACATGAATAATAGACTCGTCACCACTCTTGCAGACTTGACAAATCCCATTTGCACAAAGATGTCTGCGAAAACGCTCCATATTTGTCATTAGACCTTGATGAACACCCAACCAAAGGAAAACTCTCACTCTCTTCGGAGCTATAACATGCCAAACTCGATCATATCGCAACCCCAAATTTGGTCTTGGCGTAGTATCACTTGTTAGGCAACAATAAGCAGATTTAACAGTAAACCTCCCATCTGAACTCGCTCCCCAAGATAGTCTATCTTTAGCACATGCGATAGTATCCACGACTATTGCAGCAAGCCTTAAAGAGATATCACCCGGGACATAAGGCAAGATATATACCATAGACCAACCCATCCCCTGTCTTCAAACATCACACACTCGTAGAGTCTCATACCAGAAGGTAATGGGGCTAGCACACATTCATTCAACGGTGTTGCTAAAAGCCACTTATCTGTCCAAAACCGAGCTGTTTGACCATGTCCCAACACCCAAATCAGTCCCGAAATCACCACCTTTCTTACTCCCAGCGTAATACTCCGCCAAGTAGAGGACCAAGTATTCTTCGGGACAAGCCAGATAAGATCATGTATCTCCTTCACATGCTACTTACTGGTTAAAATTCGAGCCCACAAAGCAGTCTTATCGTTTAAAAGCCGCCAACCAAGCTTTGCTAACAGTGCTTTATTCATTTATTTAGCCGATCTGATACCAAGTCCTCCATCTCGCTTTGGCAAACAGACCTTCTCCCAAGAAAGCAAATGTTGCCTCCTCTTTTCCACAATATCTCCCCACAAAAAAAGACCTGGAGATTCGGTCAAGTGCATCCAAGGACGCCTTTGGCAGGGCAATGGTACTCATAGTATGCACATGAATCGATTGGAGCACCGCTTTAGTTAACGTCATTCTACCTGCCAAACTCAACATACGACCCTTCCAACCTGCTAAACGTGAGGCCACCCTATCGAGAACCTCCCTAAAGGTGTCTTTATTAATCCTTTTCTGTAATACTGGCATACCCATTTACTTCCCCAAATCACGTGTACAACCAATACCACTCTCCTCACTGATTTTTCTCTCCAAGTCTCAATGTATATTATTCAAGAAAAAAATCTTAGATTTCTCCAAGCTTACCTTCTGTCCCGAAGCATTGCAAAATCTCTCCAAGACGCTTCTGATAACACGAATCTAAGACACTGAGGCCTCCACAAATAGGATCAGATCATTTGCGAAACAGATATGTGAAAGCCGTGGTCCCCCATGCGAGAGACTGATAGGCTTCCACTCTCCAGCCCCAACTGCTGTATGAATTTGATGGCACAACCTTTCCATGAAAAGCACAAATAGGTACGGAGATAAGGGATCACTCTGACGCAAACCTCTCGAAGGTGTAAACGACTCAATCCGTTCTCCATTCCACAAAACTGTCATTGATGGGCCAGTGATACACTGCATAATCCATTGAATCCAAGCAGGAGGAAATCTAGCTGCATGGAGGGTATCTTCAAGGAAGTCTCATCTAATGCGATCATAGGCTTTCTCCAAATCGAGTTTCAACAACATCCACCCTTTACGTCCCTTCTTCCGTCGCATTGAGTGGACTGCTTCCTGCACAACTACAATGTTATCACTACTCAACCTTCCAGGGATAAAAATTGACTTTGCAGGCCCAATAAACTGAGGCATCACCTCCTTCATCCTCATAACCATAGTCTTAGTAATCATTTTAAATAAAACATTACATAGACTAATTGGTCTGAACTGAGAAATCTTCTCAGATTTACCCACTTTGGCAATTAAAGCTACCAATGCATCATTCGTTCCACACGATAGGATACCAGTTTCAAAGAAATGCAAAACAAACATAATCACCGAATCCCCAACAGTTGTCCAACAGTCCTAATAAAATATCGGCTGAAAACCATCCGGCCCCGAAGCTTTGTACCTGCCCATTACATGTATCGACTTCTCCACTTCAAGCCGCAGGAACGGTTTATTCAGATTGGTAAGCTCTGCTTGAGATAATATAGTGAAACCAGACCGTGACAAAGATTCCACAACCTCATCAACATCCTGCAGGGAATACAACCGCTGGTAGTAGCTCACCACTAATTCCTCAAGCTCCTTCAACTCAGAGATCCAAACCCCTTCATCATTCTTCAACATCTCAATACGATTTCTTCGCCTTCGGATTATTGTCGAGGTATGAAAATATCGCGTATTACGGTCCCTAAATGCAATCCACTTCTCCCTGGATTTCTGAAACCAGATCATTTCCTCTTGTGCGAGAGTCACTTCAAACTCTTGCAACAAACCCTCTTCTTTAGACAGCAAATCATCCGTCTGACTTATATCTAGCAAGTCTTGAACATTTTGGATCTCATGAACTAGCTGTTCTTTCCGCCTCTAAACATCCCCAAAAACCTCCTTGTTCCACCGTTTCAACTGTATCCGCAACCCATCAAGATCCTGCGGAGTAGTCAAATTATTATCCCAAGAATTTTGGATCATCTCCTTGAAACTTGGGTGACTTAACCAGGCTGCCTCGAATCTAAAAGGTCTCCTCCTCGGATCCATTTTCACCTCAGGGCACAACTGGAGATAGAGAGGAGTATGATCTGATGAAAGGAATGGCAGATGAGTAACCGATGCTTCCTGCCATTTCAATCTAGTCTGAGCACAACAAAGGACCCTATCCAACCTCTTTGCAATGAAAGTGTTCACGACACAACCTCTCTTCCATGTAAAGTTATTCTCCTTGAAACCCATATCAGTGAGAGATAACTCATTGATCCAACGACCAAAAGACAAGGAGTCTTGGGACAACTGTCCATTACCTCCTGTTCTCTCATCAGGGCGGACAATGGTGTTGAAGCCACCACCTACAACCACCGGTTCCGTAATCCCCTGAAGAACATCCTTAAGCTGACCCCACAGCCCACTTCTCCGACTGACCGGGGGAGCCGCATAAACTGCAATAAGATGCAACACATCAGAACTATCAACGACCCTAGCATGGATGTGTTGATCCGAGGAGTCCAACACCGTCACATCACCTATCCCGGACCGCCACAATAACCACAAACCTCTAGATTGCCCTACCGCATCCACACGAAACACATTCTCAAACCCCAAGCTCTGACATATCTGATGAGCTCTATCTCTTCCCGCATGAGTCTCAAACACCGCAAGAATATCCGTCTTCCATCTCTTCAAAATATAATGGATTGATCTCCGGAAATTAGGTTTATTCGCCCCCTGGCAATTCCAAAAAAGACAATTCATCATTATTGATTCTATAAAACTCCCAAACCTGAATCACCAGGGCAACCCGTCAAGCAAGATTAACCTCCGCCTCCTTCTCCGGCGGAGCAATCTGCATACACTTTGTTTGATTCCCTTCGACCGCTGATCTCCCCAAATCGTCATGCATCTCTTCAGACACACCATTTGAGTTGACCCGCACCGTCCCCGGATCTGATATTTGCTCATTCACAAACACCCCTCCTTGACGACCAATGCTCGCCGGTTCCGTCCTCAAACATTTTCCCAATTCCGACAAAGATACATCCCCTCCACGAGGACCAAAAACTAGACCTCTCACCGGCCTGTTGGGCTTAATTTTTTGCTTAGGCCCACTAAGCTTTCATACCATTATTTGCACCAGCCTTGTTGGGCCCAGTTCGTCTTTGTTTGAAAGACTCCAAAAAATTCTCCCGTGAAATCTCCAAACTACCTCCAAAAATATTTTCTTGTCCTTGCGCCACACCCTTACCATTACCAGACCCCTCCGTGATATTCTCATTCCTTATCCTCGCTTATATTAGGAACAACTTCCCTTATATCTTGAGATTCCATATTATTCCCCAACCGAACTCACCCCGACAAACTTTCCTTAGTGGCCGTCTGCCTTACTTTCCGTCCTCCTCGACCAACCACCATAAAACCATCATCCACCGTCACCGCTCCCCCCAGCTCAGGAACAACAGGTGTTGGCACAACCACCAAATCCCGTTCCTGGACTGCTTGGGGGCAATGATGAACCAAATGACCATACATCCCACACTTCGAGCAAATGGTAGATAATCCTTTGTAGGAGACAAAGTACCGTTCACCATTCACCATCACAGAACCTTTTAGAGGCCGCTTCAAATTCACCTCCACACAGATACGTGCAAAACGAGCCCTTTCACAATTCAAAGTAGTAAAATCAACCTTAAGTGGATGACCATACCCTTTGGTAATAGACAACAAAATTGACCTATGGTAAAAGTGCACTGGGAAATTGGACAGACGGATCCATCTATACAATATTTATCTCAAGCCATCTCATGATTTGTTTTGAGTCATCTCTATAATGTTTTGTTTTTCCTTTTTATTATAAAATATTTGTTTCATTTTTTCCCTACCTACTTTTGTATGTTGTTTTAGAAATTGCTAGTTGCTAGTCGGGCGGTTGAGGTGGGCCTAGCGCCTAGCGAGAAAATCAGAGATTAAACGGAGATTAATCGGGACTAGTTTTAGGGTTATTTTATTAAATTAACAATAAAATAAAAATATATTATACTAAATATATATATAATTCTGTTTATGTTAAAAGGAAAATATCAAATAAAATATAAAACTAGTGTATTGTCTTTAAAATTATGGTAAACATATAAAAACATTATTTTGAAAGAAAATTTTATGATTTTTGTTAAAAGTTATACATTAGTTATTGTAAAACATCATAATCTCTTAATTTAAATGCCTAAATAACAAAAATGTTTATGTTTGATTTTTATTTAGTGCTAAAAAAAAATTGGTATACACAAAATTAAGCGGAAAATAATCGGACTAGACATGTATAATCGAATAATCGATGTTAAGCGGGGATTAGTTATTAATCGAGGTGGAGAGGGTGGACCTAGCGATTTTGCGGGGCGTAATCGGTGCTAGGCGGAGATTTTAAAAACATGGGCCTCTACGTATCAATTTTTTAAAAATTGAAGACATGTAACTCAGTTTATTTTAAAAGAGTTAGAATTTGTGTTAGTGATACATAAGTTATACGGTTATACCTCTATTGTTTAATTTTTGTTGGCAATAGCATTTAGCTTCCTCTTTTCAGTTTATATACCAATGAGAGTAATGAAACTTCAACTATTTAATAGCATAACAACAGCATAATATAGATGCTCTCTTTAAACCCAGATGTTTAGAAAAACTTTTCAAAAATTTAAGCAAGGGACATCGTAAAAAAAAATCACTGTTACTATTCGTGGGATTAATTTGTTCTTTGTAAATTAACATTATTAAATTGAACGTACGGTACATCACAAACCCATTTTGAGTAGTAAAAGAATAGTTAAGACGTAATAAAGTGTATAAGCTTTATTATGCAAGATGAGTTCCCAGTTCTCCAAGTAATGGACAGAGACACATACAGTTTCATGATATTTATATGTGCTTTCCTTTTACCAAGTTTAGGTGTATAAAGAGTGTTAACTATGACATTAAATATAACTTCTATATATAATCTCTCTTCTCTCTTCACTCGTATGAACGGGAGATCCGGTCTTTTAGAGCATGATTATTGAGGGTTGTAAGAGAAGTTTTAAGTGGGGTTTTAAGAAAAAGTAGAAGAAAAAATAAATCAAAAAGAAAAAAAAAGAAAGAAGAGCTCCTCGGCTCGTATATAGCATACTCTGTTTCATATAAGAGGCGCTTACGTGTCAGCGCGTGGTTGGATAAAGAGTTTATTGAGAACAAAAATATTTTTTGGCCCGATCGGTGTTCTTTCTCTTGCTCTCTCTTGCGAACCACCCATATCGAGGAGATTGAATCGGTTGGAATCGTTGGAGATGGAATCGGACGAGATTGGAATCAGAGAGTTTTTGAGGCTCTTATGTGTTCAGGGTTCAGGGCTTCTTCTAATCAAGGATTTTGAAACAGCGATTAGTTGTAACCAGTTTCGTTTATGAAATCTGAGAGTTCTTGAGGCTCTTATGTGTTGGGATTACAGTGTGATACGAGATTTTTCGTAATCTGGCTTCGACTATGTGTATATATATATCTTAATCATTCAGTTTTAGGTGGAAGGTGTTTATGCAGAACTCGTTTAGATCACCTTTAGCTTACTGCAGATTGATCTTGTTTCGCAATGGTTGATTACTAAGTGAACCTTATTTAGTTTCGAAAACCACCAGCTAGATTGAGTGCTTCTTCTTGTTTATTCTAAAACCTTGTTATAATTGGGTTTTTAGTTTGGTGCTGCTAAAAGTCTGGAATGAATTTGTGATGATGCTAGGGGAAATGGGGAGAGAGAAGAGTCCTGATTTGAAGATCCTTTGGGTCTGGACTATCGGCACTACAGCTAGTATGATACTCTTTTCTGTCATTCTAATTACCAGAGTTTCGTTTACCAGTTCATATATTCTCTATGGATAGATTATAGGTATGTGTAGTGTAATAGTGACTGGTCTTTTACTTGTTTTCAGTATTGGTGACCAGCTTGATGACTGATGAGGAGTGCTTAGCAGTCTTTTTTTGATTGCAGCATTTTAAATTTCTATGATTCGCCAGAGATTTGATTTGACTCACATAGTAAATTCTGTTTTCTGTGTTTGAATGAGTGTTCTTTTGTTAGTTACCTAGAGAATATAAACCAACACCAAAAGGCCTGTTTGTTTTATTTTATTATGGATGATTCCAGTTGAAACCTGTTGTCTTTTATTGTTTGCAGATCCTGTTATGGAGTCTCCACAATCTGAGGCATCAATCGTCAACGGTAGTATCCATTTGAATGGCAATGGTGAAACCAGAACAAAGAAACCGGTCATGTCGTCTAGTTCAGACAGTTTCGTTGGTGTGCTTGAGGTTTTTGTTCACCAATCTAGGAGGGATATCCAGAACATCTGTATCTACCATAAGCGATCCCAGGACCTCCTTGTCCACCAAGATCATCAATGGTGGTGGGAGAATATGAGAATCAACGGTCAACTTCTTTTCTTTCTCGTTCACTTCATCTTCTTGAATTTGGTGTCTTGTGTTCTTGTCTCGTTGGTGTCTTATTGTGTTTCTTTTAGATTCTCTTGATGTATTCATATTCAGATGATCATTCGATGACTTTCGTTTCTGAAGGCAATACTAGCGAGCGCTTTTGCTAAGAAAGACTACAAAAGAGCTGCAGCTACAGCTTCTCGTGTACTGCAGGTACTGCATATTTTGTTTAAGTTTGTGGAAGCCTATGTGCCCTGCAGGACTAAATCTTGTGACAGTTGGGATTGGTTCTCGGGTTTCTACTCGCCGCTATACTTGGAGCAGCGTTGCATTTTGGAGCAAAAGTGTTTACAAAAGACGATAAAGTTTTACACCTCATTAGCATAGGACTTCCGGTGATTACTTTACATCCCCTTAACTCTTTAATCAAACAAAGATTATGACATAACATTTTGACTAAATCCGGTTCTTGTTTACTAAAGTTTGTCGCAGGGACACAACCAGTCAATGCTTTGGCGTTTGTATTTGATGGAGTTAACTTTGGAGCATCCGATTTTGGTTACGCCGCAGCTTCACTAGTAGTGGTGGCTATAGTTAGCATTTTGTGTTTGCTCTTCCTCTCATCGACTCTTGGTTTTGTTGGACTTTGGTTTGGTCGCACTATTTACATGAGCCTTATATATATATTGTCTTTGATGTTTGTAGTATAGGATTCTCAAACATTGGATTTGATGTTTGTAGTATTTTACCTCTGCTGTTAATGTGATTGTTGCCTACATGAGTAATTCTTGGTTATAGGATAGCCACTAGTTAGTGTCTCAAACTTTGTTTTGTGATTCTAAATGCTCTGTTATTTCTATTGTAATTTGTTTTATGTTTTGTATGTTTGAAAATTAATTAAAATGCAATATTTTATAATTTTATAAAATCTTAAATGTTTACACATTTATACCACTTCTATTCTATTTAAAATTTTTAAATTTTAAAAAACAATATTTTAAAAAATAAGAGACTCAAAATAAGAACTACCAATAAATGAAAATTTTTTTATCTAAGAGATCATGAGTTCTTATATTCCAAACAGTACACAATTAACTTATAAAAAATTTAAGAACTCCCCTTACTCCAACCCACCGATAAACATGCTCTTACATGCTTACAGGTAAGAAGTAAAAACAAGCATAAGACATGTACGACAGCCTCGGTTCTTCAATGACTTAGCCATGAAACAGTAATACCAACCACTATTTTCAAAAGTGCTAATTGTATCAATATCTCAGATTTTTTGGGTTGGAAATATACTCTGAAAAACTAAGAAATCTCTTTATTTTTGATCGGGGAGTTAATGTTGATGAGAACCCCAAAGTGGCTATATCTTTACTTTTGAATTTCAGGAAATTGACAAGTTTTTCTTAGAGATCTCCTATATATTAATAGAGAAACATTCTCAAGAAAATGCTTATGTGTGTCGCTACAGAGCTCGACACCAATGAATTTATTGTCTTCAATTTTATGGATATTTATACATAATTGCTATTGAAATGATTAAGGAATATTCCTTTTCAATAAATTAAAAAATCAAACATTTCAATTTTAAAAATATATTTTAATCATTGTATAACATATTTAATTATTATAAGATTATTAGATCTAAAACATTTTCAAAACCCAAATTTATTCACCTATTAAAAAAAACTGATTACTATTCAGTTCACATAGTTAAATTTCCAAAATAAAATTATCACAATAATCATTATTATATGACTTATTTAAAACCATTGGTATAATATTTCACGGGTGAAACATATTCTTACACCAAAAAATTGAAACCAAATAAAAAATCTTGCATAAATTGAAGAAAAAGCGGATTATATATCTAGTTGATATATGTTATTTTGATATAAAACATATTCTCACAGATTATATATTTTGTTTTTATACAAACAAATTTTAGATCCTCTAAAATAATTTTACTCATAACACTAATTTATCTGCATAAATTTATCCCGCACATAGTGTGGGTTGTTGTTACATAGTTAAATTAAAATTGCAAAATGTCGATTTGAATATTTTTTTTTCCCAGAAAATATGTATTCGAAATTACATTTTATTCATTTTTCTTACATAAGATTTATTTTACTACCTCTTGTAATTTACATTATTAGAATTTGTATTCCTTATAAGGCCGAGAAATAGGCCTATAAAGGCCGGGCCTTACTCTTGACTTTATATACCCACACTATTTTTATCATTTCACTCCTTTCACTCATCTCCGAAATTAGGGTTTTAGTCTGTCTGTAGCCACCCGAAGCTCTGCGACGAACATGGCGACCCAGATCAGCAAGAAGAGAAAGGTGAAATCTTTATCCATACCCTCTCTTTCTCTCTACCAATGTATCGTGTTTTGAGCTTCACACGGATTAAGTGTTTTGAGTTTTTCTGTAGTTCGTAGCCGATGGTGTGTTTTACGCTGAGCTCAATGAGGTTTTGACCAGAGAGCTTGCTGAGGATGGTTACTCTGGTGTTGAGGTCCGTGTCACTCCTATGCGTACTGAAATCATCATTAGAGCCACTCGTACTCAAAACGTTCTTGGTATGTTGGTTCATTTTCGTTAATCGTTGCTCAGTTTCGGATTTTTCTATCTCTCTGGTTTATATTGATATGATGATACTCTGTTTCCTCTTAGGTGAGAAGGGAAGGAGGATCAGGGAGTTGACATCTCTTGTACAAAAGAGATTCAAATTTCCTCAGGATAGTGTTGAGCTTTATGCGGAGAAGGTCAACAACAGAGGTCTCTGTGCTATTGCCCAGGCTGAGTCTCTACGTTACAAGCTTCTTGGTGGTCTTGCTGTCCGTAGGTATGACACGTTTCTATTGCTGCGTCCTTTTGTTGCTAACGTTGAGGTGTTGATTTGTTAGCTTGCTGTTTGTATATGCACATTATGCCTAACTGGTTCAGGATTGCTGTTTAAGAATGTGTTTATGTATGAAGTGTCTTTAATATCTTTTTCTAGATGAAAGCATGTCAAATTGTGGTGCGTAGGCTATCTGTTAATGTAGTCTAGCTATGTATCAATCCAATGTCATTTTCAATTCATGCAGAATTACAAACTGCGTATCATATATTGTGTATTGTAAACATGTTTTGCTGCTGATCGAGCATCAATATTGGACTTGTTGGCTGCGTCCTGTAGAACTAGTGTAGTGCGTTATTCTTATTTACTTGCTACCTTTTATTATCGCAATAGGTATTGGGTTTGAATTAGTTGCTTAGCTATTCAAATCCTTGAACCTGTCAGGCTCGTCTTAAATTTGATAATAATCTCCTAAATCTGGTTTTGATGTGTTCTTCTCCGCATCTGATAATGTTAATACCGCTGTGATCTCTTGTTTCACAGGGCTTGCTATGGTGTATTGAGGTTTGTTATGGAGAGTGGAGCCAAAGGATGCGAAGTGAGTAAAAACCCTACTGTTGTCTTTTTCGACCACTATACTATTACCTATACAGTGTTCTTATCGTTTTACCAAATGCTTGCAGGTCATTGTGAGTGGAAAACTCCGTGCTGCACGTGCTAAGTCGATGAAGTTCAAGGATGGTTACATGGTTTCCTCAGGTCAACCAACCAAAGAATACATTGATGCTGCAGTGAGACATGTTCTTCTTAGACAGGTCAGTTCTTCTGAGTGTCTGAAATTTTGTAGTACTGAGCAACATATAACTTGGGAATCTGTTGCTTGAACCACTTTATATCTAGAGATCTCTTGTGTAACCCGAGTCTGGTTAATCGTATGTGCAGGGTGTGTTAGGCCTCAAGGTGAAGATCATGCTTGACTGGGACCCCAAGGGCAAAAATGGACCGATGACACCATTGCCTGATGTTGTTATCATCCATACACCAAAGGATGAAGATGTTAACGTCGCGCCTGCTCAGGTTGTTACTCAGGCTGCGCTTATGCCAGAAGCTCCATTAACAAGCACAGATTATCCAGCAATGCCAGTTGCTTAGAAAGCCTTTTTGCGTTCTGGTTTAGCACCTAATGGGGATGGTTCTCTTTTTTTTTTGGGACAGTACTAGTTTTCTCATGTTATTCTAATATAAGTTCTGGAGTTTGAATTACATCAAGGATGTAAGTGTGTTTCCGTAATCGTTTGTTTAAAATCTATTTTATTTATAGACAATTTGTCTTCTTTTTAAATATTTGAGTTAAAAACTGTCGAGCTCACTGGACAAACCATTGTGTGATTGAGAGTGAAAGTGATTATTCCTTTTCTTTGGGGTTAAGTTCTTTTCCCTTTCTCACTACAACTTATAAAAAAAATCAGCAAGACCTCTTTCAGTTGCAATATTGAAGATTCTATTGGAAAAACAATATACCAAATATGCAGTGAATTGAACAACTTTTTCAAATGGAATTGCAAATTTGAGCAACTTTTCGTAATAGCTAAAATGAGGCAGTGATGAAAATGTTCAACAAGAAAATAGAAAAGAAAAAAAAAAAGAAATGGTGAAAAAATAAAAATGTGTATATCTTATACACAAAAATGTTATACGGTTACGGAATTTTGTTTCTGGTTAGTTGCTCTAATTCTTGAGTTCTCTCACTCATAAGGATGAACTTTTTTAATGAAAACATTTGAAGCCAGGACAAGTGACCCGTTTGGTAAGCCTGAAACGACGTAGTCTTTAAAGTTTAAAGAGCAGATGTCAAGTGAGTTAAGAGACATTATCCTAGACAAATCACAATTGTTTTCCTGCAGAGGTTTACATCTTCCTTAACTCGGCCTGAAACTTTTCGAGGTCTTCAAGCTTTCCATCTGAGAACCACCACATAACATGAAGGAAGATCATAAGCCATGCAACATATTTATTATTCGAACTATGTAATATCACAACAATGTTAAATCTTGTTACCAGAAGTCATTGCCGAAAACTCTTTGCCATGGTTATTCAGCGTCTCTACTTTACCGCTTTCACTGGCTTTCATTCTTCTTGTTTTCAGCGTATCGACCCTTGCACGAAGGTCTGATGCAACTTTTGCCATCTCTGCAAAACACCAATATTTGAGATGCAAGTAATCTCTAGTCATACTATGAACAATCAAGCAAACAAAGGTATTTCTGAGAGAGAGAAAAAAGGAAAAAAATGGACTACCACTACCTGCTAATATATAATCCTAAACGAGATCAGGTAAATCTCATCAAAACCATTTAAAAATATATCTCCAGAAGCTGATAAGGACTAAGGAGATATCATATCTACATTCTAAGTGAACCAGGACATTACTCAAAATACTAGCTAGAAGCAAAAAGAAAAAAGAAAAAAAATGTCGATTTGGTCGTGTTCATGACTAACAGACTAAGTGGAGAACAGTTTTGAGGGTCATCAAGAGCTAATTTCATATAACGTAACCAGCTAATTTCATTGAAGTCAATCAAGAGATGTCAATATACCAATGACTAAACAAGTGAGACCCGGACAATACTCAAAATACTAGCTAACCGCGGAAAAAATATCGATTTGGTCATGTTGAAGACTGACAGGCTAAGTGGAGGAGAGTTTTCAGGGTCATCAAAAACTAATATATAAAACATAGCCAACTCATTCTACTGAAGTGAATCCAGAGATCTCGAAGACTAAATAAAGTATGCACCTTGATTACCTTTGAACATATCACCAACAGAGGACTCATCATAAAGCTCCAAAGCCTCATTAACGAGCCTCACAGACTGTTCCCTCGAAACCGAAGCTCTTTCTAAAGCCTGGAGCTCAGAGTCGAGTACAGCAGACCTCTTTCCTACCTAAACCAAAAAAAATATCACACTTAAAAAGAAACGAAAATGTAAGAGAAGAATGATCAAAAGTATCAGTGTGTCTCTAACCAAATTAAGCTTATCCCTTAAAGAATCCAATTGTGCATCCAAATCCTGATCTTTCATTTCCTGGTCAGAGTAAACAGACGAAGACGACTCCTCCTGAAGAACAAATATGAAACAGCAAATCACACTATACTAGCGAGAGAGACAATGAAGGAAGGAGATATAGATAGATAGACTCACAGTCTTTGGGAGAAGAAAACCATCAGGAACTGCAAAACAGTATTTAACACAATAGACTTCCCACATCTCCATACGCTTGTCCATAACCGATTGAATCAAACCACGAACACGTTCTATACTCTAAATAAAAAAAAAAAAATGTGACAAGAGTAAGAAAAAGATTTAGCAGAACAAGAATCAGATGAAATTTCCACCCATCATAACACTCACGTTTGATAAATCTTGGGACTTTGCTGGATCAGATCCATCGATTTTGAGAATTTTGGATGCTTCTCTGCACAATGTAAGCATCAATCAAACCCAAAACCCCTTGGTTAGAAAAAAAATAAAAAAAAAAAAAAAAAAAAAGAGAGAGAGAAAGAAGAGAGTGATGAAGGAACTCACTGGCCATAGAATTCAAAGGCTGCGTCGACGTAGTCTTCAATGGTGTTGATAGCATCGTTGATGAAAAGCTGAGGATTTAGATTCATGGACTCGAACACTGCCTCGCTTTTGCTGCCTTCCATTTCTTTTCTTTTTCAGAAACCCTAATTTGTTTGGGAGGATTTTGTAGAAGCCAAAGTTGTTGAGGAGAATTTGAATTTCAGTAACTGTCTTTTTTGTGTTCTTTCTTCTTTTCTCGGCCGACTGCGAGTGGGGGGTTCTATAATTGTTGGGCGCTAATTAGGGAGTAGAGTAAAAGGAGAAAAAAAAAAAAAAAAACATATCATATATCCATTGCCAAACAAGACCTAATTACATGCATAATTAATATGGACAAATCATAACTACATCAATCATCTTAATAATAAGCATCTTATTGTTGGGCGCTAATTAGGGAGTAGAGTAAAAGGAGAAAAAAAAAAAAAAACATATCATATATCCATTGCCAAACAAGACCTAATTACATGCATAATTAATATGGACAAATCATAACTACATCAATCATCTTAATAATAAGCATTTGACATAACTACTTGACAATTACAAAATTAATTTTAATTTGATTTTATTTTGGAAATTTTTTCAATAAATATGATCTCAAATTCACAAACTAACCAATAATTAAAATTAAAATTAAAAATTTAATTACATCGTAATAAATTGATTGTTATAAATTCAAAATCTCATATATAGAATGTGAGACCCATTAAGGAAGATGGACCCATGCACAGAGATTAGACATAGGACCCACTGAGAAGTGGCGGTTGGGGCGTTACACGAAGGGTAATCATGTGCTGAATAATCGTCTTCTTCAAGAAATTTCATGAGTAGAAGAGAACCCCTTTCTTTGTCGTTTTAATTTTTTTTTTCTTTTCGTTTTTTTTCCTCAACTCTTACAAGAAAAAAAAGGTATAAAACAGCCATATAAAATAAAGGGTCAATTTGCCAACTAGCCATATTTACACATATAATTAAGAATATAGCATACTATTTTAAAAAATTAGGTAAATAACATAAGGGGTAAGGAAAATTACCTTTAATGGTTTGGTGGCAATGGTGGCTGGAGGGTGGATGGCCGGAATTGGTGGGAGGTGGTGGCCAGTGGCCTGAGGCCAGCGGTCGGAGGTTGCCGGAGTTCGTCGGAGATGGTGACGGCCAGCGGTCGGAGGTCGCCGGAGTTCGCCGGAGATGGTGACGGCCAGCGGTCGGAGGTCGCCGGAGATTCGCCGGAGGTTCGCCGGAGATGGTGATGGCCGGTGGTTGATGGTGGTGTTAGGGAAAAACTAAACCCTAAAGGATAATATATTGGGAACCCAATGAGATTGTGATAAAGAGGTGGAGGTGGTGATAAAGTGGTGGAGGTGGTAGTGGTGGGAAAGGGATAAAGGTGGTGGTGGTGGGAAGGGCAAAATTGTATATATTACAGTTTATACATAGTATATCACCTTTTGATGTTTTGATGGTTAGAGTAGTTAGTATGTGAATTATAATTTTTTTGTTAGTCATACAATGCAATTCCCCTAAAATAAAACTTCCAGCCCATTAACAATATTTTCATATTCACAATTATTGACCCATTAAAATATATTTTTTTATAAGGTGACCCATTAATATATACATGCAAATAACTTCAGTGATATTAAATCCAATCTAAACAATTCAATATATTATGGTGAGTAATAATCATACGATTCTCTAACACAACTTTTGAAGTATGAAATACGAAATGGTTTACATTAAAAAAATTGGCAAAAAAACCCCGGACGGGTCGATCCCTAGTTTATGTTAAAAGAAAAACATCAAATAAAAATATAAAACTATAGTATTGTCTTTATAGTTATAGTAAATACATAAAAGTATAATTTTAAAATAAAATTTTATGATTTTCATTAAAATTTTGTACACTAGTTATTGTAAAACATCACAAACTCTTAATTTAAATGTCTAATAACATTAAAAAAATTGATTTATATTTAGCTCAAAAAATAATCGGTATACAAAAAACGAAGCGGAAAGTAATTAGATTAGAGGATTATAATCAATTAGACAGACAAATTAGATAACTGATGCTAGGCGGGGATTAATCATTAATCGAGAATGAGAAAATAGGTCTAGCGATATTACGGAGTATAATTGATGTTAGACAGAGATTTTTAAAACAAGGGGTTAAATGATTGGTTGCAGCAGTTAAGCTGTTTATGGATTGAACCATTTTTTGTTTACCATTTACGAATTATGCTCATAATAATGCAGATCTAATGTTTTTTAAAAAAGACTGCTGCGGACCAACCACATATCAGTTTTACATACAAATAAAACTGGTATAAAATTGGTCCGCATCAACTTATTATCCGTTTCAGTAATAGAATGGACTATACCGCTGACAGATTGTCAACTCTCACCACAGTAACCATTAAAAGTTACAATGTTCAGTTTGATCAACTGCCATATAAGTTTGATCGGTGACAATAATTTTATGATCAATAGTGGGGGTTGTTTTGTTCAGCAGATATCAGAAACAAAATGTGTCTCAGATCGAATTCTTAGCATCTCAAAGGAGAACATATCCCAAGCTACTTTGCTTAATTCCGAACATTACAAATGTAAATTAATCTCACATAATGCAATTAAAGGCAGTGTGATCAGCGAGGTTGTCTTCTAATAGCAAAGCAAGAATGAAACTTTGGCTAAAAAAAGCAAATAACAAGTTTCTATAGAGAAGGAAGCTACAAGTTCATTCACATTAAGCTTTTAAAATGATGTATACCAAACAAAAGAAACAAACCTTTATAGAACAAAAACATGAGGAACAAAATAAAGACCAATCATGATTCTGGCATGCCTTTTGAAAACTTTATTTTTTACATGTACTGTTATAACACCATCATGTTTCAGTAGATATTGGCTCATTCTGACTCGGATGTGACACAGGTTCATGATGCGGTAGCTGCTCCTCTATCGGCTGCATCTCCGCTTTCTTCTTCTTCTCTTTCTGGATCACTTGCCGAGGCATTACCTCGAGTAAAAAGCTCCCTCCGTTCCACACTGCCGCCGAAATCTTAAGGATCTGAAAGATCACGTGCAGTCTATAAGATAGGAAGATCGGTACGGTCAATGCCATGGTTGCCACCGTGAAGATGGCCTGGAATAGGATGTACATCCATATACGGTTCTGATCCCCTAGCATACCGCTCAGCTGCCACAACTTATTGTTTGCCTTTTCAGCTTTCTTCGACAGCTCTCTGCACAGACCAGAGGATTTTCATCAGACAGGTTCAGTCTATGGTAAGACGCATTATTGTGTTGTAGACTTAGTTATTAAACATTTACAGAATAGCAATTTAAAAATGGCTGGAGACATACTACCAATTTGGCTTTGACACATACTACCAATTTTAAACACATAAACAATCACCAATTCAAGATTATCTCGGACCAAGATAATATTAACTAGACGAAGGAGCTACTGGACGTTTGGACCTATAACATTTCTTCAGTAACTGATCATGCATTCAACATTAACATACTGCCAATCTGAGGGGTCCAAGTACAAGAGATAGATGCAGCAGGGATGATACCTGTAAGAAGTCATAACTTCAGGATCTCTCAGGAGCCTCTGCCTACGCAGGACATTGACGATTAGAAAATAGAGCACTTGCCAAAGAGTATAAACGACCAAGGGGATGAGAAACAGCCATGTAAAAAGGTAAGCTTTGTCTTCCACATAAGGCCATGAAACCCTACGATCAGTGCCTACAGGGTGCATCGCTGCAAATGTCGCTGGATTCCACCACCTAATCGTGAAGAACACGAGCCCTGAAACCAAAGTCATTGCAAGAAGAGAGAGATAAAGCTTCAATAACTCGTCAGCATTATTCATGGCTTGCTTTTACTGCATAAACAAATCTTATCCAAGGTATGCAGCAGAGAACCATGTGATTACGTGTACAGGATACAAAATCCTAAACAAGATCCAATATTCTGAAACAAAGCCATCGCAATATGAATCCTAAACAAGATCCATTTCTTAGTCAACACTGAGAGTTACAAGAAGATGATATAACTCACCAGGTAAGAGATGTATAAGCACACTAACAATCTTATCCGGGGAACTAAAAACAAGACTGCAACGCCAGACAATAATTGCCCACGCCAACGGTCCCTGAGCACAAGACACAACCAATTGATAAATCGGCACACACACAATGACACAAAACAATCCCATACATGTAATGGATAAAGCATACCTCTGCAAAGGAAAAGCAAACCATGAAAAGCTTTTCATTCTTAGGATAGAGAAGAAGATCAACCAAGAAGATTGTGTTGGCATAGTAGCAAAAGTCCTATCACATACAACAACAACAACAACTGGTTTAATCAAAATACAATTTCTTTATCCCAAAACCTAAAAAGGGGGTGTATGTAATAATGTAAGAGACATTACCAGAAGATAATAATGCCATTTCTTAAACCTGTAATAAATCCATCTCAGAGGAACAAAGATCACATAGAATAAGCAATAAACTAGAGGTATATCCTGAGGCCCTGAGAACCAAAAACATCATCAATCTTTTAATTCTGACAACAACAAAAGGAGAAATAAACATCAAAATCACATTCTTACTTGCACCAAGTAGGAAACAAAAACCTCCAAATCCAAGCACACCAACAAGATGTGTCACCTGTTTAAATATTTACAGAACAAAAAAAAACATGGTTTCAAAACGAAAAAACTAGAAGAAAAAAATCAAACATGAAACAAAAATGAATAAAGAAAAGAGATAACCTTATTAATGAATCTCTCATGTTCTTCGGCTTGTTTAGCGATCTTAACGGCTTGTTTCGACAAGATCTCACGCGTTTGCACCGCTTGTTTAGACAGCAACTCTCTTGTCTGAACAACTTTCTGTCATTAACAAAAAAAATTGGCGCAGAAGTCAAAATCCAAAAATCGGAAACAAAAAAAAAGGAATGAAATGGTGAAAATCGGATTCTCGTGCACCTTTGATCGATCCTTGAAACGTTGTTTGACAGCATCGAATGAGTCTATTCCATTAGAGTTTGAATCTTCAGAGAATTCTTCGTTGCTCGCCATTATTGTGGTCAGATTTTGTTTTTTTCTTTTCTGTTTACTTTAATCGGAATTATAAAGAAAGGTGAACGAAAATGACCATAAAAAAAAAACCCGAAATCATTTATTAAAAAAACACATAAAATTATTCAATAGTTTTTTTTTAACTTTTTAAAGTAGTAGTGATAATTTCAAAATAATCCATTATTTGTTAATAGTATGATCCCTTTGGATTCCTTTTGCCTTGGATATTGGATTTATGTTTTGTCTTTGGGGAATCATAGTAAACATTTGTTGGAAATAAAAATCTGCCTTTGGTGATTATTAAAATTAACACCTTTTTAAAAGAGATTGAGAAGAAGACACGTGTCGAAAGTGGAAACTTCTAGGTTCTTTTCCCATGGCGACAGTGACACGTAATATTGTTGTTGTGTATCTCCAAGCTTCTTTTTAAAATGAATGGAACATACATATTATTGTTTAATTGCTTTGTATAGAAAGAGTGAATAAAAAAGAGAGAAGAAGAAGATACTAGATTTTGTTGTATAAACAATGCTATATGGTATAACTTCCGAGCTAGGTTTTACGAGTTTCAGAACTGCGGTTTCTTGACAATGTTCCAAAAGCTTGTTTTGCTTTCCGACCAAGTTTCAAAGATTCAAAAGCGACCAAAGTCTAACGAGAGACACATATCAATATAGTTAAGAGGTAAACTGAATTAAAGGGCCTGTTTCTGAAACAAAATTTAAACGAAGTACAAAAAGACTTGTGTTTTGTTCCTGAACAAGAAATCAACTAACCCCTTAGACGACCCAAATC
Organism: Camelina hispida; assembly: GCA_023657505.1. NCBI lineage: Eukaryota > Viridiplantae > Streptophyta > Magnoliopsida > Brassicales > Brassicaceae > Camelina > Camelina hispida. The sequence goes on along the minus strand of CP094635.1, from coordinate 29,388,232 downwards.
TAAGTCAAGAATGCAAATATCATCTCACAGTACTAATACAAGGAAAAAAAAAAAAAAAAAAAAAAACTTGTACAAAAGCTTATTCTCTGATATTTATAGAACGAACTAATTTTCTAATTCTTGAATTTCAAATAGAAACCATACCGTTTAGAGTACAAATCTTCTACGAGGCTCTCACTTCCAATCTGCCTGGAACAAAGCTCACACGGGTACACTGTTTTAACCGAGTAAGGGCATCTTGCGACCTACCCAACATCATGTCAATGTAGACTGCTGTAACTGTAGCTTGTACATTGTTTGGTAAGAGAGTTAATGCGTGTGTTATCATAGCTTTGGCCTGGTCATGATGTCCTTGTGTGGCAAGCAGCGCCGCAAGGTCTGCAAAAAGTGCTCCACGAGCTTCTTCTGGCTTTAGGAAAACAGAATCCCGGGCATTTCCCGTTGACGAATCCAACGTCTCTTCACAATCAGAACTTGTGTGCATCCGCCACTGGTCGAAGTCTTCTTGCTCATATGGCAATTTAAAATCATCCTGTCCAACTAGATACGCAGATAAATGCGCGCCAGCTTCAACGGGACGGTTGAGCAAGCAGAGGGCCTCCGCTGCATAAAGATGGCCTAAGAAAACATAAATCTTTGAACAATCAGGAAGTTGCAAGAGTGAATTAGCAGTTGCCAAGGCTTTGATAGGATTCTCCAACTCCAGTTCTACGTATGCCATATTGGCAAGCAGAGCTTGTTTAATCAACAGCTTTTCTCTACATTGAATATCCTTGAAAGCAGAGAGGGAGCTTTGAATTATGTCCTGGTTCAATCCTCCTTTTGCCTCTTTCAAGTCTGAGTTCGTGTTAGCTTCCCCATGATCAGCAGATGATGCTTCTTTGGTCTCATTCATCCCCACGGACAATGTCGATTCACGATCTGATTTAGATTCATTCAAGAGAGACTCATTGAGAAGATATATACCATTTGAGAGACAAGCCCGTGCTAGTGGTAATGAAAGCTTCCCGGTACTGCCATCAAGTTCCACATGTCCATTTTCTTCAATCATAAGTTTTCTGTACTTCCCTTTCCCAACTACATTGACTCTGATTTCTGATCTATCCAAAAGCCCGTTTTGTAAAGCCATCATACAGCATTCAGCTAAACGGAGCCAAATGAGGGGTTGTCTGCAGAAAACAACACTAGCCTTCTGGAAGCATTGAGCAGCAAGTACAGGCTCCCCACGCGCCAAATAAAGCAAACCCATGTTGTATGTGATTAACAAAGACTTATTCTGTGAGAGAGAAAACGTCTTCACTGGTTTCTCATTTCTAAGTGATGACCAGCTCCTTAGAGCTTTTGAAAATAACTGAGAGGAAGCTTCATATTTTCCAAGCTGATAGTATATGCAACCAAGGTTGTTGTTGAAGATTCCTGAAGTCCCTGATTCTTTGTGAATACCAGAGACCACCAAAAGCTTCATAGCCTTTTGATGATTCCCATGAGCATACTCAAGCTGGGATTTCAAGAGGAGAGCCATAGAAGAGTCCCTTTTTTGAGCAATGTTCATCGCATGTTTAACTTCACGCTTCGCCAGTTTCAAGTTTCTGGTAAGAAGCAAAAACCGGACCTTGTAAAGCTGCAACTCGAGCTTCAGATCAGCAGTGGAGAATGACCTTTCGCTTAATGTCTTGAGAAGATTGTTTGCCGGTATATGACCAACTGACTTCATTCGTTTCTCTGCCGCAATTTCTGCTAGCACATTGTCATAATCTAGAGTTTCCTCACACAAACTACTTTCAGCAACTGTATCTGTCACCACCGAGCTGCTCAGGAGAGAAGATGTCTTTGATACCTGATTTGACGAAAGTTGCATTGTGCTTCCATTTTCTTCGTGGCTTCCAAAACCAACACCAAAAGCTTTGTCCATATAGTCAAACACAGCCTGTATATAATACTTGTAAGATACAGAGAGAAGGAAATATCTACAGAGACACTTTATACAATGAGATTATTAACTGATCAATACAAACGATTCATAAGGATGCCAGAGTATCATTCAAGTGAAAATCCAATTCCTCGTAACGAACTAAAAGTCCAAACCTTTCCTATCAGAGTATAGCTACATAGAATCATCAGTATTCATTTGGACATCAGTTGGTTTCCAATTTCTCATGACAGTTCATAATTGGCAGTTTAAAGATATGTCATATTTGTTTTTTCCATGACATGTATGGATTCTTGCAGTCATGTATATAAATTCAGAGACAAAGGGCATATTGAACAAACGAAAAATATAGAGACAGAAAAAGAGACAGATTTATAAAACAGCTCACAGACATTGGTTGAATTTTCCACTAGCAAAAGAGACCAGATGGAGTATACCTCTAGACTTTAACCAGTACAAACAATACTTACCAAAAATTTTACAGCATCATGACAAGCCAGTGCAATATCCAGCAACAAAAAAGAGATTTGAAGTGCGATTGTCTGCATATAAATAGCAAGTTGTCTAATTAGAGGCAGTACGACAGATTAAACAAGTACAACAAAAAGAAGATAGATACATACCTCATCTAGCCGCCCAATATTTTGGAACAAAGGTTCTAGAATGGATGAAGATTTTGTATACTGATGCATATGAAACCAGGTAACTGCCTGCAGGAGACCAACGAACATCAATACTAAACCTTGACAAATGCGAATGGTATAGATGAGACTCAAAAAAACATGGGAATAAATCAGAACATACAATGTTGAGCGTTGTTACTGTACTATCAAATTGATCCTTCGACACAGAGACATTAGTTCCAGGGTTTACAGCTTCTACTTGTTCTCTTGCTGCAGAAGCAAGTTCTTCACTTTGTTTCTAAAGATATAGAGGAGAAGAAGAAATCATGTCATAGTGATTAACATAAAGACTACTAATAACATTGCGTTCTCCAGCATGTTTTTCCTACAATGCACTGGTCCAGTCCATAGATAACAACAAGAATATACAAGAAAGAAAAACGACAACTCCAATTTGAAAACATATCCGTATTCTCATGGACAATAAGAAAAATGCGGAAGATGATTTGTGATGTAAATTGATAGATAGCTTGAAAACACATCCCAAGCAGAAGTTTAAACACAATACCTTGACACAGTTAAGCTCTTCCAACAGTTTCTTGGATTTCGAGCAACCACCCTTGAAGTACTCTGCAATTGCCATATTGTGTAGAACCTGGTTGATCAATTAAAAAACAATTCATAAGCCATGCTTTTCTTGGAAAAAAAACAAATAAATAAAGAGTCAAATGGTACAGTTCTTTAGAAAGAAATTTTCTAAATCTGCATTGTTCATTCACGAATGACTTGTATTACCAAAAACCCTTGTTAGAGAGGTTCCACTCACTGAAAAATGAAAACTTTCCTCTGTAAATCAGATGGATACAAAGCTAAATGCCTATCTCTACGTCACAATTGAGTAAGACCACTTAAGCGGAAACAAAATCAATACTGACACAGAAGAGAGAAGTAACTTAGGACAAGTCAGATCTAAACTTAGTAAAATGTTTCTATCAAGTCAAACCAAACTCTTTTTTTTTTCCTAGTATCGATCTAAACATATAGGAACCAAAACTAGCAGAATTAAAAGGCAAATCTAAACTTAAACCAGAACTACTGAATCCAAAGTAGAAAAATAAAAGAAAAAAACTGAACCTTAGGATCGTTATGCTGCTTCTGATCGAGCTGAATCAAAATGTCGATACAGTCTTCGAATTTTCCAGATTGGAAGCAAGAAAGAGCGGACTTAGCGAGTGTAGAAGTTACAGAGAGAACGGCTGCGTCTTCGGAGAGTAACGACGCATCTCTAGCGGCGTCGGATGCTACAGCGGACGACGAATCTCGAGAATCCATGGAAGATCAAACCGGACTGTTTACACACCCAGTTTTTTTTGGATTTCTGAATCGAGTGTTATTTGAGAATTGAAATACACGAAATCGAAAACCCTAGCCAAGTGATTTTTTTTTTAGAGGAGTAGAGAGAGAGAGAGAGGGGGAGGAGATACACTTTTCGGAGAATATCCACGCGCAGACATGAAAGAGAAACGTATTTGGGCCCGATTTGGGCCATCAAAACTGGCTTTCACTTTGCCTGCCGAACCTACACCTGTGCAAAATACCCGGATCCGAAGATCCGATCCGAACCCGATTGGAAAACCCGATCTGAATCCAAACGGCTTCTAAATCTCTAAATTTGAAAACCCAAACTTGATCCGAACCAAAATTCGAACGAGTATCCAAATATATCCATATATATATATATATATATTACTATATATTAATATTATTTATAATTTTAATTATATAAATATTTATATTTTTAGATATTTTAGATAATTTGAAGTATTTAAACTGTTTATTAGTAAATTTGGGTAAAAAATGCTCTATATTTTCAAATATATTACGTATTATTAAATAATTTAGACTAAATTAGATACTAAAATTTTGAGTTTTGTGAATTTCGGATAATCTGAATCCAAACCCGAACCCGAAAAACCAGAACGGAACCCGATCCGAACATGAAGTTTAGAAATACCCAAACGGGTTTTATACCTCTAAACCCGAAAATCCAAAATACCCAATCCTAACCCGAATGTCAGGCAAGGTGACGGTTTAACTAACTCTGCGATGGTTTTTCAGGTTTTCGTGATGATTGATGTATATATTATTCGGTTTGTTATAATTTAAATGTATATTTCTATTTATTTACTTATTAACAATAACTTTTGGTTAAATAATTCGATTCAATTTGCTTCAAAAAATCTGGTATGGAATTTCTATACCGTTTGGGTTGTTATAAAATTTGGTTCGAGTTTGGTTTCTTGAATTTTAGTTTGGTTTTGCAATAGATCTTTCAGTCGGATAATTTTTTCCACCATATCAAGTTTCGATTAAAAAAATTAATCCAATTATGAATTTCTAATATTATACCTGAATATTAATGGTAAAAGGAAAAGAGGTTTTATTATTTTAATTACACTTTTTCATATTATAGTTCTACTAACATATTTAAAATTATATTTTCTGATATTCATAAATTAATCTTGACAAGTATGAATCAATTTTGAGAAAACTAAGGGGCTGTTATTGGAGATGTGATTTCTAAATCTATATAGAATTTTAAATTCTAAAAATCAAAACATATAGATTTTGAAATAACATGTTTTATCCTTGGATTTGAATCCTTCTGTTTAACACATTCAAATCCATTCAAATCTATTTAAAACATAATGTGGATTTTTTAAAATCCGAAAATAAATCATTAAATGACTCGAAATATGTCTATCATTAAACGGTAGACATATTTCGAGGACTAGAATTTGGAATCATCTTTTAAACTATGGTTTTATGCCAAATTATTATGTTTGGTATAAGTATGGAAAAGAAATCAATATAGATTTAGGAACGAGTTACATTGATCTAACGTTTATAAGTGGGAGTGAAGAAGTGGATAATGTAGTAGAAGATAGATATGTGGATATGGTGAATGATACATTTTGTTATAATGTGAGTGTTGACGATGATAACTATAATCATGATGGTAGTTATCAGGATTAATATTTAACCATTCAAAGAAATTTTATGACTTGTTAAAAGGTACAAAAAATTCATTCAAAGAACTATAATCATGGATTTTTGCTCCTTCTAACAAATCATAAAACTTCTTTCTAACGGTTAAATACCAGTTATTCTACATTCTGATAACTAACATCATGATTATAGTTATCATCACCAACACTCATGTTATAACAAAATGCATCATTAACCATATCCACATATATAGCTTCTACTACATTACCCACTTCTTCACTTCCACTTATAAATGTCGGATCAACATAACTCGTTCATAAATCCATATTAATTTATTCTCCATCTTAATACTAAATATTATAATCTGACATAAACTCATATCTAAAAGTATGATTCTGAATTCTAGCCCCGCCTATCGTTTTTACAAACACTACAAATGTAATAAAACTTACCACCACTATATTGTGCTAAAGGCTGACTACTTCCAAATTTCATGAACTTCTTCACCCCCATTCTGAACTCTTCTGAAAAAAATTGTGTCACTTTCATCGATCCTCTTATACATTCATACCCGGAAATTACCATAATTATAACATTATATTAATCAAAACCTCTCAACCTCGTTTTGCTTTGTTTGTTTTGTGTTTATATGAATGAGGAGAAGCAATGAGAGAGTATTGATTATATATATATATATATATGACCTTTTTTGGCAACTACATAACGACTACGCAACTACTATATAGTGACAACGGTTTGTAATCGCATAAAACTGGTACACCTACTCCGAAACGATTAACATGTGTTTTTTCACCCGTATGTTATGACTGATAGCCGACTACGTAACGACATGCCATTTCAGTCGCATAGTAGTCACTAAATTAGCAACTATAGTGCGATCCGCCATTTGAATGCATATTTGGAGACTATTTTGCTACTATTGTCTCCGCCTAACAAATGGTTGTAAAATAGTTGCCAAATAACGACTAAATTATCGACTACTCCTTTCGGTTGAAAAATGGCGACTATTGTATGACCAAATGCACGTAGTCATAAAATAGTCGCATAAAGTGTATCAAGTAATTACTCGAGCAATCAATGTCTCACTTGAGTTGTTTCTCTCTTTCTAGCTTCCCCAAAGGGTGAATGATCAGACTCGATCTACCAAAACATGTTCCAAGTTATGAACATAGATAACTTCCATCCCTAAATGGAGTTAAATGGGTACGCCCCTGACTCTTGAGGGGACTTCAGAAAAATATTAATGATTGGAACTTTAATGGGAGAGAGTACTCTGCTATATAAGTGGTTAATAAAGCTTTGGAAGACGATGAGGAACAGAGCAAGGCGAGTGGTCAACCCCATCAGGCGTTCCATAATGGTCTTGAGCAACATAGAGTCAGATGGGATATCTTACCCTGAAGGATGGGTTAAATGCAATACAATTTTCTAGTGGGACTGGTACTACATCAGATATTGACAGAGATGAAACAATGTCACTTTGGGCATCAATTAGCAGTGAACAGAGGTTTAACTCGTCCAAATCAAAGGTGACACACTTAAGAAGCACGATGTTGAGGTACTTCCACAAAGCCATTTCTAATGTGTTCTCTACAAAAGAAGTAACATGAATTGTAACAAAGACAGAGCTCGCCATTTTGGACTTGGCATTTAAAGAGCCCTTGTTCAACACCACAAAAGACATTAAACTTAGAGGTGACACATCTAGCACATCACTTGTTTTCTACTTGTTGAACCACTTGCAAGCTTATAAGACCTAGATAGTGAGGCTCAACAGAACTCGATCTCAAGGTGTGATGTGTATGGGGAGCTTGCAACTTGGATCCTCGAAGCATCTGACGTTCCTATTCCTTCAAAATCATTTCCATCACGCTGGATTGACATAAACAATCTGAGGCAGACTCATACTCTAGACTGGGTACAGAAGAATGAAAAATATATCTACAAATTTGTTCATCCACATGTTGGTGACGCAATGATTTTTTTTTCCATATGTAGCTCTAACAACGATCATGAACAGTGAACACATTGAGTTCTATCCAGACACAAGCACTCTATATACACAAGAGCTTGAGGGTCAGAGAATGGAAATTTCTAAGAGATAAGACAATTAGATGGAGAAGGACTCAGAAGACTATCGCCCAGAGAAGTATCAAAGACTAGCAAAGGGCACTCAGGAGGCTCACGATCATCAACAAGCTCCAAAACTGGAACAAGGCGAGGGACAGAGGTTTCAAGGCTTTCACGACGTATGTTATGCGCTTCATGCGTAAGTTCAGTTGTGCTTCATCCAACATTGTTATCCTAATGGATACCTCCTAGATGTCAGACCGCTACAGAGACGTGAGTCTACAAGCCTTGAGCCAACATGTCAAACGCTCCCTTTTCCAACACGCCAGTCTGCATATGCCAAGTGAGTATCAACCCTCCCAGCTCCCTCAAGGCATTCATCTTATGAGCATAGGGAGAAGAAGAAGAAGAGGGCATCAAAGAAGGCAAGATACTACCTTTTGAGCTATCATCTGGACAAGCGTTTGTAGTATGTTGAGCATCAAGACGAGCAACCAGCTGAAGCTCATCCTGCAAGTCAAGTACAAGGTGAGTATCAAGCCCCTCCTTGGACAAGCTCTTCAACGCACCAGAGCATGGACGATTCTCTCTATCCCTACTTCACTTGAGGTACTCCAAACCTCTCTCTGTACATATCATTGCATTTTCTTTCACTTAGCTTTGATTATGGATTCTTGAATCCTCTCTCAAATTTTTCTTACACAAAAGACTGTGTAATATAAGTTTGGGAGAGGGTTCAACATGATGTATTTGATGTCATTTTCTGTTGTTTTTATTTCAAACAAGTAGAAAACAAATTATTGCTTGGTGACAAATACGAAAAAGGGTTAAATACAACAATCAAGAGAGGAAGAAGAGGGTTTAAATATCTTTACTTCAGAAATCTCATGACCAACATTGCGAACATGAACGACTTTGGAAGATTCAGCCATTTTGTAAAAGACCTGAAAAAACCAACCAAGACAAACCCATCAAACTCCATCCAGAGTAGGATACAATTAATCAATCAATTTTTTCCTGCTCAAGAAATAAAAAATCAATACTTTTCAATTCCAATTTTACAACACAAAGTAGAGAGATAGAGATGAATCGATAAGAATACTCGAATCAAAGCCAAGAAAATACACAACATTGGAAGGAATCAATGAGAGTAATCGAATCAAAGCCAAGAAAACATGAAAAGAAAAGAAAAAAAGTATATCCAAATCGGCTAAGGGAAACAACACATACTCAGAGAGAGAGAGAGATGAAAACAGAGAGAGACAGAGGAAGAGAGAGAGAGAAGTTGGCCCGCCTGAGTGAGAGAGAAATAGAGAGAGAGGAGAGAGAGGGAAAGAGAATCTGAGAGTGTAGATCGAAGGAGGGGGGGGGCTCGAGTTTGAGAGAGAAAGAGAGAGTAAGGAAATTGTAAGAGGCATGAAATTGGGGAAGAGGACATTATATAGGACTTCACCTTGCACCAATTAAAGAAAAAAGTAGTCGGCCTTGAATTGAATGAGAGAGCATTGATATGCCTTGAATTACCGTTTTAGAGGAAGATGATCTGATGCAGATAGTGAAAGGGTTTGAAGAATTAGCGAGTAAAGAAAGAATGAAGAAGATTGAAAACGTTTAAGGTGATAGAACGGAATCAAGATGGGGGGACGGTTGAGGTCGGACATTAACAGAGGCGGAGTGGAGGAGATACATGGAAGAAGGTTTTATTCGAAGATCATACATCTTACACGTGTAATATAGATGGACTCGTAATGGACTTTAAAATATATGTTAAGGAAAAAAATAGAATTTGCTTACTGGATTGTCGCTTAAAATTGGGCTTCAGAAAGATGGCCTTACTTAACTAATAGTGGTGATGACGTGGCAGCACCAGGAGTGAGTAAAAGTACACTTTATATATATAGATTTTTGCATCATAGTTTGTTTGAGTCTGCGTTCATCTCTTTGCATATAAAATCTAAAAAAATTTTGAAAATTTTCTACAAAAAAGAAAAGTGTTTATCTAGTTTGCATTTGCATAATAGGATGGAGTCTTGTGTTATTCATATAGTAACATAGGGTTCAATGATGATTTCAACTTTGTTAGTTTACTTAATTCACTAAATTAGGATCAAGGCCCTCGTTGTTAGTCATTTGATGTATGTTGATTGAACTTGTAATATAAGACTAAACTAGGCTTTGAATTTTTGAATTGCATTCTAGTCTTGATTGAAGCATGTTTTGAATTGACATCATTCCCTATCTATCTGAACTTAATCTTGACTTGTGATTATCTTGTTATGCATAGAAGTTGAACTCATGGATACCATATACATACTTGAATTATCATTCTCCTTTTTACCACCCATGTTAATCTAAGTAGCTGATTCCCATCATTGGAACAGTTTCCCACATATAACCAACTTTTCTTTCAAGCCAAATATGTTCTTAAGTATTAGGTCTTTCTCTGAATTGAGCTTGTTAGAAAATGTTAGGTTTTAGCCGACAAGAGTAAGATCATGTATAGTTCTAGTTCACGTTATTCGGACTGGTTAGGACTAGGTGAGAACTTGGTTCTAGGTCTTGGGATTGGATTTGCAAAGAAAAGAAATAACAAAAGAGAAAGAAAATGGTAAAGAATCTTTAGGAGAGGGAATGTGTTTTCAAAGTTTATAAGTATATTAAAAGATTTGGGATGTGCAAGAAAAATTGAGACAAAAAAGAAAGCGAAATGCTTAAGGTGTTTAGAGTTTTAATAATAAAAGAAAGAGAACCATAGTGAATAAAAAGAATTTTAATCCGTTAGAATGAGAAGAAGTAATTCTCTCCTAAGGCTAAATACAAAGAAGATGAAAAATGGGTTTAAAAAAAGCTATTGCTAAAGGATAGAAATATGACCAATTTATGGGTTTAGAATGATAGGACTAAGTTTGACAAAAAAAAAAAAGAATGATAGGACTAAAATGTCTTGGAGACCTTTGGGTAAACACGATGTTGCTTTTATACGCATCAGATGGTTTTAATTTTTAGCTTTTTCTTAAGCTCAATTCTTTTTCATGAGAGAAACTTGAACTCTTTTGTTAAACCCACTTAAAAAAGAGACCATTTTTGTCTCTAACCTTATACCCTAGCCAAATGAGTTTGAGGACAATACATAACTTAGAATCACATGAACCATGAATCATGATAAACTTCTCTAAAGTTTTTAAGTAGAGTTCCTTCACCATGCATATCTACTTTATTAGCAAGCTTTAGATTCTGAAACCCCGTTTTCAAACCTCTCCTCCATCTTGGTTTTTGATTGTTTATGAGGACAAGTTTTGACAAGTATGGCCATACACAGACAAATAGATCCAATAGCCAAATCGAATTACAAGACAATAAAATTGGAATACAAGCTCAAGACGCAAATCTTCCGATCTTTGTGAAGAATAATTACGTCATTTATTACACTAGTCAACTAGTGTTAATCGGACTTACGTGGGGATCAAAACGTGATTGTTCTGAGAAGCTCTGACTTTGGCATTCCTTCTCTCGCTCTCCATATAATGTTTTCCAGTTTAGCACATAACTTCTTGTAGAACTATGATACCACAATAACAAAGATATATAACTCTAATCTGCAAAAACAATTATTCTGCACACTTTTAAATAGTACAACTAGTGTTATTGAATGTATATTTACAAACCTTGTGATATTCAAGAGTTTCACCAGCAGCCTTTCTAACGTCCACCATGAAAAGCGATGGCGCCACCTCGTAAATCTGCATGTAGGTTAATTTCAGTTTGCTAGATACCCTTAACGTGAAGCAAATCCCTTTCATACGAAACTTATTTTACAATAACAATAAGCAATACTCACCTCTATCACAACAGCCAACTGCCCGGCCTTGATCGAAGCTAATCCCTCAAGCCTTGTCTGTTGAGCACATAAAGTGGATAATTAAGAAACTATACGTACCAAATCATAGTAAATCTTTACCCTTTGCTAAACATTAGATAAATGATATTTCACACTAGGGCTTTCCTTTTTGACGCCAAAGATAACTAAGTTGCCTTGGCAATCATATCAGTTTCAAACAGTAAATTTATATGCTAGGAAGTAGTTACCTTGAAGTTTCGTGTATGAGATTTAAAACCGATCGTGTCCGCAACAGCCTCAATATTAGCAATTATTTCATTAGGTGCCCTTCGAGAAACAAAACGGGTTTGTCTTTTAACAAAATCCTGCGAGATCAAAGGATCAGCCATCAATATGGAGGAACAATTTTGGATTTCCATTTCTATCTACTAGTGTCATGCAACCAATTCTATCATTATCTATACTTACTAGAAACTAAAGCACATCATCAAATTAACACCATAAGGCTGTCAAGATGGGAAGTTTAATGAATAGTCCTACTGACATTCTTATATACAGTATAATATGGAGATCTCTCTGACCAATCAGGTACTACCTGTCTCCTATCAAATAGTGCTGATAAATTTAAGCCTTGTGATAAGGTTATCATCTCAAAGGCATTCATCATCAGGGGGCCCTCATCCTTGCTCTCTAAATTCTCCGCTACATAACTGCCCTGTGAACAAATGCAACTGAGGTCAACTATATGAAAAGCAAGCAAAGGTGGCGTGAGCTAAGACACACATACTGAGGTTTCTGTATAACATTTTTAACTATCAGTTTCAGATGAGCAAAAGCCAAGTTTTAGTTAAATATTCTAAATATGCACTACAAATTTACGGTAGCTATATATTTATAGGCCATACCACAGCTAACACAATCTTAGTAGGAGACATATATCGTTAAGTGATTGTACTAGACTGGTGACTGCCAGATCATTGGAATTATCCCAAGGTGGTTTGTAGTGGCTTGTACTATGTTGACAGCCAGTACCAATCATTAGCTAACTGGTGAAAAGGACTCGGGGGAGATTGTGTTTGGGTAATCTGAAATTTTCTAGGTAATTGGTTTGGGCATTGGGTGGAGAATAGAGAATTCAAGTTATCAATATGAAGAGGGCTGAGCATGTGATTCTAAGTTAATTAATATTTACTCGAATGTATAGAGAGAGGGAAACATGATTTAAAAACCAAGCTCGAGAATTCTTTCAAAGCATATAAAGCAGCTTACAGCTTTGGTACTTATCATGTGACTACTATTTTGTTCTATCCTGTAGCAAACAGTCAAACACTTCTTCTTGGTCATCCAAAAGTTCCTAAAAGATCTTAAATAGGTAAATGGAATTGACCACCAAAGAGAATGAAACAATGAAACGAATGACCAACCTCAATTCCATCAAAAACTGCACGGACATCATCCAAACTGACTTCTTCCTCTTCCCTTACCCGGTTAGGCACATAATTTAATTTGAACCAGTGATCTTTCCTAATTCCTTGTATTTGAATACGCTGCTCTAATTGGGAAACAATCATAGATAAACAGATAAAATTACTAGAACCATAATTAATCATAGCAAACCTGAAAGCTTGAGATGGTGAAGCAAAATACTCACTGTTTTGGGGTTGGGGTCAAGTATCTTATGTATTAAAGACTTCACTTCAGCAGAAAACCACGGTGGACAAGCAAATTCTGCTGCATTTATCTGTAGAAACAATGATGATACGGCTCAAAACTAAGGGTGGAATGACAATACCCAAATCATTAAACGGTTTGAAAAACCTACAGCAAGGAAAATTCATTATCTTTTCTTAATCGAAATTGCAATAACATGCTAGCTTTCTAAAGAAACCCTATTATTTGTCAACAACCAGTAGTTCACACAGAAAATTATGTGGATTACACCAATACCTGATAAGTGTGCAAAAAATGCCCACGAACATGTCCAGAAAAATATGTTACTTACTTTTCTATACAACCCAGGAAGATCTGTCTCAGAAAAGGGTAAAAATCCAGCCATTATAACGAAAAGAATAACCCCGCAAGACCAAATATCTGCTGCTGAACCATCGTAACCTTGGCCACGAAGTACTTCAGGAGCTACATAGTTCGGAGTTCCACATGTGGTGCGCAGAAGCTCTACTCCCTGATTGAGTATGTAAAGAGATAGAAGATAGAAAATTTACACTGCTAAAAAGAATTAAAATGAACAAGAGTGGTGGCCGCTGAAGAACAGATATGAGCACTTACAGGCTGAGGCAATGCACTGAGTCCGAAATCTGAAACCTTCAGATTTCCATTTGAATCGAGTAAAAGATTTTCTGGCTGAATAAAATAATGACACATAGTTATCAAGTCATAGTTATAACACAGTGAAAAAAATCGAGATATTCTGAGGAAAATTGGTCAAGACAAAAAGGTTTTACTTTTAGGTCACGGTGGAAGACACCCTTGCAGTGACAATGAGCAACAGCATCTACAAGCTGTTGAAAGTATTTGCGAGACTCACTTTCTTCAAGTCTCCCGTTATGGACCTGCATGAACAGAAGAAATCCAAGGAAAACAAAAGATTTGGAAAAACGAAAAATTAGGGACAGTTAAAAGGCATACACAAGTATGGAATTCCTTACTATTCTATCAAAGAGCTCTCCTCCTGTCACAAACTCCAAAACGATATATATTTTTGAAGGACTTGCCAAGACCTACATCCGGGAAGAAGAACCACTTTCAGATTGGCAAATAATGCAAAAAAACACCTAAGGAGATAAATATTCGCAGATGCAGAGAATCATACATACCTCATACAACCTCACTATGTTAGGGTGTCGGACAATCTTCATAATTGATATCTCTCTTTTTATCTGGAAAAGGCGAGAAAACAAGAGCTTAAGACGCAATCAAGATCATTACCATACACAAAACTAAAGCAGCAACCTTATAAGGACACTCGAGAACATACCTGATCAACCATTCTGTGCTTAAGTATTGTACTCTTAGCCATAATTTTGATGGCTACATTTTCACCAGTGTCTGTGTTCCTCGCAAACTTAACCTTAGCAAAGGTGCCTTCACCTATAGTGCGACCAACCTCGTACTTGCCCACTCTTCTCACTTTCGTTGTCATCATTCTTTACAAACTTTTATCTGATCTATCAATCAGAGATTACTCAGAGACCTACTACAATCCCTAAACAAGCCAAATCATAATCACAATGAACAGATTATTATTGCAGGCAACCCAAAATTACAGAACAATCAGTGAAATTAAGGAAACACAGAAACAACGATCTCTCTCCAAAGACAGAAATTTCGTGAAACGACCAAAATCAGCAGCAGCAACACGAAAAGGTAATGATCAAGATCATCGTAAGATAATCAAACAACATCTCAAATTCTTACAGCTCCAAATTGCGAGTTTCTCAATCGGATGCAAAATAAAGTCTACCTAGCTTGGAATTGGCCATGGTGGAAACAGAGAGTACGAATCGAAATATACCTGAATTTGGAATGACAACGGAGGCAGAGAAGGGTTGATGAAAGAGGCGTAGCAGTGAAGGAGGAAGGCTCATGATGCGATTCGCCAAAGCCGTGAAGCCGTCAATGCGACGCCCGTGCTGATTTATTTCCGGTCGGGTTATACCCGTATCCGACCTGTTTTATTGAATCCGGATCAAATTATCCCCACCCACATCTTAATTATCCATTATTCATTTTATTCAATCCGTTTTTTGTTTAATATTGTTAATTATTTCTATAATTAATTAATTATCTTCAAATATGAAAAAAAAAATATTATTACGGATAAGAAAAACTAAAAAAAGCACTACCAATTATTTAAAAATTCGAATATTTTAAGTTTTTTGAATAAAAAATTTGAATATTAGAAATGGAACATGGAATAGTAGTCTTAAATCTTTCAATAAAGAGCTAACGATCGACTTAAATCTCAAAGTATCGTCTTTAATCAGTGTTGAGGGAACATGAAATGCACAATCGAGATATCTCGGATAAGGTCATTCCCACCAACACCAAATCTCTCTGATCGATATGTTTAGGCTTTCACTCAAAATGGTCAGTATACGGTTAAGAGTAGGAATTGGTTGTTAACTTGGCAGAGTGATCTCTTGAACCCAATGTCCACTGACATGATTAGGGTGAATGAGGTTAAACAACGGGTATAGGGTACTGCAGTTGAGCCTAAAGTTTGCCTCTTTCTATGGAGAGCATTATCACAAGCATCGGCGGTTGCAGAGTGTATGAGGAGCCATGGTCTTTCAGTTAACCCCCTTTGTCCGGTTTGTCATGCTGAAGAGGAAACAATCAACCATGTTTTATTTGGATGTACTCTAGCGAATGGGGTTTGGTCTGCAACTGGTCTTCTCATTCCCTCTCAGGGTTTTTCGATCTCGGTTGTATTGACCGTGATCGATCATGAACTTGGTGGTATCCGTACAGTCGTCCGTACACATGTGGAATAAGGCCGAGTTCTTCTATTGGTACATGAAGTAGAGATGAGGCCTGACCACATATGGCCCAAGAGAAGGATCGAGAATATCTTCATAGCCGTTGGACGAGAAATCAAACGAGATCACGTGTTGGTTTCTCTTAAGGAAACCAAGGATATGTCGCTATCTCCATTGGAATCAATGCTCTCTCTTTCCTTATGTCACTATCTAAATGTTGTATTTAACAATTGGAATCAATGCTCTCTTTTTCCTTATGTCGCTATCTAAATGTTGTATTGTGTTAAGTGTGTAGCCCTAGTTTATTTTCCTATTTAAAAGGCTTTAGCCGGCATTGTATTATACACACTAATGGAATCTAAGTTTCTCTCTATTCTCTTTGTCTACTAAACTCTTCTTTCTTCACTTTCATATTCTTACTTCTTCATAATCTAACATGGTATCATAGCATGTTTTTCGATCAATAATTCTCTAAACATACTCTTCATAATTCTACTTTCGCTTATTCTCGTTATTCTACTATACTCTCTCATTTATTTTTCAAATTTATAAACCATGGATAATGGCAAATCGATTGTTACTCCAGTGGTGCTCAAAGGAGCAAATTACTTGTTGTGGAAAGAACCACAAAGACTGCACTTAGTGGCCGAGGACTATGGATCCACGTTGAAACGAATCAACTCCCCAAGAAAGCTATCAAAGAGGATGGTAAAGGAGAAAATAAAGAAGACAAGGAGGTTGATCTTGAAAAGGAAGTCAAGTGGTTCCAAGAAGATCAGAACGTGCTTGCTATTCTTTAAAACTCGCTGGACGCACCAATCCTTGAAGCATACTCGTACTGCAAGACGGCCAAGGAATTGTGGGAGAAGCTGGCGAATGTCTATTGGAACGTGACCAACTTGACCCGAGTTTTCGAAGTCAAGAAGGCGATTAATGGGCTCCACCAAAAAGACTTGGAGTTCACGAAGCATTCCGGGAAATTTAGGTCACTATGGGCCGAACTTGAGATGCTCCGACCAAGTACAATCGATCCGGCCATCCTCAATGAGAGAAAAGAGCAAGATAAGGTCTTTGGACTTCTTCTCACCTTGACTCCGGCGTTTAATGATCTCATAAAGCACATTTTTCGAAGTGACAAGTTACATACACTTGAGGATGTGTGTTCACAAGTTCAAAAGGAACAAGGTTCACTTGGCCTTTTCAGTAGCAAGGAAGACTTAGCCATAGCCAACAAGGGTGTCTACAAGCATGAGGACAAGAAAGTGGTGATATGCGACCATTGCAAGAAGAGGGGCCATATCAAGGACAAATGCTGGATCCTTCATCGCCATCTCAAACCGGCCAAGTTCAAGGCTAATCTTTCGCAAGAAAGATCAAGTGGTCAGGGTAGTGGTGCAGCAAACCAAGGAGGCGTGATGGCCATGGCGGCTTCCTATGGGGATCTTGTGAGGAAATCAGACCTGGAAGCCCTTATCAAGTCCATTGCCGCACTAAAAGACTCCGATACCACCTTCTTTGCTTCAAAACCTAGTAAATCTCTTGTTGTTGACTCGGGTGCTTCTCATCGCATGATAAGTAATCCTAGTCTTATACACAACATAAAACCAGCAGTAGGCAATGTTATTATTGCTAATGGAGATCATATACCGGTTAAAGGAGTAGGAGACTTGAAATTATTTGACAAGAATTCCAAAGCTTTTTTTATGCCTACTTTTACTTCTAATCTACTATCAGTTAAGAAAGCTACTACTGATCTGAATTGTTATACTATTTTCGGACCTAATAGTGTACATTTTCAGGATATTGAGACTGGAAAGGTTCTTGGAGAAGGGGATGCTAGAGGATATCTCTATGTCCTAGAGAATACTTCATCGAGTCCATCTAATTGTTTTTCTTTTATATTGAACCTTAGTACTGTTTCAAGTGATGTGTGGCATGCTAGACTAGGCCATCCTCATTCTCGTGCTTTTGAACTAATGTTGCCTAATGTTTCGTTTGATAGTTCTAGTTGTGAGTCTTGTATTCTTGGCAAACATTGCAAGTATTTCCCTAAATTTAATAGAATTTATGAGCATTTCTTTGACTTAGTACATTCTGATGTGTGGACCTCACCTTGCCTATCTAGAGATAATAACAAATATTTTGTGACTTTTATTGATGAAAAATCTAAGTATACTTGGCTTACCTTGTTACCATCAAAAGATAGAGTCTATGATGCCTTTGTTAATTTTCAGAATTATGTCACTAATCATTTCAATGCTAAAATAAAGGTACTGAGATCGGATAATGGAGGAGAATACACAAGCCACAAATTAAAAGAACACCTCTCAAAACATGGCATTTTACAATAAACAAGTTGTCTCTACACGCCTCAACAAAATGGAGTGGCGGAGAGGAAGAACAAACATCTCATGGAGGTCGCAAGGTCAATGATGTTCCATAACAATGTCACTAAGAGGTTTTGGGGAGATGCAGTGATGATGGCGTGTTACCTGATCAATAGGACACCAACAAAAGTGTTACAAGTTGTGTCACCTTTTGAGGTACTAAACAAAACCAAACCTTCTTTGGACCACTTACGTGTTTTTGGTTGTGTTTGTTTTGTCTTGGTACCAGGTGAACATCGAAGTAAGCTTGACGCCAAAAGCACCAAATGTATGTTTATTGGATATTCGACAAGTCAAAAGGGGTACAAGTGCTATGATCCGACCACTGGTCGTACACTGATCTCACGAGATGTGAAGTTTCTTGAACACCAGGGTTACTACGATACGAAGAATTGGGACAGCTTGAAAGATTTGTCTCACTCCAACTCTGATCGGGCGACCAATCTGCGATTTCTACTTGACCATCTTGGCATTACATCACAAAATCATGTGACAAGTGACACCGTCAATTCTCCTACTGGTGGCTCCGTAGAGTCAACACCGAGGGTACAAGATGGTACAGAGGTTAATACCGAGGCGAACCAGGCTACGACATCGGGTGTCACATCAAACGAAGCAGACAACACCGAGGCAGACCGTGCTCTTGATCTTGACCACCATACACCTGCTGTTGATACAGAACCCTTACTTCCATCCACTACTACCATTCCTCAACCCCGGCGTAGTGAGCGTCTCAAGTTTCATCCGTCTACGTGGAAAGACAAACATGTTTATTATAACAATCAGGCAGTGGCTCATCCTATCCAAGCCGTGTGTTTGCTTGACCTTGTGTGGCCAATCCATGCAGCCTTCCTTGGTAAAATCGATGCTCATTTTATCCCTCAAACCTATGATGAGGCCAAAGAACACAAGGAACGACTGGATGCCGTCGATGATGAAACCGGTGCCATGGTTCGTAATCACACGTGGGACGGGCGGATCTTCCTCAAGGGAAGAAGGCGGTTAGTTCAAAATGGGTGTTCACCATCAAGTATCTTAGCAATTGCGATGTGGAGGGCTACAAGGCTCGTCTTGTGGCTAGGGGCTTCACCCAAACCTATGGCACCGACTACACGGATACATTTGCACCAGTCGCGAAACTGCACAACATTCGAGTGGTTCTCTCTCTTGCCACCAACTCATCTTGGGATTTGTGGCAAATGGACGTCAAAAATTCATTCCTTCAGGGGGAGCTCGAAGAGGAAGTCTACATGCACCCACCTCCTGGTTTGGAGGATATTGTTGCTCCGGGAAAGGTTCTCCAGCTCCGCAAAGCCATTTATGGTTTGAAACAATCTTCGAGAGCGTGGTACCACAAACTCAGCTCTACTCTTTGCAATCATGGCTTCAAGCGTTCGGAGGCGGATCACACCTTGTTCACTCTTCGCTCTATCGATGGTCTTGTCGTCTTCCTGGTCTATGTGGACGACATCATTCTGTCTAGCGATGATAAGGACGGTATATGTACCACCAAAGCTCTTCTGAACTCCACATTCGATATCAAAGATCTTGGTGAGCTCAAATACTTTCTCGGGATTGAAATCTCTCGCTCTCCGGAAGGTTTGTTTCTCTCCCAACGAAAGTATGCACTTGATCTTTTAAGTGAGACAGGTAAACTTGGAGTTAAATCGGTGTCCACCCTACTCGAGGAAGGTTACCAGGCCAAGCGAAAGGGGGAGATGAAGAAAACGCCTAATTCTCCGGTTAACAGGCTGGCTGAGCCGTATGAGGATGTGGGGAGATATCGTAGAGTTGTGGGTAAGTTAATCTATCTCACAATCACAAGGCCTGATCTGTGCTAGGCGGTCAATCAAGTCAGTCAACATATGAAGGCTCCAACCATCTTTGACTAGAACACGGTGGAACGGATTCTTTGTTACCTCAAGGGGAGCCCGGGCCAAGGCATTTGGATGGGAAAGAACAACATTACTGAAATGGTAGGATACTTTGACGCGAACTATACTGGTGATACAATGGATAGGAGGTCAACGACTGGGTATTGTACATTTGTTGGTGGTAATCTAGTGACTTGGAAGTCAAAGAAGCAGAGGGTTGTCTCATGCTCTAGCGCCTAGTCCGAGTACAGGGCCATGAAGAAGCTAACCAATGAACTTATGTGGCTCAAGGCACTTCTTAAAGACCTGGGGTTCGAGTCTGATCAACTGATCACCATGCACTGTGACAACAACGCAGCAATTCACATTGCCACAAACTCAGTTCTCCACGAACGGAGCAAACATATTGAATTGTATTGCCATAAGGTTCGAGAAAAGATTGAAGAATGGGTAATCTTACCATGTCACACTCCGAGTAAAGATCAGCTGGTAGTCATCTTCACCAAGGCTGCGAGTCCTCAAGTTTGTGAGTACATCTATGGCAAACTTGGGCTCGCGGATCCCACGCGTCCAAGATAGGCTCGCCTAACTCGTGGGTATCACACTCTTTTTCCCTTAACATAGTTTTGTCCCATGAGGTTTTCTATGTTAAGGTTTTTAATGAGGTGATGCTTCAAGGGTTCCAAGCTTAGCCATTTCATTCGGCTAAGCTTGAGGGGGAGTATTGACCGTGATCGATCATGAACTTGGTGGTATCCGTACGGTCGTCCGTACACATGTGTAATAAGGCCGAGTTCTTCTATTGGTACATGAAGTAGAGATGAGGCCTGACCACATATGGCCCAAGAGAAGGATCGAGAATACCTTCATAGCCGTTGGACGAGAAATCAAATGAGATCACGTGTTGGTTTCTCTTAAGGAAACCAAGGATATGTCGCTATCTCCATTGGAATCAATGCTCTCTCTTTCCTTATGTCCCTATCTAAATGTTGTATTGTGTTAAGTGTGTAGCCCTAGTTTCTTTTCCTATTTAAAAGGCTCTAGCCGACATTGTATTATACACACTAATGGAATCTAAGTTTCTCTCTATTCTCTTTGTCTACTAAACTCTTCTTTCTTCACTTTCATATTCTTACTTCCGCATAATCTAACAGGTTGTAGACAATGTTTCCTCAGTTTTACAACTTATGCAGCAGCCTGGAATTGGTGAGGAGGTACGACAGGCCATTCCTTGGATTTTATTGGGGATATGGAAGACACGAAATGCTGCTATTATTTTTGCACAACAAAACCATGACTTTCATGTGGTAGTGGCAATGGTGCTTGAAGAAGCGGAAGAATGGCTGAGACAACAAACGTTAATATCTCAGGTTGCCTCTAGAGAAGCTAGCAGACATGTCCAACATATCCACCGCTGGGTTTGACCTTCTCTTGGTAAACTTAAATGTAACATTCATGCAGCGTGGGGGAAGGAGTCGTGGTTTTGTGGTGGTGCTTTGATATTAAAGGATCATACTGGAGAAGTCTTATATCTTACGCGAGATGCATTCCTTCCACGGAGTAATAGAATTTCTGCTGAGCTTAGTTGTCTTTTGTGGTGTCTCCAAAGCCTCATTGATCCTGTGAAGTCTGGACGGACTGTCAAGCGGTGGTGACGGCTTTAGAGTACCCGGAGTATTGGCCAAAGTATCGTTCTGAGCTGGATAAGATCACTAATGCAATACGGGTGATGGGGGAGGTTGTAATTATACTCCCTTCACTGAAAGCCAACTCGTTGGCCAGGGCGATTGCATCTAGTGTTACAAGAAAGGGTCGACTTACATCTTATCTTGCGTTAGAAGGCCCAGGCTGGTTACAACATCAGATTGCTGAAGAACAGTGAGGTTTAGGGCAAGAGCTCGGTAATGGCTTTCTCTGTTTTGTTCTTGCTATGTTTTGTTTTTGTCCCTTTGGCATCATTGCTGTTTCTTGTACTTGAACCTTTTTCTCCATTTTAATCGAATACGCGTTAACAAAAAAAAAAAATTTATTTTTCTTTGATTAAGAAATATAATTAATATCATATATATGCATATTTGTTAGTACAAGATAAAACAAAATCTTACAAAAAAAAAAAACTTCCTTAAACAATTTATCATCAATTTTTTTAGAAAGTTCAAAGTAAAAAAGTTACAAAGAAAAATTAAAAAAAGAATGTATTTAAAAGATCTAAATATATTTTGTTTTGTTTTAAGTCTTCTTTGCCTGACTCTGATCTTTTTCCTCGTTGTCTGATTGACGGCTCTTAGAAGGCAACATATATGCATTCCGGTTTAGGATGGTGGTGCTGTAATGGTGAAGAGTAGACATTAATGTTGGGAGCAAAGTATCTTCATCGGAGCCCATCTTCCCTACATTCGGAGCTAGAAGCATTATTGTGGGCTATGGAGTGAATTCTATCGAGAGGGCTCCCATATTAGTGTTTCGAGACGGATTGTGCTGAGCTAGTCACGATGGTCCAGTCTCTCAGTGAATGGCCATCTTTTTCCAATTTATTGGATGACTTTAGCTTACTCAAGGAGTCGTTTCCATCCTTCTCCCTTTCTCAGATTCCTCGTGCGTCCAATTAAAAGGTGGATTGCCTCGCTCGAGCTTCGTGTTCTCTTGTCTCTAATATTTATTTTGTAAACTATTTTCCTTCAACTTGGGCAACCAACATTGAGATTCTCTTCTAATTAATGTTTAGTTGACAAAAAAAAAAAATTATAAAAGATAAAAATATTATGGAAATTTATATGGAGGGACAGGTTATAAACATTAATGTTTTATTGCATTTTTCTTTCATAATTTCGACATTATCAATTTATACAAGTTTTATTGCATTTATCATTTTGACAAAGAACTTAACATAAAGTGCCATTGACAAATCTACATGCCCACTAACCACCTAATTAGGAATATTAGCAAGATAGTTTGTAACATGTAAGCTTCCTCCGTTACATGGTTCTTTTCGATTTTTTTTTAATCGTAGCTAAAACCTCCCTTTGTTTTTTATTTTGATTCTACATTTCATCAATAAAAAAATGCTACAAATGTATTCACGGTGAACTTGCTATTGTTTTTTAATAAATAGGGTTTGAAAGTAGATTTACGCTGTAATTGCGTTTATATATAATCTTTTCATTAGATCAAAACTTTTTGTGTTGTAATTTTAAATTGTATACAAAAAATAGAAAAAAAAATTTAATTAGGTAATTAAAAAATTCTAATATTAGGCAAACTTCTTTCTTATTAATAAATTATTAACTCTTTTTTTTTTTTTTAACTCAGAAGCAATTAAAATTAATCAAATAATGAAAGTAATAGAAGAGCCAAATCATATACATAAAAGTAGACTTCTGCTCTCTCCTTATTAGTTGTTTAACATTAAATTGGTCTGAAAATTAATTGTCTTTCTTAATTGTCATTGACACCCTTTATTACAAAAACGTTACTCTCGAACATACTCCTTTTCCAAAACGTTACTATTAAATGGGAGGTCTTGAAGAGATATATAGATCTCGAAGATACTCTCTACCATTATTATAACATTTACTACTGAATAATAACATGACATCAAGAATTTTAGGGTCAACAATAATAAAGATACAAAATTAACACATTTACTTCTCAATTTTCAATAAAAAAAATAAAAATGTATAAAAACCAAATAAAAACACTCACACGTAGTCAAGTATAAGTTAAATGAGAAACGGTTTAAGAACGACCCAAAAATGACAAGATCTTTATTTCACCTACTCAGTATAAATATACTCCATCCTAATTCATCTCAACACCACCACATTGTATTTATCCAAATAAAAAATGACACCTCCAGCCACACCTCCAAACTTACGCCGCCCTAGAAAGCATCAAACCTTGCCGTGTTGTAGAGTTTACAATTAAATATTGCATTTTACATCTACGGAGTCAAACAAAGATTACTCAAGTTTTGATACGATTGTCCTTCTTCGGTTTGTGTTCAGAGTCAAAACTACCACACAATTGCTTCATTGCTTACGATTTACGAAGGAAAGGGATCAACCACGTTTTAGAAAGCTATATATTTACCATACACCATATGAGGTTCTATATCCCATCCGAAAAAACTATGGTATGAAATCCTAATTCTAACGCTGTTTAATCCATTATTAAGTCATCCTATGAAGTCACCCTGCAGATCGAAGATTCCAATACAAATGCCTCCACAAGATTAGATGTGGAAGTAGTGCTGACTGACTTAGATAGGACACAAACACAAGCATCCCCTGATGAAGCTGACAAATGCATAATATGTCTAAGAGGATGTATAATATGTCTAAGAGGAGAAAGGAATATCAGTATTCTATCTTGCAATCACAAGTTCCATTTCCATTGCATAACTCCATCGTTAAACTATAATCTATGTTGTCCTATTTGTAGGAATGAAAACATGCTTATTTAATATATTAAAAAAAATCCTTCAAATTATATACTTCTAACAGTGTGAGTGTACTAATTTTTTTAAAAATATTTAGATTGAAGTTCATATAATTATATAAGAAAATTAATTTAGTTCACCTCAAAAGTAATATTTTCAATTTGAAATATTATGTGTGAATGTTGAGTTTATATCAACAAGATAACCAAATCAAGTGAAAGTTTAAATTTTGAATATGCCAGTTGGTATTTCTTTTCTTTTCAATCAAAACAAATACAAATATTGGTTTATAATTAACTCACTTTTAAAGCTTTGGAGATTCCACAAGCTTTGGAGACACCAAAAAACACAATTTAATTCTGCAGAGGTTCTATTTGATCTTGGAAGAAACGCATCCTGAGCATGGTATATAACATCGCCACTATGATTCCGCAAAATCCATGCTCCACCATAGGAAAACAACTCATTCACCCATGAAGATTGGAGATTACATTTTAAACAACCTGGTGCCAGTTTAGTCCTACATTGTATTGTGAACGTCCTTCTATGAACTTCAGCAGCTGCAACTTCCTCCATCAAATGTTGTTGTTTAATCCACTCCGCAGAATCCTCTAGAGCTGCAGCAATTAGTACATGATGATCGTGATCCCTCTGAGAAAAAACAACATCATTCTTTGCTTTCCAGATCCCCCACATGATCCAAGGTATCACATTCCACAACTGTTCTGGTAACCCGACCATTCCCAATAAATTGAAGAGGTGATCCAAATTTTCTGAAACTTGAGAAACCATGAACTCGAAGCGGGATAGAGGTTGCATATGAAACATTAGCTGCCAAGGTACACTCAAACAACACTTGAGTGATAGTTTCCTCCATGGTTTTACATATTTGGCAGAGAGGGTTAACTTGCAGTCCATGTCTTCGCATACATTCCCCAATAGCTAAGGCTCTGGATAGAGCCCTCCATAGGAACATGCGGATTTTAGGTTTCATATGAACATACCAAACTCTCTCTTTAATCCTATTGAGATCAACAATATCCTCAGAGACCAGATCAGCACGCTCAGACTCACGATCCAAAAACCAAGTCCAACTTTTAGTCGAATACTGACCATTGCTATTGAAAGTCCAAATATATAGAGCTTTTTATATTGATATTATCATAACTGATAAATTATCATAATTATGATATTATTATTTATAGAGCTTTTATTGTATTGATCATGTTTTCAAAGAGCTTAACACAAAGGGCCATCAACAAATGTTACAAGTCTACATGCCTTCTAGCCACGTAATTATACTAATGACCAGATAGTTCGAAACTAACTTGGTAAGCTTCATCCGTTACTAGGAGTCTCCAAAATTTGTTTTTTTCCCCCAAAGATGATTCAAGTCTCGAAATCATGGTTCTTTTATGTTCTTCTTTAAAAATAAGTAGTTAAAAAACTCACTTTTTTTTTTGAATAAAATGTAAAATTTATTCGAAAAAAAACTTTTTACATCAGCAAAGTTTGAGAGGGTTTAGATTGTGTGGATTTTTAAATTTATCTAACCAGCTTTAAGAAATAAAAGATTAAAGATATCTTGTGCCTAGCCATATTTCCATTGCGGCCCTGTGTTTTCCTTGAGCATAGATGGAGAGCAGCCTGTCGCGAACATTCCGGTCCAGGAGCTTGATAAGCAGAGGAGCAGGGTTTGAGGTTTCCCCTTGTCTCCGGCCACTACGTTCCTTCCAGATAGTATAGACGGTGGCCTGGAAAGTATAGCGCAGGAGAAATAAGACGTCTGAACTTTGCGTTGTATCCGTGAGTAATGATAAGACACATCCCCATGCTGTTGAGAACCTGTTGGCTAAGAGTTTTGTAGTGAGTCCCGCCCATATTTCCGATGAGAAGGGGCATGAGAAGAATAGATGGTCTCTTGTTTCCAGAGAGCACGAGCAGAGAACACATGATGTGTTAACATTACCACCCCAAGCCTGCATGCGGTCACCCGTTGATAGCTTATTGAGTGTAGCTAGCCACGATATGAAGGAATATTTCGGTGTTGCTAGAGAGAACCAAATCCCTTTTGCCCAGTCTTTATGACCCCGAGACTCCCTAAGATGCATCCAGGTCTCCTTGGTCACAAACTTCGTAGTGAATCGACCACCTTTCCCTTTCCATAAAACTACATCAGCCGCATCAGTCACCCCGTGATTACGTATCTCATCCAGAATAGACTCTATTTCGTTGAGAGAGTCCACACGATGCCGTCTTCTTCGATGGTCTTTCGCCTCTGCAACTGTGGCATGTAATGGTATTCCCATATCAATGCACCCTCGTTGGCCTGTAATATCTAATAAACAACCCAAACCTGACCACTTATCATGCCAAAAGGAGATACATCTTCCATTTCGAACCTCATATTTGACAAAATCTGATGCAATGTGCCTATACTTCAATAGTTTTTTCCACATCCAAGAACCTGCAGCAGTGTTTTCTTTGATCGACCAGAATGAGCCTTTCCGCATCAAATATGTCCTCAACCACTTTGACCAGAGTGAATTTGCGGACAGCAGCCGCCATATGAGTTTCAAACAGCTTACCAAGTTAGTTTCTTTGAGTGAACGTAACCCAAGGCCTCCTTCCTTGCGAGGAAGACAGACATCTTTCCAAGCCACTTTTGCTTTTTTAGTATTCAAAGCTGGACCCGACCAGAGGAAGGCGGAACAGAGGCTGTCAATCTCCTGTATACATGAGTTAGGGAGTCTGAAGGCGGACATCCAAAAATTTGTGAGGCTGTTGATAACCGAACTGATCAGTTGCAGACGGCCTGCAAAGGATAGGTGGCGAGCTGTCCAGCAACTGATGCGATCTTTAATACGTGCTATGAGGGGAGCATAGTCTTGTGTGGTCATTCGCTTTGTCAGGAGGGGGAGTCCGAGATAACGTACTGGTAGAGAACCATTTGCAAAGGGAAAAGAGTTGAGAATATCCACTTGATCCTCCTCTCTGACACCGGCCATATACAATGTGGACTTTTCCAGGCTAATCCGGAGACCCGAATAAGCAGCAAACTCATCAAAAATGCGAAGAATTCCTTCTAGAGAGTGCTTTGTGCCGTCAGTAAAGACCAACAAATCATCAGCGAAACACAGATGAGTAAGGTGCAGATTGTGACATTTCGGGTGATAGCCAATGTGTTTTTCAAGAGCAGCCCTGTCCAACATGGCAGAGAGTACTTGCATACAGATTACAAATAAATATGGGGAGAGAGAGCAGCCTTGCCTCAAGCCTCTAGCACTCTGAAATAGACCTGCTACTCGCCATTCACCTGAACCGAGAAAGAGGCTGTGGTAATGCAGAGCTCAATCCATTGAATAAATTGTTGTGGAAACTCCAGAGCTCGAAATATAGAGAGAAGAAAACTCCACTGAACTGAATCAAAAGCTTTGGAAATGTCTATCTTGACTGCACTTCGCGGAGGAATCTCTTCTTTGTGATAATCCTTTACAATCTCAGAAGCAAGAAGGACATTTTCCATCAACAGTCTATCTTTCACAAATGCCGATTGTGTTGGAGAGATGAAATCAGGTAATAGCCTTTTAAGTCGGTTCGCAAGAAGCTTTGATATCACCTTGTACATCACATTGCAACAAGATATGGGGCGATAGTCCTTCATCTCGTACACCACTTTCTTTTTCGGTATTAGAGCTAAAATAGTAGCATTTACACCCTTAGGGAGGAAGCCATACTGGAAAAAAGATTGGATGGAGACAACAAAATCCTGCTTGATAGTAGGCCATGTTTCTTTCAGGAATTCTACAGTGAAACCATCAGGCCCGGGACTTTTTTCATGGGGCATGGAGAATAAAACTCCTTTAATTTCCTCCTCTGTAACCGGTACTTGAAGAAGTTCTTTATCTCTCTCTGGACAACGATAGTGTATCAGCTCACGAATGGTTGCCTCAGATATAGGTGTTAAATGGTCCGGTTTGTGTCCCAAGAAATCTCGAAAGAAACGTTCTGCCTCCTGCTTCATCGTTTCTTGCGTATTCACCACTGTCCCATCCTGACATTTTATTTCGCGAATAGCATTTCGAGCCTCTCGAGCTTTAGCAGCGTTGTAA
This sequence comes from Camelina hispida, assembly GCA_023657505.1. Lineage (NCBI taxonomy): Eukaryota > Viridiplantae > Streptophyta > Magnoliopsida > Brassicales > Brassicaceae > Camelina > Camelina hispida. The sequence continues at coordinate 29,359,431 of CP094635.1, read as the reverse complement.
AACGCCTTGTTATTACCATCCCCGACCCTCAACCAGTGGAGTTTAGATTTTTGCTTCAGATAACGCTCTTCAAGTCCTGCAACGTGCAGCCAGCGACTGTAGGCAGTTGATTCTCGATACATATTAGTTGCTGTGGGATTTGAAAGAGTGGTCACTTGACACTGGCACAGTGTGGCAAAAGCGTCTCTCGTTTTCCTAGTAAGATCGCCAAAGACTTCCTTACTGAGCTGCTTTATTTTTGGTTTCAAAGCCTTTAGTTTCTTTGAAAACCGGAAAATTGCAGAGGTTGAAGAATAGAGAGCTTCAGTACCATTCCAAAACTCCTGAATCATCGGCTGAAATTTTGGATCCGTTACAAGTGCATTTGTGAACTTAAAAGGTTTCTTAGTGCGGACAGGGTTGTGTCCCATTTTGATGCGACAGCGGAGGTGATCAGAGCATCCACCCGCCTCAAAAACACCATATGCTTGACTATGCTCCTGAAGCCAAATAGTGTTTACAAGAACTCTATCAAGTTTCTTGCAGATCAGGTCGGTTTCACGTTTGTTACACCAGGTGTAGAAAGGGCCGTGTGAAGTCATATCCTGGAGAGAACAATACCTCATAACCTCTTGGAAATCACTCATGCCTGGAGTCAGAATTTGGAGTTGATCATGAAGAGAGTGCTCCTCTATGTCCAAAATTTCATTAAAATCACCATAAATCATCCACGGTTTAGTGCGTATCACAGATGAATCCTGATGACACTTTAAATCACCCCACAGGACCTTCCTTTCCTCAATACTGTTAGAAGCATACACAAAAGACACAAAGAACTCATCTTGCATACCATCCACTAGAACTGAACAAGTGATAAGCTGACTGCTTGTGAAGAAAGGAGTGATTCTCACCCTTGAGCTCCAAAGCACCCAGATTCTTCCTCTGCGATTTGAATCATAATTCGATAAAAACGACCAACCCGGAAAAACAGAGCTTACAATCCTCTCTGCCTTATTTTCCTTCACCCTAGTCTCGAGTAAACACCCAAAATTGAAATGCTCACTCGTCATCCAACTTCTTACAACAGAATGTTTTGAAACTTTATTAAAACCTCGGACATTCCAGAAGAAGTTTGACATAAAAAATTATTGATGAGAGAACCTCTTACTCGGATCCCGTGGGTTCTGAGCTTGAGTGTTGAAACCAAATTTATGTTGCTCTTTCGTGGCCCGAGGAATGGACTCACGCAACTGGATGGGTGCTTTAGTACCACGTCCGTTCTTCTGTCGAACCTCTGTATCAGCAACAACTCCAGTTTTGTTTGTCACCTCGAGCACGTCACTGTCATTTGATGCAGTCTCTCCCGAAGTTACAGTCATAGAAAAGCCCTTGTCCTTTCCTGTGTCCACATTTTCCTTTTCTCCCTGGTCCTTCTCATTAGTGATAGCTTCCACATCAGTCTCATCCTCATTGTGTTCACTAAGAACGGCATAAGAATTCGACAGAATAGACCCTTCCCCAACTTGTTTCACAACGTGCTTATTGCTTTTCTGAGGACTGGATTTGTGACCTGTCTTTTGAGGAGTAATCCAACCCTGTTGTTCCCCTTCTTCCCTAATAGTTTGAGCAACATCCGCAGTCTGTTCAACACCCGCAGTCTGTTCAACAGGTGCCCCCTCGCTATCTTTGTCCGTCCCAGGCTTGCACGAAGATTGTGGTTCTTCCTGAACAGGAAGTAAACAGTCCGACTTTGGGTGACCCCATTTTCCACAGCCACTGCACCGAGGTGGGAGCCAGGGATATGAGTAACGAACCACCACATCCAATTCACCCTCTTCCTCGCCTGCTAAGTGATACTCCACTGGCAGAACTTTTGTCAAATCAGCTTCCACAAGAATTTGTGCTTCACCAAAACTCATGCAGGATTCTGTTTTTTGATGAAGTTTCAGTGGTTTGCCCACCGCACTAGCTAAGAATTCCAAACCCTTATGTGTAAACATAGTGTGTGGAACATTCTGTAGTTTAACCCATAACCGAATAGAACGCATAGCAGGCTGCGCCTCCTCCGCGAATGGGGTCCATCTAGACATAACCATGGGGAGACCTACAATATTCCACATTCCTCTGTTTAATATGCGATTCCTCATCGACTCGCTGCGAACCTTGAATTTAACCGTTGTGTCATTCACCACAAAGACATCGATAGGAGAAGACTTGTCTCCCAATCTCCAAATCTTATTCACTATCATGTGAATCTTGCCTACATGAGGCGCTGATGCATTCAAAAACTTGCCAACTAAGAAATCCTCCCATAGTGGCTTTGCATCTACAAAAACCTCTTTGGGAACCACCACTCTCTCCTTCCCATCGACTTGCGTAACAACAAAATCCTGTTGAATAAAAGACTCCTGCTGCACCGCTTTTACCCAGAGTTTTTGATCCTGCTTCACCGTGTGACCTGTTTGGGATTTTCCCAGGCTCGGGAAATCCGTCTCCGAAAGCACCCTCTCCGATTGTTTTCCACCTTCTCTTGGACTCGAGATCCCTTCACTAGCCTGCATATCACCTCCCAGAAGACCCGTTGCCACCGGAGATCCCGGCAGCGGCGGCAGAGCCACCGACATCGACCAACTTGTTCTCCAAGTTAAAAAACCCTAATCGCCAAAAAAATCGCCTGCCACGTCACCCCTTTTGTTCTGTTTTCTTAATTATCATTAAAAAAAAAAAATAAAAAAAAAAAATAAATAAAAAAAAACTCACTTTTATTTTTGTCTTAGATTCTTTTGATTTTACATTTCAATGATTACAACAATAAAAAAAAAAATTGTGCTACAAATGTATTCACGGTGCACTTGCTATTTTTTGGTTTAAAAGTAGACCTCTCAATTCCCGAAAACAAGGGTTTGCTACACTCCTAGAAGGAGATCGGAATCAATAGGTTCCTTTTTCTGATCATAAATTGACAAAAGCTTCACTTTCAAAGCGTTGGCCATCTTCTCTCTCTCTCTCTCATATATCCCATTGTATTAGCCAATCAAATAATTTTCACGTCGAAAGGTTTTGGAATCAGTGGAAAACAAACAAGACCCACAACAACGCAATCATCCTCAGATCTGTTTTTATCATAAATTAAAAATCAAAGGACAAAAGCTTTTACTAATATTACTATTCTGAATAATTGGTTTTCACTATACAAGATTTATATCTCATCAGTTATTACCAGTATTCCTTTTAACTCATGTCTAAGAAACAATCTCGGATTCAAGTACGATGTAAAAAAAACATATGTAACTTATGCCTCATGTCTAGCCTAGCAAATTCTTTACCAAACTCATTTCACATTTTCATTTTTCTAATTAATTTTTTATTATTATTTCGATACCTTTTTTAACAAAAAATCAGAACTGGGATCAGTAGTATAACAAATTTGGGCATTGAGATGATGAATCGTATACATTGAAGTTAAAGACATATCTTTTATTTTTAACAAACATATCTTTTTGAAGTTAAGGACATATCTATGAAACTGATTAGGAAAACAAAGCACTTACGAGAAACGGAAACAGGATGTTGATTTGATGTGAAAAAGCAAAAAAAAAAAAAGGAATCGACAGAGGAAGACACGGCCAACTCCAAGTTAAATTACTGACAATTCCTTCTCTTCAGGACATGCACATGTGCATGCCATACAATGTGTATGTTATGTTAATATGTAATGCATGTTTTTGTATTGTATTGTATTGTATGTATCTACAGTAAAACTGCCGTAAAAAATGTAAATATTAATATTATATATATACGTAGAGACAGCTTTATATATGACCACACATATACATGAGGTATAGAAACATAATTTGGATGATGTGTAAGTACTGTCACATGTGAGTAAAATAACATAGAGATACAAACTTATACTAATTATATATGTAAATGAACGTACGCAAATATAATTATAAAATTAAGCCACGATGTATTCATGCCCATCCATATATACACAACAAATATAACGTATGAGGTGGAGTGGTTAGAGTGACATCAGATATAACCTTTTCCAATGAAATGCAAAAGGTCATGTACACCATTTACAGAACTGGAAACTCACAGAAGCTTCGTTCCTCATTTCATTTATAGACCTTTTTTCTTTCTTTCTTTTGTGATAATTTTCATATACATATTTATAGACCTTTCAAAGGATATCAATATTACAGACTTATCAACAACATAATAAGAATTTTGAGAAAATAAAAACTAGGAGGAACGAGGAGCTGCACGAATCTAATAATGTTTGAGAACAAAATTCATATATCTCAATAATAATAACAATAATATGTAGCAGAGGAACTAGTAATAATCGTTTATTTAATTTTGACTAAACATAGTCTAATTGCCATCCATATAACAGTGATGTTAATAATTAATTTCTTCTGTATGTACGTCAATGATTATGTGTATAGTATCTAAAGATCGAGTTGTTGTATGTCTTGAATTTAGGAATAAAATGGAAATTGTAATCATACCTTCATCAATTTATGTTAAATTAACAACTTTGGAAGAATCTGATGGCACAGTTGAATCAAATGGAGAAAACCCTGAATTGTCATGTTTTCCCACAGCTTTCTTGAGCTTTTTCTTTGTTTCCAAAATGCTAATTAGAGATTTTATTTAGCTATATTGAGTAAACAAAAGGAAATGAAAAAAAAAAAAGTTCAAGAAAGCTGTGGAAAAATATGACCAGGATCTTCATCTTCACGAATTGAGCTTAAGAGATTGTGGGGGAGAGAGGGTGAGAGAGAGAGAGATATTAGTTGAGCAAGTGGCATATATACAAACTTCAGAGGACCACTCTAGTAATATATCATACAAAGTGAGTGATATGTGAACAAGCTTAGTAGCGAGGGACTGAAAGATAAGAGTAGACGTATTTGTTTCTTTATGCTTTTTTTTCTTTTTGCTACACAATGCTTAATTATAGTAATAAAAAGTTCCATTTATTCCAATACCAATTTCGTTTTAATGTTTTTAGTGTAAAGTGTAAACAACTCCTACGCTAGTGTAAAAATGTAATTCGGGACAAAATTGTCATTTACACATACAGTAGTCAAATTACTTACTGTTAGATCATGTACAACGAGGGTGCTTGTTGGAGTTGGGTTTCGCTGACTCTAGTCCCGTAGCCGGCCCGTCAAATAATGGGTTTGATGGGTCTTAGGGCCGGATTTTTGATGAGTCCAAAATCTTTTCAGGTGATTAGGAAGAAGCGACGAAGTCAAGCGGTTGAGAGAATCACGGAAGATCGAGGCTGAAAGAGGAGAGATCGATGGAATAAATCTCGGGATTCAGACATGAGATTGAGCACTTAAATATTGCGAAAGAGATGTAGAAGCACAAGAGAACATCTTCGAGAGAAATTACTTGTAACACGAAAACACGAAAAGAGTTCATCAGTATAAATCCAGTTCGTCGTTTCTTTGCTGTTCTTACCGATTTATACCGAAAGCCTGCCCATATCTTAATTAGTTTATTAACATACAAAATTGTTGGTTTCTCGTATCAACAATTTGACACTGCCTGTGGGGACTTAGGTCTTTCTATTCTTACGTCAAAGAGATCGAGACGAAATGGATCCATCCGCAACCAACACAACCATGCCAAAAGTCACTCGCGAACACGGCAGCATAACCTCACACGTCGGTCGCAACTCGACCGGTGACATCGCACCACCAATTTTTAGAAATTAAAAACTATTTTACACTGAATAAACTACAAATAAATAATTCTTTGGCATAATATAAACACTAAAACATGCAAAGACAAAGACATCATCCAAGAACTCAACTAAAATTAAGAAACATTGCAATTAAATTTTGGATGTAGCATGTGCAGTACTAAAGTCGTGATTAGTAAAATATTAGTTGTATTGTAGATTGTTTAAGAACATTTTTCATTATAAAGACAATAAAAAATTATGTGTAATATTCTAAAATTTTCATATGATATAAAAGTGAAAAAAAATTTCAGTTTTTTTAGTTTATTAATTATCTAAATAAAGGTAAAATAGAAATTTTTATGACTTAAAATTTATAATAAGTGCTAATATGTATACATTATTTATATTATTTGGTAAAAAATGTATTAGATATGAGCAAGAAAAAACATTTGAATATTGTACAATATGAAAAATATATATACATATTATATATATATATATATTATTTTTTACTTATAATATATCTATTTGTATGTGTGAAAGAATTAATTTAATTTAAGTGTAAATTGTAAAAGAAAAATGGAAGAGAGGAGAGAGGAGAGAGATATTTGAGTTTATTTATGCACCAACCAATCTAGAGTTTATTTATTTATTTATTTATTTATTTTTTTGGTGTCAACAAATTTAATTGATTAGCTTAAAACAGCCAATGCGAAGGTACATCGTTTACAAATAAATTCAAAGCGGTTTGGCCCGTACTTTACATGCCAAATTATCCGCTTTAGTATTAGTCTGACGAGAAACTAAAATTAAAAAAAAAAAAAATCAAAAAAGCTTCTCTTATCGTTCTGGATCTCTTCTAGGTATGTTGAAAAGTGGGCCACTTGGCTGGAAAAGACACCATCTTCACCAAATCTGAGCAGTCAATTACAAACACCGCATCTCTCTTGTTTGCTTCCATCATACACTTCATCTCCCACACTAGTGCTTCCACCTCTGCGTTTAAAGCCGATAAACACGACAGAGATTTGCAGCCCCCATGGTAGGCGTGGGATCTTCACAACAAGAACAATACCACCCTATACATGCAAAAGTATCATTTTCCTTCCAAGAGCCGTCAATGAAACACCTGTATCCGAAAAAGGCGTGGAATGGTCGGGACCTACACGGGGTTGGTGAGACTCACGTAGGAGTGCCAACTAGGCTGTAGTCCAAGCCTTTTCCTCACTCTCTGCAAGGTGTAGAACATCTCGTGGATATGTGTCCAGGGCCTCAAAAAACTTGTCATTCCGAGCCTTCCATATATACCATATCAACCAAGGAAACATTGTACCATTAACAACCTTTGGCGTTCGCCATAAAAGATAGTCCATATTCGCATAAAGTGATTCCGAAGGGAAAACTCCCGGAGCCGTTGGAACCTGAGATAGTGCCCATGTTTGAAGAGCGGGTGGGCATTGATAACTCTCTAATTTACATGCTTTAGACACCCTTTTTCATCCATGTTATGCATTATATATACCCTAACCTTAACATTTTTAGGTCCTTAACCTTAGGAATTTACATTTAGGCCATTTAGGGTGCTGCATTATTGCATTTGTGCATTTTGGATGAAAACATGTACTTTGGAGCCCAAAATGGGGAAGAATGAGGTAAAACCCGAACATGTACCCGAAGGAGTGATCGTGCGAGAAGAACAGTCCGAACCTCAACCCGATCAAAGAGGATCCGGGCGCAGGAAGAACAAATCGAAGCCCTACCCGAGGATCTACCCGACTTGAACCTCGTGCACAACCTCGAGCAGACCTTCGGGCAGAACTAAGCAGCTAGGTCAAAGGGGTTTCCATATATAAACCCTCTTTCTTTTTCTCGCCCTAGCACGCCGCAGACACTCAAGAACCAGAGAGCGAGAGCTTCTGAGAGAGAGAGAGAGCGATTTACATATTTTCTTGCTTTGTTAGGATTTGATTTTTATTGCTTTTCCTACTCTTTTCAGTTTTGATTATGTACTCTATCACTTTTATCTTATTTTCAATTCAATGCAACTTTCATTTGATTGTGTTTTTATGTTTTTCGCCATGAGATCTGAGTAGTGAATCAAGGTTTCTAAGGATGGGATAGGCGAGTATGTGTTCTTGATCGGTTAGGATGTCTTAGCTTGAATGTTTATTTTATAAAAATTCATTTCTAGATTGGTACTCTTAATTCTATTTTCAGACTGAGAGTTTGAGATTAGATCTAGGGTGTTTTGCCATCAAGAGATGTTGTTGAGATACTTGAATCAACCAATGCTAGAGATTTACTCACTTAGCCTAAGAGATTAGATGTGTAAGGAGTTTATTGACAATAATGAATCGGATTTTAATGTCTGCTTAGTCATGTTTCTCCAACGAGAGTTGGGTAGAGGAGTGACTAAGGTTGATTGTTTCTATCACAAGAGTGTTTTTTAGCAAGGTTTAGAGATTCATTGTCTAGAGAATATTTGCTTGAGGCATGTAAGATATCCCAAATTGATCAGGAGCACTTGTGAGTCGATTACCCCATCCTTAGGAGCTTTCGCATCTTGATTGTTTAGCTTTTTACATATAACTCGACCCATTACCCGAAGTGGTACTCAATCACCAGCCTCGTGTATACCTTCGAGTTGTTCATCTTTGTGTTCTTGATTTCTTTTGTCATCCGATTACCCGCAAGATCCGGTACTCGAATGCTTGCATCGAGTGCTTAGGTTGTGTGGTTCTTGTTTTATTACTTTTTGTTTTTTCTAGGTTGTTAGATAAAACCCTCATTATTGCTTGGCTTGACTTGCTTTGTTCTGATTGTATCTTATCTGCTAGCATACCAACCATTTGGATTGATAACCCTTTGTACTACAACTTCATAGGGAATTGATACCCTGGGTGAAAATCCTGTTATCAATTTGGCGTCGTTGCCATTTGGTTGAATTTTGTTTGTTACATTTAAGATTTCAGCACTTGCTAGATCAAGTTCTTTTTATATCCAAAGATTCGGTCCTGACTGGTTTACTTTCGTGTTTGGTTGTTTTGCATTTCAGGTACAACCCGAGTACCCATCCGACCGTCACTCGATCACCTAGATCAAGTTGCCCTTTGTGTACCCACTCCGTAACTGATTGTGCATGAAAATATGATCCAAGGGTAGCCAACACTTGAGTCCATTCATCGACAATATTGACAGACCAAGGTTACTCCGTCAACAACAAGTACAACAACCGCAACCAACCACAATTGAGGAGGTCATGAATAATTAACATGGTCCACAAGATCCTCAAGAGAGGACCAACATAGGAGCAAGAGATGCTCCATCTACTCATACTCAAAGACATTACATTGTGCCACCAGCTGTTCGAAACAACAATTTTGAGATCAAGAGTAGTCTCATCCAAATGATTCAGAGCAACAAGTTTCATGGACTGCCAATGGAGGACCCATTGGATCACATGGATGAATTTGATAGGCTCTGTAGCCTCATAAAGATCAATGGAGCTAGTGAAGATGGATTCAAGCTCTGGCTCTTCCCATTTTCTTTGGGTGACAAAGCACACGTTTAGGAGAAATCACTTCCCAGTGAGTTTATCACCACATGGGAAGCATGAAAAAAGGCGTTCCTTGCCAAATTCTTCTCCAAATCCTGAACTGCAAGGCTGCGGAATGACATCTCCAGCTTTGTTTAGAAAAGCAATGAGACATTCAGTGAAGCCTGGGAACGTTTCAAGGGATACACCAGCAGATGCCCGCATCATTGATTCAGAAATGCTTCATTGCTAAGTACACTTTACCGCGGTGTAGTCCCTAAGATTCATATGTTGCTGGCAGTAATGGAAATTTTCTCAACAAAGATGTTGATGAAGGTTGGGACCTAGTGGAGAACTTAGCCCAATCTGATGGGCACTAGAATGGGGGAAAAGGGCCATTTCATACCCGTGCTGCCTGTACAAACAAGGAGTGCCAATTTAGACATGTACCCTAATACATTGCAAATTTCATACATGTACTCACAAAATTGAGCCAATAACAAAGTCCACATTAACGGATTTAAGTCAACTGTTAGAGATGCTGACTCAGAATTCACGTGTGTATTGACGTGCCATTGAAAACACAAAACGACGTTGTTTTGTAATATTTTTTTCGCAAAAAAATGTCAAATATCCACACTCTGGGGGTTCAAACCCGCGATCTCATACATATTCAGCTTAGAACTTAACCAGTTGATCCCACAACAATACTCAATAGTATGTTACAAATTTATCCTCATAAACCTAATGTGGCATCCATCGAAATAAAAAAAATTGTGAGAAATTCACACTCCCGTGGGTCGAACCCGCGTACTCAAATATAATTAGCGTAGGACGTAACCAGTTGATCCCACAACAATACTCAATTATATGATACAAGTTTATCTTTATAAACCTTAAATAGATCTAAGTCCCAATTAAATGAAATATTTATATTTATATTTATAAAGTAAATATAACTGAGAATATAAAGATAAATTTGTATAACTGATAAATTATAAATTAATCACAGTTCATTGTTGCTAGATCAATCTTTCGAAAAAAGTGAAAAATCTTTGTTTAAAACCTTGTGTCTTTTGAAAGCTTCTTCCACTTGTGTGAAACTTGCTTGCACATTGTATCATCTTTATATTATTGGACTTAACCTGAACTTAAATTATCTTGTTTATGGAACTTGAATGTTTGGTCATGGTAACTCTAAATCTCGGGTTAACACTCTATTTTTGCCAATCTTTTCGCTTAACCCGAAATTATTTTCCCCTACCCTTGAACCCAAACCTTTTCTTTCAAACCTTGTTGTGAATTGTTGAGTGAGGCATTTTCATGTTTTGATGGTGATATAGGTTGTGAAACCTTGAGAGTATTGAAAACGACAAAGAACTGGCTCTTGTTTTATCTAAGTTTAGAACCATTTGAACTAGCTAATAGAATCGGTTTTGAAAGATAGGTGGTTAGCATGTTTATTTGGGGTTGGGTTGAGGATCGAAAGAGAAGTTAAAGAAGAGAGACCCTAAGATTCAGTTTAATTAGCTCTAAATCTCTAAGTAAAAAAAAAGAGAGAGAAAGGTCTTGCTATAGTCTCCTAGAGAAAAAAAGAGAGAAAAAAAAAAAATTAGGAGTATAACAAAGAAAAAAAAATTTGTAGAGAGCTAGATGTTTAAAGTTAAAACCGTAGGGATTGTAAAAAAGGGGAGTTAAAATCAAGGTTGTGGGCAATTTTACTCTAGGGTGTTTGATAAAAAGAAAGTGAATGAGAAAAGGGTAGATCATCAAGAGTTAAGCTTTGTATGCCTCAATTGTTCTCAATCTTAGATAGTTTTCACAACTGTCTAGCATTCCTTCTTTTGAGAGTAAGCCACCTAAAGATATTGTTTGAAACATACCTACCAAAAAGCCTTACCCTTGTAACCGATTGAGCTTGATTCGCTTTCCATTTGCAAAAATTCACCAAACAATTTAATGAATGTGAAAGAGATGTTCTTTGGAATCGCAAGTCTTTAGTGATAGTTGGAGGATGAACTAGATCGATGCATGGTGTTGAGCATAGAAAAATATTTGTAAGTATGTTGATTGATCCTGGCACCATTAAACTATCTTTAAGGACTATAGCTTGAATCCTTAGATTAAGTACTTTGAGGTTATGAGTCCTCACATCCAAACCTCATCCCATTATTTCCTTGGTAGAGGACTAGCAAGAGATAAGTTTGGGGGTGTAATAACTCTCTAATTTACATGTTTAAGACACCTTTTTCATCCATGTTATGCATTATATATACTCTAGCCTTAGCATTTTTAGGTCCTTAACCTTAGGAATTTACATTTAGGCCATTTAGGGTGCTGCATTATTGCATTTGTGCATTTTGGATGAAAACAAGTACTTTGGAGCCCAACTTGAACCTCTTGCACAACCTCGAGCAGACCTTCGGGCAGAACCTCGTGCACAACCTCGAGCAGACCTTCGGGCAGAACTGAGCAGCTAGGTCAAAGGGGTTTCCATATATAAACCCCCTTTCTTTTTCTCGCCCTAGCACGCCGCAGACACTCACAAACCAGAGAGCGAGAGCTTCTGAGAGAGAGAGAGAGAGAGAGAGAGAGAGAGAGAGAGAGAGAGAGAGAGAGAGAGAGAGAGAGCGATTTACACATTTTCTTGATTTGTTTGGATTCGATTTTTATTGCTTCTGCTACTCTTTTCAGTTTCGATTATGTATTCTATCACTTTTATCTTATTTTCAATTCAATGCAACTTTCATTCGATTTTTTTTTTATGCTTTTCACCATGAGATCTGAGTAGTGAATCGAGGTTTCTAAGGATGGGATAGGCGAGTATGTGTTCTTGATGTTTATTTTATAAAAATCCCTTTCTAGATTGGTATTCTTAATGCTATTTTCAGACCGAGAGGTTGAGAATAGATCTAGGGTGTTTTGCCATCGAGAGATGTTGTTGAGATGCTTCATTTTCTAAACCTTGCTCAAATACTCTCGTGATAGAAACAATCAAACTTAGTCACTCCTCTACCCAACTATCGTTGGAGAAACATGACTAACCATGCATTAAAATTCGATTCATTATTGTCAATAAACTCATTACACATCTAATCTCTTAGATGTAAGATATCCCAAATTGATCAGGAGCACATAATAGTCGATTACCCCATCCTTAGGAGCTTTAGCATCTTGATTGTTTAGCTTTTTACATATAACTTGACCCATTACTCGAACTGGTACTCGATCACCAGCCTCGTGTATACCTTCGAGTTGTTCATCTTTGTGTTCTTGATTTCTTCTGTCATCCGATTACCCGCTCGATCCGGTACTCGAATTCTTGCATCGAGTGGTTCTTGTTTTATTACTTTTTTGTTTCTTCTAGGTTGTTAGATAAAACCCCCATTATGCTTGGCTTGACTTGCTTTGTTCTGATCGTATCTTATCTGCTAGCATATCAACCATTTGGATTGATAACCCTTTGTACTACAACTGCATAGGGAATTGATACCCTAGGTGAAAATCCTGTTATCAGGCATAGAAAAAAAGCATGATTTATAGTTTCCTGATGATTGCCACACCTAGAACACCCATGATCACACCTTATACCTCTATTATGTAAATTCCTCGTGACGGCCACGCAATCAGAAAGAACTTGCCACATAAAATGTTTTATCTTAGGGGGACACTTGGTTTGCCAGACATTAGCTTGTAGAAGACGAATATCCGAACCACGAACCCCCGCCAACACATCCTTATGAATTGTCTGGTATCTCGATTTAACCGTGTATTTGCCAGTTTTGGTAAAGTGTCAACCTAGAGAATCCACAAAATGAGGGGTCCTCAACGGCATTGCACGTATCAAAGAGACATCTGCCGAGACAAATGTAGAATTGAGCAAATCAATCTTCCACATACTGAAATGGAAGTCCCAGACCCAATCCTTTTAATAAGTCCTTTATTTACCAGAGGTCGAGCAGAGATAATACTCCTCCATCCATAAGTCGGGGAGTATGACTTGATAGGATCCAGAATCATCCACACTCCAAAGACCCAAACCATCATTTTCTTTACAAGAACAGAGTTTATTCCAGGCCATCCAAATGCATTCCTCCTGATTGTCCATTATTACTCCACCAAAAGTTTGCAACCGCACTTGTTAATTTCCCCGTTATTGATTTTAGGAGACGAAAACAAGACATCACATGAGTTGGTAAAGCGGTGGCAACGGACTTTATCATCACCTCTTTAGCCCTTTTAGATAACAGTTTTGAAGACCACTGAAACATGCTTATTTGTGTGGTGTGAGATGAATGGAAGTGAATGAGTGTGTGCAATGGAATGATGATGGGTGTTTCAATTCCCCTTATGCAGTTGCAGTATAAGAGGTGTCAATCCAGTCTGAGTGCTTGTGAACAATCAAGATGTGCATATGATTCTAAGTTAAGCCAAATATGATGATGATTGTCTGTCACTAACAATCCTAAGATGATAATGATGAAAAGCAGAAAGTAAACTACAAGAACTAGGAACTAAATGCAAATAAGACAGTATGATTATGATCTAGAAACAGAAACAGAAACTGTAAATACTAGAATAGAACTAATGCAAGATAAGTAATGAACTAGATGCTAAGTGAATGCAAAGGAAATTAAACAGGAATGAAACAAGAATGAAACAAGCCAAAATCTAAACATAAACAAGAAATCTGGGGAACAGCTCGATCAGCACTCGACCGAGTGTAGGTCGAGTGAGTGGTCGAGTTGGGTAAAAACGTGAAAACAGAGCAATACAAGAAAAACAGAGCAATGCTAAATCAGATCAAACACCAAGCAAACGATGATATTTAAACTAGGAATTCAATAAACAAAGAAGGTTCCTGAGGATGGATTCATGGGATAAACTAATCATTGTGGTAATCTAACTTAATCAACAAATCTCAAGCAAAGCTATAAGCTGACCTCTAGACATATTAATCTAAGACAAGTCTCTCCCACTCTCATGGTCAAGAGACAATCAAACCTATGCAATCCTAGACTTGCTCTCACAATGAAAAGAATCTACACAAGCAGGCATTAAGCAATACATCTCAAACCAAACAAGACCTCTAATCTCTTAGCAAGCCTAATGGTAAGCTCTAGATCTAGCCTTATCTATGCTTTCTAAACATTGGTGTGATGCCAAAAGCTTGAGATCAGATCCTACCCTCTCAGATATAGGATCAGCATTAAGAACATCTAGCCCAGAAGAGATCTACAACAATCAAGCTTGATCAAATCAGATACACCACAAGATCAATCTATCCTAACCCATCCTCAAGATCCTAAGAAGACTACTCACAACAAGACATGATCAAACAAATCATAAACCCAGAAATTATTGAAACTTGCATGATTAGATAGATAAGATAAAGATCTACAACTTTAAAGAAGAAATCAAACTCAGATTCTCAATACTTAGAAAGTTATTCAACCAACAAGTATGAGAAGATTTCTCTTTTTTTTAAGAACAAGATCCAAAAATAAAAGAAAAGGCAAAAGGAATAATATTCCTAAAAAGGTAAAAACTAGGTTCTCAAAAGCTGGAATAAAAATCTAGAATAAAACTTGGTTCAGGTGGCTGCAGTACAAGTCCTTATATAGTGGGGAAGGTGGAAGCCCTAAAAATAGGAAAAGTCAAAGTGGTCCACGAATCGGTCAACTCGACCAGTGCTCGGTCGAGTGACAGGTCGAGCTGGCTTCCTTGGTGCAACTCCACTCGGTCGAGTCCATCTCCCACTCGGTCGAGTGCTTGGTCGAGCTGGACTCCGGGTCTTGGTTCTTCAGCCTTTAACTCCCTTGTTTCCTCCTCATGATTGCTTCACATCTCTTCTCCATTGCTTCCATGCTCCTTAAGCTCCAAAATCACCTGTTTATGCATGAAAAGATGCAAATGCAATGCAACTACACTCTAATGCATGATTAGTCCTAAAGCTACACAATAATGGTGAAAATGGATAGAAAAAGATGCAAAAGATGTGAATAAACTAAGGGAAAACATGGTAAAATATATGAACATCAACACCCCCAAACTTAGTCTTTGCTTGCCCTCAAGCAAATAAACAAGACATAAGAAGGTAAGTGAGGTTTAAAAATGGGATCTCAGCTCCTAAAGCTTGCAAATAGACCATCTAGAATCAATGTCCAAGTTACTAGTACTATGATGCAAGTTGAATGAGCTGGAAATAAAGACTTTAGACAAACATTTCACAACCTTTATTGACTTGAAACCTTAGATATCCACATGCATTCAAATCAACCATTTCCTTTAACATTCATTAATCAAGAACATGAATCAATTCTATGCAATGCTTAAACTCATTTGGCTTGGTAATAAAGGGCTTTGAGACAATGATGGTCTCTTTTAAGAGTGGGGTTTGTCTAAATCAAGGTTCTCTCATAAAAAAAAAATGGATTGAGCTTTAGAAGAATGCTAAAGGTAAGAACACCTAGACACATACAAGAATAAAACCTTGTCTACCCAAAGGTACCCAAAGTGTTTATTCCTAACAATCTAAACCCAAATGATCCTAGTGCTACCCTTTAACTTCTTCTTTTCTCTTTAACCCTTTTCTCTTTTGGTTTTCAAGTCTTAGGAGAGGTTTCTTATTTGATCTTTCTAGTGGGATGGGGGATTCTTATTGATTGCTATGGTTCTCTTTTCTTCTTATTCTTAAGACATCTAAGCTTTTTGCTAAACTGCTCTTTGCTTTCTTTTTTTTTTCTTTTGACTAGAACCATCTTAGATAACATTTCCTTACTTCCCACCCTTTCACTAGTCATTAGCTTTCACTTAAACACATTCCTCTCCTAAAGACTCTACCCTTTTTCTTTCTCTTTTCATTCTTTTCTTTTCATAACAGCCAAGTCCCAAACCCAACAAGTGAACCACCTAGTCCTATCTAGTTTGAAAAATGCAAACTAGAACTACACAAGGTCTTACTCTTGTCAGTTCAAACCTAACACTTTCTACCAAGCTCAATCCCAAAAAGGCCTCACACACACAAGAATAAACAAGGCTTGAAAGAAGGGTTTGGTTTAGGGGTAGGGGAACTGATCTTAATGATTTAATCAGCTACTTGGATCAACAAGAGTGGTAAAAAGGAGAAAGATGATCCAAATATGTATATGGTATCCATGAGTTTAAAGCAATGCATACATTGATAATTAACAGTCAATATTAGGTTCTTATAAATAGGAAATGGAATCAAATCACAATCATGCTTCAATTTAGATCAGCAACAATGCAAGAATTCAATGCTTGGTTCAATCTTATGCTTCCTACTACTCAACTAGCATCAAAGTACTAATAACTTGGGCATTGATCCTAGTCTAGTGAATTAAGCAAACTAACAAGGAAATTCTCATCATAGATCCCTAATGCAAATATTATACAATTCTACATGAAACATGCTAAACAAGATCCTAATATGCAATGCAAACTACATGAACACTCTTTTTTATAAGGATTTTTTCAAAATTTTTCAAATTTTTATGGTTTTTCTATGCCTTAGATGCTAATGCAAATGCTAACATGATGATGATAAAAATTTGAAATAAGAAAACAAAACACAACATCAAATGCTATCTAGAACCCTCCCCCAAACTTAAATCACACAGTCCCTGTGTGTAAAAGTTGTGAGAAGATTCAAGACTATAAACAAAAACAAAACACAACACAAAACACAATATGAAATGCTATGGTATAAACAAGGGAAGGTGATGATGGTACCTTAGGGATTGTGGAAGAAGTTGTCCACATCCATTTGCATGCTATCATAGGAGTAGCTGGGATCAGGCTGGTTGCTTGGAGATGGGCTTTGGGGCAGCTCGATGACTCCAATCGACCGTGACTCGGTCGAGTGCGTGTCCGAGTGGGGGGGTCGAGCTGGGTTGCGAATCTCCAATACTTGTCCCTAACTCTTCTATTCAGACTCCCTTACTTCCCTGATTATGAAAATACTAAAGCAAAAATCAAAATACCAAAATTCTAGGCAATATATACAGAGATACCTTAGGGACTTCCTCCCTAGTGAGCTTGTTTAGAGTCACTAAGCTTGACTTCTATGGTCCTTCAGGCCTGAGGGGCATCCTTGAGAAGCATTGAACACTTCTCATGTGTCTCCTTCTCTCCTAAATACTTCTTAACCCTCTGACCATTGACTGTGAACTCACTACCATCCTTGTTGAGAAGTGTGACAGCTCCATAAGGCAGAATCTCTTTTATTTCAAAAGGACCTCCCCATCTACTCTTCAACTTTCCAGGGAATAACTTGAGTTTTGAATTGTAAAGCAGAGCTTGATCTCCAGGCTTAAGGTCCTTGATGAGAATCTTCTTATCATGGAATGCCTTGGTCCTCTCTTTGTAGATTTTGGAATTTTCATAAGCTTCCAATCTGATTTCTTCAAGCTCATGCAGTTCAAGGCTTCTTTTAGCTTGTGCTGTCTCAATATCCAAGTTTAGGAGTTTGATTGCCCATAGAGCCTTGTACTCAACTTCAACTGGAAGGTGACAAGACTTTCCATACACAAGTTGGAATGGGGTTCTTCCTATAGGAGTTTTAAAAGCTGTTCTATAGGCCCAAAGTGTCTCATCAAGTTTACTAGACCAATCCTTCCTTGTTGCTCCTACTATTCTTGATAGAATGGCCTTGATCTGTTTGTTTGATACCTCAACTTGCCCACTTGTCTGAGGGTGGTAGGCTGTAGACACCTTGTGCTTAACTCCATACTTCCTTAGCATTCCTTCAAAGATCTTGTTGATGAAATGTGATCCTCCATCACTTATCACAACTCTTGGTATTCCATACCTTGGAAAGATTATGTTCTTGAAAAGTTTGAGAACTACCTTGTGATCATTAGTGGGACTAGCAATAGCTTCCACCCATTTGGAGACATAGTCCACTGCTACTAAGATGTAAGCATTCCCATTTGAAGGTGGATTAAAAGGTCCCATGAAATCAATTCCCCACACATCAAATATCTCAACTTCAAGAATTGGATTTTGAGGCATCTCATTTCTCCTTGTGATGTTCCCCATCCTTTGGCAAGCATCACATTTTGTGATGAACTTGTGAGTGTCTTTGAATAATGTAGGCCACCATAGACCAGCTTGTAAGACCTTTTGGGCAGTCTTGAAGGTTGCAAAATGGCCTCCATAAGCAGAACCATGGCAATGACCTAACACTCCTTCAACTTCACTCTCTGCTATGCATCTCCTAAACAATCCATCTGATCCCTTTTTGTATAAATAAGGTTCATCCCAATAGTATCCATTGATGTCCTTGAGGAGTTTCTTCTTCCTATAGGGGTCCATGTCTGCTGGGACTTCTTCACACACTTTGTAATTGACTATATCAGCATACCAAGGCAGATCCTCACTTTCAAGTGCCAACCACTCCTCCATCTGCTCCTGCTCGACCGGGTTACCAAACTCACTCAGTCGAGTGAGTGCTCGAGTGGCCGATCGAGCTGGCTGCCGGGTTGTTCCAAGTTGCATCAGTTTTTCCTCAGGCATTGAGTCATCTATTGGAATATCCTCCTCTATCCTCATCCTTGACAAATGATCAGCTACTCCATTCTCTATCCCTTTCTTATCAACTATTTCCATGTCAAATTCTTGGAGAAGCAAGATCCACCTCAACAACCTTGGTTTGGTGTCTTTCTTTGAGTAGATGTGCCTCAAGGCAGCATGATCAGTGTACACAATCACCTTGGACCCCACCAAGTAACTTCTGAATTTTTCAAAGGCAAACACCACTGCTAAGAGTTCTTTCTCTGTTGTTGAGTACCTTCCTTGAGTTTCATCCAAGGTTCTACTTGCATAATGGATCACATGCAACCTCTTATCTTTTTTCTGACCTAGGACTGCTCCTACTGCAAAGTCTGAGGCATCACACATAATCTCAAATGGAAGATCTCAGCTTGGAGCTTGGACTATTGGGGCTGAAATCAGGGCAGCTTTGATCTCCTTGAAAGCCTTCAAGCAATCCTCATCAAAGTTGAATTCAGTCTCCTTACATAGCAACCTTGTCAATGGCCTAGCTATCTTTGAGAAATCCTTGATGAATCTCCTATAAAACCCATCATGCCCAAGAAAGCTTCTTATGTCCTTGACTGATTTTGGTGGTTGGAGTTGAACCATGACCTCAATCTTTGCCTTATCAACCTCAATCCCTTTTTCTGAAATCTTATGGCCAAGAACTATTCCTTCCTCAACCATGAAGTGACACTTTTCCCAATTCAAAACAAGATTTGTCTCCTCACATCTCTTTAGGACCCTGCATAAATTAGCAAGACAAGAAGGAAAAGAGTCTCCATAGACAGAGAAGTCATCCATAAAAACTTCCACAACATCCTCAATGAGATCAGAGAAGATAGACATCATGCATCTTTGAAAAGTTGCTGGAGCATTACATAATTCAAATGGCATCCTTCTATAAGCAAAAGTACCATATGGACATGTGAATGTTGTCTTCTCTTGATCATTGGGATGAATAGGAATTTGGAAAAATCCAGAATATCCATCCAAGAAACAATAGTGAGTGTGATTAGCTAACCTTTCTAACATTTGATCAATGAAAGGAAGAGGGAAATGATCTTTCCTAGTGGCTGAATTAAGCTTCCTATAGTCAATACACATTCTATGCCCTGTAATGGTCCTAGTGGGAATTAATTCATCTTGATCATTCTTTACCACAGTTATTCCTCCTTTTTTTGGAACACAATGAACTGGTGAAACCCAAGTACTATCAGAGATAGGGTAGATTACACCAGCATCAAGCAACTTAAGGATTTCCTTTTTTACTACTTCCTTTAGGATGGGGTTTAATCTTCTTTGAGGTTCAATACTAGAGTATGATTCATTTTCAAGATGGATCCTATGCATGCAGAGGCTAGGTGAAAGTCCTTGAATGTCATCTAAGGTATAACCAATAGCTTTCCTATACTTCCTCAATTCAACAACTAGCAAGTCAAGTTCATTCTTACTCAATTTAGCATTAACTATTACTGGATAAGTAGAGTTCTTACCAAGGAAAATGTACCTTAGCCCAGATGGGAGAGGTTTTAGCTCTACTTTTGGTGCTTTCAGCTCGGACCAGTCATCTCTAGAGGATTCAGCAGTGCACTCGGTCGAGTGGGTCCTACACTCGGTCGTTTGAGTGGTCGAGCTGGTGGTCGAGCTGTCCGTATTTGCTACTTGAACTGACCAAACTTCCTCCCTTAATGCTGGTAATCCCTCAAAAATCTCTGGGTGGTCTGATTCTTTACATGAATCCAATATCTCTTCATAGACCTTGGTTTCCTTATGGATGAACCCTTCCTCTCCACTTTTGGTCAAGGCAGTCCTAAGATGATCTTCTTCTGCTAGTTCTTCCATTAGTTCTCCTGATAGTTTGTCCAGCTCTTCAATCCAAAAGACTTGCCCCTCAATTGTTGGTTTCTTCATAGTTTCAACAATGTCAAATGTCATTTTTAGGTCATCTCCTAAGTTGAGATCAATCTTCCCTTCTCTCACATCTATTATTGCTCCTGCTGTGGCAAGGAAAGGTCTTCCCAAAATCAAGGGATCTTTTGGCTCCTCATCCATTTCCAAGACTACAAAGTCTGTTGGGACTTCTACTGCTCCAATTCTAACAGGTAGATCTTCCAAAATACCATGTGGCAGTCTTATTGATCTATCAGCTAAGATCAAAGATATATTGCATGGTTTATACCTTGTAAATCCAAGTCTCTTTGCAACTGTCAAAGGCATGAGGCTCACTGAGGCTCCCAAATCACAAAGGCATCTGTTGAAAGTCAAAGGTCCTATTGAGCAAGGTATAGTGAAGGACCCTGGATCTCTCAACTTTTGAGGGTTAACTTGCTTTTGGATTATGGCACTACACTCATGGCTAAGATGCACCATCCCCTGAACTTCTTTGATTCTTTCCATCACAGCATCTTTCAAGAACTTCTGGTAAGGAGGAATCATCACAAAAGCATCAATCAAGGGCATCCTAAGCTCAATCTCTCTAACTTGTTTGTCAAACAATGCTTTATACTTGTCAACCATTTGCTTCTTAAATCTTCCTGGGAAGGGCAAAGGAGGCTTGTAAGGAGGGGGAATGGATCTAGCTTCCTTTTCCTTGGAGGTAGCTGGCTTAGATGTTTTCTGAGCAGCTGCTCGATCAGGTGCTCGATCATGCACACGGTCGAGTGCCTGATCGAGTGGGTGGTCGAGCTGAACACTAGTGTTATCCTGAGCCCCTTCTTGTTGAAAATCCTCCCCATCTTGTTCCTCACTGTCCCCAATGTTTAGTAAAGCTCCCTTTCGGTCTGGTAAAATTCGTCCACTGCGCAAATTAATGGCATGAGCACTTGCTATAGATTGCATATTGGCTTTTCCCTTAGAGGCAGAAGTTTGTTGGCCCTCTAATGTTGTAATCCTTGAAGTAAGTGTGTCAAACTTTTCATTTAGGTCACTGTAAAGATCTGTTACCCTCCTGGTCAACTCAACAAATCTGTTGGCTTCCTCTATCTTCCCTTGTGTTTGACCAATCAACAGCTGCTGTATCATAGCTTTAAGGTCTTGTTCTTGGCCTTGGTTAGTCTGAAACCCTGGTGGGGGACACAACTGGGGCTGGAACACCTGCTGTTGTTGTTTGGGGATATAGTTTTGGAACCCTTGAGGCTGTTGAGGCTGTTGAGGAGGGTAGACTTGATCTTGTGGATTAGCCACATTGGTGCTCCTATAAGATAGGTTGTTGTTCTTGAAACCACCTTGATTGTAGCCCTTGAATCCACCTTGG
This sequence comes from Camelina hispida, assembly GCA_023657505.1. NCBI lineage: Eukaryota > Viridiplantae > Streptophyta > Magnoliopsida > Brassicales > Brassicaceae > Camelina > Camelina hispida. The sequence continues at coordinate 29,337,399 of CP094635.1, read as the reverse complement.
TTCTGCATGTAGCACAACTCAGCAAACTCAGTCTCCCCCTCTTGAACTTTAGCTTCTTCTTCACCAATGAAGTGAATAGACTTGGACTGGCTTAGGAGTATCTTGTCAAGTTTCTCATTGACCATCTTCAAATCTTTCTTGTATTTGTCCTCCTGATCAGTTGAGGAACTCCTTATAGTCCTATCATAGTCTTCATTATAATTGCCATCTGATTGAGCAAGATTCTCCACTAACTCCCAGCCTTCATCTACATGTTTGTTGAGGAAGTTTCCATTGGAGGCTATGTCAAGGAGCATTCTGAACTTTGGAAGGACTCCTCTATACAATGTACTCAACAATGACTCCATACTGAATCCATGATGAGGGCACTGAGTTTGGTAGCCCTTGAACCTTTCCCAAGCTTCACAAAAGCTCTCATTGTTCCTTTGAGCAAATCCAGAGATCTCATTTCTCAATCTAGCAGTCCTAGCATTGGAGAAGAATTTGGCCAAGAAAGCCTTCTTACATTGGTCCCAAGTAGTGATAGCACCAGTGGGCAGAGTCTTCTCCCATAAATGAGCCTTGTCTCCAAGAGAGAAAAGGAACAACCTCAGCTTGAAACCATCTTCACTTACTCCATTTATCTTTGTGAGGCCACAGATCCTGTCAAACTCATCAAGATGATCTAAAGGGTCTTCCATAGGCAATCCATGAAACTTATTGGCCTGAATCATTGAAATCAAACCACTCTTGATCTCAAAGTTGTTGTTGGCAACTGTTGGTGGAACAATGCCAGCTCTTTGGTTGTGTGTGTTGGGTGCATCTCCAGCACCAATATGCCTTGGCCTCTGAACTTGATCCTGCTGATCCATGGCTACTGGAACCTCCTGTTGTTGCTGAACAACTCTCCTTTTCTTTGATCCCACACCCTTGGTCAACTTGTTGATGCTGTCACTATGCTTAACAAGAGTATCCTTTCCTTTGGACCTTGTGTGCATCAACTTTCACAAGCGATTTTTCTCGAGCAAGCGACTGAGCACAGGCTCTAGAAGGAAGGTATGGCAACTGGAAAAAGAGGCGTACAGAGATCCGGGGTCTGGCTCGATCAAGTGCTCGAGCACTACTCGGTCGAGTGGTGGTCGAGTTACTGATCGAGTGGTACCTGAAATGGAACTTCAACCCAGAAACACAAGATTCAAGTGCAGAAACTTCACAAATGAGTAAAAGAACTTAATCTTAGACTAATATGGATCCTAAATGTCACAAAAACTAACTCAAACAGGCAACGGCGCCAAATTGAAACATGCTTATTTGTGTGGTGTGAGATGAATGGAAGTGAATGAGTGTGTGCAATGGAATGATGATGGGTGTTTCAATTCCCCTTATGCAGTTGCAGTATAAGAGGTGTCAATCCAGTCTGAGTGCTTGTGAACAATCAAGATGTGCATATGATTCTAAGTTAAGCCAAATATGATGATGATTGTCTGTCACTAACAATCCTAAGATGATAATGATGAAAAGCAGAAAGTAAACTACAAGAACTAGGAACTAAATGCAAATAAGACAGTATGATTATGATCTAGAAACAGAAACAGGAACTGTAAATACTAGAATAGAACTAATGCAAGATAAGTAATGAACTAGATGCTAAGTGAATGCAAAGGAAATTAAACAGGAATGAAACAAGAATGAAACAAGCCAAAATCTAAACATAAACAAGAAATCTGGGGAACAGCTCGATCAGCACTCGACCGAGTGTAGGTCGAGTGAGTGGTCGAGTTGGGTAAAAACGTGAAAACAGAGCAATACAAGAAAAACAGAGCAATGCTAAATCAGATCAAACACCAAGCAAACGATGATATTTAAACTAGGAATTCAATAAACAAAGAAGGTTCCTGAGGATGGATTCATGGGATAAACTAATCATTGTGGTAATCTAACTTAATCAACAAATCTCAAGCAAAGCTATGAGCTTACCTCTAGACATATTAATCTAAGACAAGTCTCTCCCACTCTCATGGTCAAGAGACAATCAAACCTATGCAATCCTAGACTTGCTCTCACAATGAAAAGAATCTACACAAGCAGGCATTAAGCAATACATCTCAAACCAAACAAGACCTCTAATCTCTTAGCAAGCCTAATGGTAAGCTCTAGATCTAGCCTTATCTATGCTTTCTAAACATTGGTGTGATGCCAAAAAGCTTGAGATCAGATCCTACCCTCTCAGATATAGGATCAGCATTAAGAACATCTAGCCCAGAAGAGATCTACAACAATCAAGCTTGATCAAATCAGATACACCACAAGATCAATCTATCCTAACCCATCCTCAAGATCCTAAGAAGACTACTCACAACAAGACATGATCAAACAAATCATAAACCCAGAAATTATTGAAACTTGCATGATTAGATAGATAAGATAAAGATCTACAACTTTAAAGAAGAAATCAAACTCAGATTCTCAATACTTAGAAAGTTATTCAACCAACAAGTATGAGAAGATTTCTCTTTTTAAGAACAAGATCCAAAAATAAAAGAAAAGGCAAAAGGAATAATATTCCTAAAAAGGTAAAAACTAGGTTCTCAAAAGCTGGAATAAAAATCTAGAATAAAACTTGGTTCAGGTGGCTGCAGTACAAGTCCTTATATAGTGGGGAAGGTGGAAGCCCTAAAAATAGGAAAAGTCAAAGTGGTCCACGAATCGGTCAACTCGACCAGTGCTCGGTCGAGTGACAGGTCGAGCTGGCTTCCTTGGTGCAACTCCACTCGGTCGAGTCCATCTCCCACTCGGTCGAGTGCTTGGTCGAGCTGGACTCCGGGTCTTGGTTCTTCAGCCTTTAACTCCCTTGTTTCCTCCTCATGATTGCTTCACATCTCTTCTCCATTGCTTCCATGCTCCTTAAGCTCCAAAATCACCTGTTTATGCATGAAAAGATGCAAATGCAATGCAACTACACTCTAATGCATGATTAGTCCTAAAGCTACACAATAATGGTGAAAATGGATAGAAAAAGATGCAAAAGATGTGAATAAACTAAGGGAAAACATGGTAAAATATATGAACATCAACAACCTATTAACCTTTGTATGGAGTCGTTCTCTAATGAAAGAGAAAAGTGTTGTTTTAGACCCGCCCATGCTCTCTGGTAATCCTAAGTAAGTACCCATCCCGCATACGTTGGAAATCCCTAATACCGTTTTCAACTCTTCTTTGCTGAAATTTCCTTCTCACAATCAAAAACAATTTTTAAAAGTTATAACGGTATGATCGGAAGAAATACATTGTTGTAGATAAATTTAGGGAATTTTGATTTAAAAGGATGTTTATTTTTGAATTTGTCCTTTTTTTTTTTTGTAAATTGTTATTATGCCTAAATTATCCTTAAAATAAATAAAATTATTTTTTTCAGCAAATTTAAAATATAAAAAGAATGAAAACAAATTAACAAGGAATAATAAGGTTTGAGGTTAACAAGTCTTTGGCAAAAAAAAAAAAAAGAAAAAAAAGGTTAACAAGTAAGAAGCCCAACAACAAGGCCTTGTACATTGAGCTCTCTGATACAAACCATAACCACCTTCTGAGTCTGTGCCCGCTGACTGAGAGGGTTTCAACGAGCAACGGCTTAGGTCAATCTCAGACGATGGCGAGCAGAGTTTACGTTCATTACCACCACGCCGATGCCTGCAGCAAAGCTCGCTGGAATGCCAGGTTCAGATTCTTTGCAATTTATTGTTGAAATTGAATCGTTTCCGATTTGGGGGCTTTTGGTTAAGGAAGAGTACTGATCCTGAACCTTACCAGTTGTTGAAGAGAAGACATTAGAGCTCATAACATCAAATGTTTTGGATACTAACTTGCTTTGTTTTGTTCGGCAGAGAGACCTTTAGGTTTATGTATGATAGGCCTTGGCAACACGTTCTTGATTTCTATTTAAATGCAGTGGAAGGGAAACTTCCAGTCCTTGATTTGTTTCAGCCTAAGGTTAGTTTATCTTTTATCACCAAGTTGTGTCAAGATGGCTTGTATCGTCCTCCTGATTGAAATAGTGTTCAAAATTCAGAAATATTTGGTCCATGATGAAGGGATAACTGAAGGGATGCCTCTTGAAACTGAATTGGAGACTTGTACTAGGAAAGATGGGAGGTCGGGGAGGTGGGAAAGAGTCAATTTCAAGATCATTCTTTCGTACAATGGGACTTCTTTTGATGGATGGCAGAAACAGCCTGACTTACACACTGTTCAGGGGTAGGTTACTTTCATCCTTTCTTGGGCACATTGCATTTGGAAAAGAGTAGCAAACAATGTACTTGCTCATTTTCCCCTGAAAAATGATTGTTCTAGCGTTTTGTGGTTTCCTAAAGTGTGGTAGAGAAGTCTCTCGGGGGATTTGTTGATGAAAAGAAAGCCCAACTGCTCAAGAAAAAATGTAAACCATTAGAAGGACGTGTACTTGTTGCTGGAAGAACTGACAAAGGAGTCTCTGCTCTTAATCAAGTTTGTTCTTTTTGTACGTGAAAATTCTGATTCCTTAGAAAATAGTTTATGGCTTTTCTTTCTCTTAAGTTGACCAATAAGTAACAGAAAACCATTTGATCTTTGTTCTCCATGAGTACTTCCAATTTTTGGCTCGTGAGGGTTGCCTCTTACTCAGATTAGCAGTAAATCATTGTGAGATTATACTACTTGTTTCAAGGACATGGCCATTCTGGCTAGTCAACGTGATTAATTGTAAGATTTTCTAATTTTTTAAGTTTTTCTCTTAGATACCTGGAGAAAAGACATCGAACCCATTGAAATTGAAGATGCTATCAATAAAGATTCTTCTGGAAAACTTAGGGTTGTGTCAATCTCTAAGGTATACTCTCTATTCAGGATGGGTTTCGTCTCCTTTTTGAGTTTTCTGCAAACTATGATAAAAAAGTATGTGTAAGGATACACAAATTTTCTAATCGTATTTTTGGAACTATGAACTGAAACTGCAGGTTTCCAGATCATTTCACCCAAATTTCTCTGCAAAATGGAGGCGCTACTTGTATATCTTTCCCTTGGATGGTACTGAGCCATTGAGCGAAGGTGGCAAGAATCATGAGAACTTTATCTTTGATGAGAACCGTGAAAAGCAAAGAAATGGACTCTTAAGTGAAGAGAATACTGAAGGAGTAATATTGAGCGAGGATGATGAGCTTGAAATTGAGGAAACCAACAAAGGTCTTCAAGTAGTAGAGAAGCCAAGTGACTTCAGTGTAAGCAAGGTTGATCAACTTTTACAGAAGCTTCAAGGGAAAGTATTATCGTACAAAATGTTTGCGCGTGATACAAAGGCTGCAAGAAACGAGTAAGAGCTCACACTTTAGCATCGCAACAGTTCTAGACCACTTTCTTACCAGCATGATAATTTAACTTCCTTATCAGCATGATGTACATTGCCATAAATTTGAAGTGTAAATGGTTTCTTATATGGGTCATCTTTGACGTTTCAGAGGTCCACCTACAGAATGTTTCATGTACCATGCACGGGCAGCCGAGATTAGATTGTCCTGTTCTGTAAGTGTTTGATTATGTTCTCACATTAGATGTCATTTCTTTACTTCACACTCGATCATTCTAATGCCACTTGTTAAGGTGCTACACGCCATAGTTTCTACTTAAGAATTTAAGGTCTGGTTAAAAGCTCCTATTCTTTTTTATGTATAGCTCTTCATTTTTGTGGCATGGCTTTTTGGTGCATCAATAGCACTTTTTATCCTGGCTACTGAAGGATAGAAAACATGAGATTAACAAAAACAAAATTGTACATTACATCTTGGTTCTTGATTAAACGCTCTCGCGAGTTCTTATTCTTTTTGCAAGCGTGTCCTAAAGTGGAGATTTTCTCCCCATGTGAAACTAAAATTGACTTCTTTTGATGAACTGTACCAGGATTATGTAGAAGGAAGAAGGGTTATGTGCGTTGAGCTTGTCGCTAACCGATTTCTCCGCAAGGTGTTTACTTTAAGCCTAATATTAGCTTCAATTACACTTAACTTGCAATTTTTGGTTCTTTATAAAAAAGAATTACCTTTACCTTTTGAAAAGTAAAGAATCACACTACAAGACACATGCAAGAGAAATGGTACAACAGCAGCCTTGATGAGTATCTCATCACTAATGAGTCCTAATTTTTTCAAATTCTCTTCTCCACTTAAATCTTAGTTGTTTTTGTAACTTTCAGATGGTAAGAGTTCTTGTGGCAACATCAATCCGAGAAGCAGCTGCTGGTGCGGATAATGATGCATTGTTAAAACTGCTAGAAGCTTCATGCAGACGAGCCACAGCTCCTCCAGCTCCATCTGAAGGTCTCTGTTTATTTGACGTTGGTTATACTGATTTTGACCCTCAAATTTCTCTCATTTCCTGAGAATGGCATGTAACATTTACTCACATATTGAATGGAATCTGCATGGTTTAGATTAAATTTCCGCTTGTCGTTAGAGCAAGCAAGACTTTATTATATTAATGTCTCATAATTAATGGTCAAGGATGTAGCCTTGACAATGGTTTTTAGTTAATGGGGTGTATTGCAAGATCTATGTACATGTCATATATGATGAATGTGTGAAGAAATCATGTCATTATCTACAGAGAGATGGAAGAGACGTGTAATAATCAATCACGCATTTGTGTGTCATGTTTGTTGCAGATACATTATATGATATAAAAGAGATCAAGCGTTCATCTACTTCAGTTCCACAGGTAAATGTCCACACATCCATCAACTCTCATTGTATTTATACAGAACAAGGCAAACTCTTGTCTCTTCTCATGTCAAGTTGATGCTCTCGCTTGACACTCCTTTAGATGACCTCCCATCAGTTTCACTCACATATGTTGAATAGAAGTCGTCATCATCCCCTTCCTGCTCCCTCAACTCCTCAATCTTCTCCACAGCCTCTACTATGTCCAACCTTTTCTCCACGTCTGGTTCACAACAGCTCAATCCGATCCTCAAGAGTTTGAGAATCTGTCCTTCACAATGGCTTGTCTTGCCCATCTCCTTATCAAATAAATTTGGTGCCCATTCCCCATGGAAACCCAAGTTCACCCAACTCGCTAAATCCTCTTCACTACCTTGCGAGAAATTGGCTGGGAATTTTCCGGTTAGGATCTCCAAGATGAGTATGCCAAGCTGCCATACATCGGTTTTCTTGGTGATACGTTGGTGTTGCAAATACTCAGGGGATCTATAGGCTGCCATGTGCACTTGTGCCTTCTCTTGGTTGATCAACGGAATTAAGCCATAGTCTGTGAGAAGTGGTTCAAAGGCTTTGGTGAGGAGAACATTGGAGGATTTGAGATGACCATGTGGAGCCATTAGGCTAGGTAGATCATGGTGGAGATATAACAGCCCCCTTGCAACTCCTTTCACGATCTTCAATCTTGTTGGCCAGTCCAAACTTGGATTTCCTAACGATTGATTACCTACAAAGATTTGACTCTTAAGCAACAATAAATCATAGAGACTTGAAAGTGTAAAAATAACGAAAACTTACTATGAAGATTAACAGCCAAGCTTCCTCTCTCAGCAAAATCACATACCAATAACTTCTCCTCCTTCCTATAGTAATAAGCCACAATGGGAAGCAGATTAGGGTGCCTTAACCTCCCTAATCTTTTCATGTGCTCTTGAAACTCATCCCTCCCTGCATTGTTCATCTGCTTGAACCTCTTCACGACCATCAATTGTCCGCTTGATAGCACTGCTTTATAGGATGCTCCAAAACATCCACTCCCAAGTATCTCAGCCGAAGCCTTCAACAGATCTTGCAGGTCAAATTTTTCCCTATCTTCCCTCAAGAATGAAAGCTTCGTGTTCTCCACTCCAGTTGCTGTAGCTGACCCATTGCGATGATCAGATTTATGTCGTCCTCTACGGGTTTGGTCCGCATCTCGGATGCCAGTTTTCTTTTGTAGACTTGATGGTCCGGTTTCTACCGCCAAAGTCAGTTGTTTATTCCTATAGTTGCGGTTGATTAGCACGATGATCACTCCAAGGATTATGAGTATTGCCAGCACCGTGACTATTATCTTTATAACGAGAGGGTCCCTTGATGATGATGATTTGGGTCGTACCTCAGGTTGTGGAGGAAGTTCTTTAAAAGGAGAATCACATTCTGTTTCCAGCGGTTTTCCACATAAGCCTTTGTTACCTTCAAACACCTTTGGATCCATCATGCTGAGACTCTCAGGGATTGGACCTGTTAATGCATTGTTTGAAAGGTTTATCAAGTGCAGCTCATGTCCAAACTCTGGTATTTGTCCAGTGAATTGGTTCCCGTCAAGTCTCAGTTCTAAAAGCTTCGGCAATTTGGTCACAGATGTCGGGATTTGACCAGTAAACTTGTTTTGTGCCAAATGGACCTTCTTCAACCACGCCATACCTTCAAAAGCATTATCTGGTATATCTCCTTCGAATTGATTGTTAGAGAGGTAAAGTGACTTGAGAGCAGCGAGTTTCTTGAACTCAGGGAATGGCCCTCCGAACTTGTTGTTCCTGAAGCTTAGAGTCCTCAAGGATGTCAAACCCGACAATGCCTCAATGTCTATAGAACCAGAAAGCTCCAAATTCTCTATCTGCAGTCCCCAGACGGAGCCGCTATTGCACAAGACACCAGGCCAAGTGCAAGGAGGGGTTTTAGCATCCCAGGAGGCCAACGCGTTTGCCTGCCCAACAACTAAAGATTTCTTGATGTTGAGGATAGCCTCGGAATTCGAAAGACCATGAGTGGTTGTGGAGAAGAGAAGGAGGAGACACACTAGTGGTACCATAATGATGTATAGGCTGAGGCAACGCGCCTGCATGGGATGCATGAGGCGCGCGCTCTGGAGGAAACCTTTCAGAAGGGGACAATGTGGTGTTACGGCTTGAGTTGGATTGACACAGCAGAGAGAAAAAAAAAGATGAATGGTAAAGAGAAGAAGGCTTTGCATCAAAAGCATTCCAATAATAGGTTAGTGGTGAAACTTAAATTTCTAATTGCTGACCTGTGATGTCTTTTAAGATTACATCAGACAGCACCAATACACAATTTCTCTGTTTTATTTTCTGTCTCATCCACTGAACAACCCCATTGTCTATATTGGTAAACCCTAAACCCAAACTTGGTACGTACGTTTGAAACAAGATTTAGATATTTTCATTGTTATCTGGTAAAAATCAGAGGAAGATACCATCTTTGTTCGACAGATAAACAACAGGAACCAACTGAAATCAGCCAAAAAACAAAGAATCTGACACTAGATGAAAAAAAGTACACACTTACTCTTGTAAATTTTTTCATTACTTCCATTAAGTTTATTATTTCCTAAACTACATTTGCAAATCTTATCTGACTTACAAAAAAAAAAAACTACTCCCTTGGTTTCATTTTATAAGATTTTTTTTTTTGGCTAAAAGCATAAAGATTATTTATAAAAATTCAACCAATAGAAAAAAGTACTCAGAATTTTAAAAGTCATAAACTATTTAATTAAAAAAGTTATGCTTGAGAACATCTAATAAAATGTAACAAGCCAAAAAAATTATACATTTTGGGACAGAGGGAGTATAAAATAACTTTCCAATTAAACTTTATATTCCCAAGAAAAGAAAATAGAAAAGTCTCGATGGGCTAATGAAGTTGTTTACATCTGTAAGGAGACGATTAGAAAGATAGTCAAAGTTGTCTGTTGGGATGCACTGCTAATATTAGCATTAGTCAAACGCGTTTCTCCAAAATTCAAAATTAGTGTTATTCATATATAAACTCATTGAGTATCTGTTTGTTGCAGAACAATACCGAGAGAATAAGCAGTTGAAATGGTGAAAAGCTCCGATAAAAGAGAAGGAAATGTTACGTTGGCCATCGACAGAGACAAAGAGAGCCAAAACGTGATGAAATGGGCTGTCAGCAATCTTCTTAGCCGAGGCCAAACTATTACTCTTCTTCATGTCAAAATCAAACAATCCTCGTCTTCTCTTCCCTATTCCGGTATATGACAAACCCTCTGTTTTAACTTCTTTATTTGAGGTCTTATGATATTCATATTAACATATAATTTGATTCAATGCAGGATCTAACCTGTCTAAGTCAGGCGATGATGCATCCGATTTGTTTCTTCCCTTCCGTTGCTTCTGTGCTAGAAAAGAGGTACGTTGTCGCTTCACTTTCTATCTTCTCAAGCGTTTCTTTTCATTTGACGGACTCTTGTTTTTGACAGATCATATGCCAAGATGTGGTTGTGGAGGACGTTAGTGCGGCTAAAGGAATAGTTGACTACGTGGAACAGAATGGAATCGAGACACTAGTACTCGGTTTATCGAAGATGAATCTTTTAAGGTAATGAGGCAAATGCTTTTCTCCTTTGCTTAAATACTAAATCTAAGCACATTTATATATATATGCTCTATTTGATAGAAGGTTCAAAGCAGCGGATGTTTCAAGTACCGTCATGAAAAAGGCACCGAGTTTCTGTACAGTATATGTAATCTCTAAAGGGAGAATCTCGTCTCTGAAATCATCTACAAGTTTACCTCCGACTTCCACTATACGGCACCATGTACACACTCCGACGAACAATCTGAATGGTATATATATGACCAAATATTTTTCAAGGACACCACATAAGAATTAAACTAATTTTTCCTTAACTGATCAAGCTAAGTGGGTTTCATTCATGTTGCAGCTGAAAGGAGGAAACAAACAATGCAAAGAACACAAGACGAGATCAAGATTGAGATCAAGTATGTTTCTCATCTATATATATATATATATATATATATATATATATATATTCATTCTTGTCCGTAAGATAAATGTTACTTATGGCAAGCACACATGTTGTATAGGTCTCCCTTTTCGACAAGAGGATACGAAGGCATTTACCATCCCTCGATGACAGACTCTGACATATCATTTGTGAGTAATGGAAGACCGAGCGTGGATCAGATGTTTCCTTCCTTGTATGACAATGTGGATATTCCTCGGCTCTCAGTCAGTTCTGAGTATGGACAAAATCGATCCAGTTTTGCTACATCATACACATCAGGGAAGGAGTCTATAGATCTTGGCTCATCATATACAGGACACTCTTCAAGCTCACTTGAAAGTGGGAGACCATCATTTTCACTACAGTGCCAGGTATTTGCACTACTTTTTATACCACTACTCTACATCATCTGCGCATGAGAAAATGTTTGCCTAATGCAAAACCTGACAGGATGAGATTGAAGCCGAGATGAGAAGGCTGAAAATGGAGCTAAAGTCTACAATGGAAATGTATAACAGTGCCTGCAAGGAAGCAATCTCTGCAAAGAAGGCGGTATGTTTTGAGTTTATAACAATCAGAAGCTAATTTCCTGTCAGATTCTCTCTCACCAAACTTATAATATGGTTCTCCTCTTCTCAGGCTAATGAGTTACACAAGTGGAAAGCAGATAAGGAACATATATTAGAAGAGGTGAGACTTGCGAAAGAAGCAGCGATGGCAACGGCAGAGAGGGAGAAAGAAAAAAGCAGAGCAGCCATGGAAGCGGCAGTGGCAGCTCAAAGAATATCAGAACTTGAGACTCAAAAGAGAAAGCATATTGAAACCGCAGAGGAAAAGAAGAGGGGAGTGAAAACTGATTTAAGGTACAGAAAATACAGCATTGAGGAGATTGAAGAAGCCACAGAAGAGTTCTTGCCTAGTCGCAAGATTGGAGAAGGAGGCTATGGACCTGTCTACAAGGGAACACTAGATTATACTAAAGTGGCAATAAAAGTTCTAAGACCAGACGCGGCACAAGGAAGGTCTCAGTTCCAGCAAGAGGTTGAAGTACTAACATGTATGAGACATCCAAACATGGTTCTCCTGCTTGGTGCCTGTCCGGAATACGGATGTTTAGTGTACGAATACATGGCCAATGGTAGCTTAGAAGACTGTCTCTTCAGACGAGGAAACTCCCCAATCCTTTCTTGGCAGCTAAGATTTCGTATAGCCGCTGAAATCGCAACCGGTCTTCATTTCCTACACCAGATGAAACCGGAGCCTTTGGTGCACCGTGACCTTAAACCGGGAAACATATTACTTGACAAACATTTTGTCAGCAAGATTTCAGATGTGGGCTTGGCCAGGCTCGTCCCTCCATCTGTTGCTGATACTGCAACCCAATATAGAATGACGACAACCGCTGGAACATTCTTTTACATAGACCCCGAATATCAGCAGACCGGTATGTTGGGGACTAAATCAGACGTTTACTCGTTTGGCATTATGCTTTTGCAAATACTTACAGCTAAGCCACCAATGGGTTTGACTCATCACGTCGAAAGAGCAATTGAAAAAGGAACTTTTGCTGAGATGTTAGACCCAGCTGTTCCTGACTGGCCAGTCGAAGAGGCCTTGGTTGCAGCAAAACTTGCTCTACAGTGTGCAGAACTAAGACGCAAAGACAGACCTGACTTAGGGAATGCTGTTTTGCCTGTGCTTAACAAACTCAGGGATCTAGCCGAAGAAAGCATTAACTTTAGCAGAAGCCAACGGCCTTTGCCAGGTAGGAGCTCAGTGTCGACGACTTCACTGCAGGAGATTATGAGTGATCCACAACTACAGTATAGATATGATAGCTCAGGTTTCAACGACAGTTCTACATCTTGAAGAGGGAAATCCAAGTCAGAAACAATCATAGAGGGAGAACAATAAACATTAAGAGGAGCCCGGCAAACTTTTTTTGGTCGAGATCAAGAATTGTTGTTACCCACATAGTGGGGGTATGCGGATACAAATAATTTTACAGAGTTTTTTTTTTTATATTTGTTTACATGTATATTGGGGTTTAGAGTTCCTATGGGTATCGTATTAATATCAACAGTAACCCCTTTGAATCTATACCATACAAGCTTTGATTTTTGCTTATAAGAGAATAACATTTTGATTACCTTATTGTATTTTTAAAATTAATTGTTTAATTCATTTAATCTCTATATAATTAAAAGAGGAGTACGTTTGGGTAAATGTCCAAAATCCTCACTGTATTTACTCAAATTGGCAATTGCCACTCAATTCCAGCAAATCTAAAATGTTCCTCAAAATTCGGAAGGGCAAATTTGTCGTAAAAATCAAATCGATATTACCCGACCCATTAGGGAAGGATCCGCGTCCTTTTTCAGAAACCCAGAATAATGCGACATTACTTGACCCGTCTGAGGGAAGATCCGCGTCTTTTTATTAGAAACCCAACAACAATAAGGCCTGCAATTGTACATAAGGTTTGAATGATAAATCGGCCCAACATTATAAAATGTTTCAATAATCGAAAATATCTTTATATCTTAAGCACCACAATATTCTCGATTTTAATTCTAAACAAATCATAACCATCTAAAAAACCAAATTTCCATAATCATCACTCAATCAATTTTTCCTATATTAGTGCAGCGTCATCTCAAAAAAATCCCTAAATGTTAGTATAGAATAATCTAAACTTTCTTTAAATCAATGCTAACTGTATGCGAATAAACCTTTTCTGTTACAGGTATCAAAGATTTTGTGCTTGCACACGAAATCTATCATTAATCGTTTCTAACCTAAACACTTATATATGAATCACCTCTATAAATATCCTCATGAAACGCATCGACCAAATCATCACACATTCACCAATACAAGCTTTGAAACACATACCTTGCAATAGCCGCTGCTTCCTACGCCTTTCTCTGAGATGTGAAGCTTTTCAAGACTTCATGGAAAGTGCAAGTCAGTCTTCGTCATATCTAGAAGACATATACAACAATGATTAGTGAAACCTTTGACATGGTACTCAGCTGATGCCCAAGTAAGTATAAAGATCTTATATTGTTCTACACATACAAATTTAATATTCATGTTCATAACCTAACCTACTGTTATGTCATTTTCAGGGAACCGTTCATCAGATCGATCTTTTTTAACAAAAGCACCAGTTAAAGTTTTGCCAGTAGTCAATTTATCTCCGGAAACCTCAATCCCAACTCTCTAAAAGGTAAGCGTAAAAGTATTATTAAAAATATTTAAATCTCTTTAGAAGTCTTTTCACAAAAGGGTTTTCCTATTTTCAAAGACATTGTTGGTCAAGTGGTTAACGTTGGTGAGATGGAGACGATAGATGTCAAGAATAAGCCAACAAACAAGATTGACTTTGAGCTCAGGGATGAGAGGTACAAAACATATCTATTTAGTCTCTCAAATGTTTAAATAGATTTAATTATAGCTTTAATTTAACTAAAATATTATGTTTTGAACACCTTGATGTAAGGTTAACATGTACTTTGTGGGGATCATTTGCTGATCAAATCTAGACTACATGCCAAGAAGTCTCCGTTGAAGAGATTCCTCAGTTTTTTTCATGGAATCAGAAACTGAAAATCTTTCAAAGGAGGCAAAGAACCTTCAGGAAATGGAAGGACAACATATATTTCAAGTGACATTGATGGCAACATATGTTTCAAACTCCTTATTATGTATTTGAAGGGTTCAACAAATGATGAAGATTTAAGGATTGAGGACTTACAAATGGTGTGCTCTACGACTCATACAAGGAAGCATGTTTGGCTAGAGGTTAAGAATGAGACGCCGAAGCATCTTGATAATGTTTTCAGTTTTTTTATGTTTTTGTTCAAATATCCGTCTGGAACAAAATCTTAATATAATAATGTTTTCCATTGTTTTATACTATAATTATGAAAGCAGTCAATTAATATTAATTACATATTTGAGAAATAAATAATCGAATATTAGGGTTATAGAAAACAAACCTTATTAAACTAAGTTAGATATGAGTTCTCCGTATGATGATGAAACTTCCCAGTCTTTGCTTTCATGTAATTTACCTGATGTATATCAGGTCACCTACAAGAAAATAACAGGCACTTAGCATTCCGATTCACAGAAGCAATTACATTCGGTTAATGATTCTCCTAGATTTAGATAAGTAATTTTTAGATTAGTGAATGTACAAAGTACTTATCTGATTGTTATTTATCTCTGTAACAATCAATAATTCTCCTGGATTAGAAACACAATAATAAGTCAGTGCAAACACAATATACTTACATGGAGCATCAAATGGTCATTATCATTACATAATGAAAGTTATACCGTTCGTATGAAAGTTATACCCTCTACGAGATTCTGGTAGTTGTTTTCTCCGATACATGAAATAAAGAACACAATTGGAGATTAAATTAGTCAATCAATCAATTTGGTTAATTACAGCAGAAGTTTTAAACACATTTAATTTGAAAAATCCTGAGGATTTAAACTGTACAGCCGGAGATGGTAGAAATCATAGAAGTACAAATGATTCAGAAAGATTTAGAAGCAGCTTACCCACATGATCGATTGCTTGAACTAATTAACCAATTTCAAAAAATCTCCGGCTGAAACCCATTAATTGTAAATCGATAGTTCATCCTAAAAATCCAAAAGCACCTTTTCACGATTTTTGAATTATGTTTTTTGAGTCGGTTGTTCTAACAGATCGATGGAAAGTTCGAGAGGATTTTGGTTGAATACAGAATTAATTTTCAGAATCAAGATAAATAAGATGAACAAAGAAGATTGTGGGAGATGAATTACGACAAGGAGCAAAGAAGAAAACAGAGGGTGACGGTTCCAATTCTTATTTCTCAATCTCATCGTAAAAGTTGTTGTTTTTGTTAAAGGTCAAAAGGCCTAAATTGTATTATCTTCATATATAACCAAAAGGCCCAATCCGAAATGGTTTGTGAATTAAAACGTAACCCATTACATCTTTATCATATTCATAAAAATGAAGACTATTAATTTCAAATTAAAATAATAGTGACACTTAAAGTGTAAAATAAAAAATAGAGAAATTAACTTAATATATTATGAATAATCTATTATTCCAAATTTATAAAATAAAATTAATATAAACTACCAAATCCGTAATTCAACAAACAACCAATTCCACAATTCAACTAAAACAATGGAAAAGACTCTCAAACCTCATTATAAATCAATATCATAAAACAATAATACTCTTAAAAACATGCAAAATATATAAAAAAAAACAAAGTACTTGCAAAAATTATAATATATTTTACTCTCATATACATATAAATTCTACTTAATTAATACCAACAAAATGAAAAATAATTATGATTCGTCCCGCGGTATACCGCGGGTTCAAACCTAGTTACAATGAAAAGCTATGTACAACGTTTATACTTATATCAAGTTCCTAGGTTAACAAAGAAAAAGCAAAAAAATTTGTTTTGTAACATATCACAAAATTTCATATTTAATTTTATCTAGAATGCAAATGAATTTCTATTTCTTCAATTTAATTTTGTTTTGCAACATATCTCACAAATTTTAAAACATTAAGTTAAAGTTTTTTTTTATATTGTACTACAATTATGTTTCTATAAAAAAAACAGTGCGACATACTTATAAATACATATTGACCAATCATCTTTTATGCTAAGTCACTATCTTCATTTGTGTTGTCTGTCTCTTTTAACCATCTTTTTTGACAAAAATAAAATAAAATTATGGTCTTGCATTTGAAAATTAATTATGATAGAAGCTTAAATACCTTTGTTTTATGATATAAGAAAAATCAGTCAAGAAATATTTATTTAATATAAACAATAATTTTTAAATTTGATATATTTAAGAATTATGAGCTTATAGGAATGTATTTAATTTTGATTCCTTGATGAAATTTAGTTATATTTATTTTGTATTTTAAGAAATTTAAAATCATTAGTTTAGTCAACGTGGACTTATGATCGGTTTATGTTTTGTCTGGGATACAAATTTGATATAATGCATAATTTTTTTTTTATATAATTTTTTAACTCTTTTATGTTAAGTTGGAGTGCATAAAATTAAAATGCGGTTTGTAATGATAAATTAGATAGTTTAATTGTATTGCAAAGTGCAATGTGTAAGATTGGAGATCATTTTTTAAAACAAAAATTACTAGATTACAAATCTTTAATAAAATGTGAGGGTAATTATTTAGCATTTTAATATTAACAATAGACTTTTCCAAAAAGGGAAAAAAGCTTAAAAATATCTCATCTAATTTTAATTTGGACAAATAATACCTGATCTTTTTTCATTGGAAGAATAATATCTCATTTAATTAATTAAAGCTAATTAATATCTCAACTTTTAAATGTTGTAAGTTTAATACCTGGCACGTGTATTATTATTTTGAATTTACAATTTTACCCTTAAAATTCTATTTGTTTTAATTAAACAGAAATAATTAATTTTAAAAAATGGAAAAAAAAAAAATACAAAAAAGTAAAAGTAAAAAAGGGGAACACATCGGAAATAATTAATTCTCCATGGCTGCTCTCTTCTTCTTCTCTTTCTCTAATCTGAATCATGAATTTAAAAATTCATAGAGACAACATCGGAAGTACTTGACTCGGCAATGGGGGCTAGGCTTTTATACAAACAGTCAGCCTCTTGATCAGATTTTCGACATTCACGTTTTATCCTCTACTCTAGCCACGATTCTTTGATGGTGATGAGGCTTGATTCTAAGTTTCTAACTCGTTGCCACCCGCAAAAACAAAAACCCAGGAGAATTATTAATGATATGTTTTCGTTTTCATTAAGAACCCATACAACAAACCCATATTCGAGCAAATCGCTACATACTACATTACTACTACAAATTCAATTTCTTCCATCTTCACCAAAAACCAAAAAACCTAATTAGATTTCATAAGAATTCTCTCTAGATTTATTCTCTCTTAATTTGAAGATCTAACAAGTAAAAAACAAAACCTAAGATAAATATGGATTTATAAAATCTAAAAAATCAGATTTACAGATCGAGTTTTTAGAAAAGGTAGGAGGATGAAGACGAAGTTCTCAGGTTTTTTTTTTTCCATTTTTTAAAATTAATTATTTCTGTTTAATTAAAACAAATAGAATTTTAAGGGTAAAATTGTAAATTCAAAATAATAATACACGTGCCAGGTATTAAACTTACAACATTTAAAAGTTGAGATATTAATTAGCTTTAATTAATTAAATGAGATATTATTCTTCCAATGAAAAAAGATCAGGTATTATTTGTCCAAATTAAAATTAAATGAGGTATTTTTAAGCTTTTTTCCCTTTCCAAAAATATGCCCTGTATATATTTACGCAGTCCTTTTTTCTTTTTTGTCAACCATTGGGCCACAACTGGCCGGCCCATTAGCCAAATTCCTACATTCGTAGGAGCCGGAACTCGATCCCGGGTGTGATGGTGCCTTCTACAAATAGATTTACGCAGGCTTTTATCTAGTATTTTATAAGAGAAAATTAG
This sequence comes from Camelina hispida, assembly GCA_023657505.1. Taxonomy (NCBI): domain Eukaryota; kingdom Viridiplantae; phylum Streptophyta; class Magnoliopsida; order Brassicales; family Brassicaceae; genus Camelina; species Camelina hispida. Next base: position 29,319,077 of record CP094635.1, on the reverse strand, counting down.
AAATAAATGAGATTTTTTAAAACCTTTGTCCATCTACACCTTCTTTAAAAAAGTTTGGTCAAGTAGGTTTTAGAGCAAAATTATAGTCAATTTTACCCTTAATCACAGTTTCAAATTAAATTTTTATTTTTTAATAATTGAAACTAGAAGAAAAACGAGGAACTTTAAAAATCAGTTTCCTTTTTTTCTTCACATTAAAACAATACAAAAAAAAAATTAAAAAACAAAATTCAAAAGTTGGGCTTTTGGGCTTATTGGATCCATTTGAAGAAATATGAGTTTTGAGTTTTGGGAAGAAAAAAACAAAACAAAAGTCGAGTGTTAGAACTGTCTCCGCCGTCGTCGATGGTGAAGCTTGACGAGAAATTTGGGTTCTTTGATTCTTCATCTGATTGCTCATCTTAGGGTTTTTGTTCGTTTTGGTGGTCTCTTCTTCACTATCTCAAACTCAATCAGTTTGGATTTCTCTTGACCATTGAATTGCCATCCCGATCGAATTAGGTATGTTGAATTGTGGAATTTGTTTTGCATGTTTAACTTTTGTCCTTTTTAATCTTGATTTCTATCCAGAATTGTATAATCATAAGTAAATTAAGCTATTTTCAGTTTGGATTTCTCTTCACCATTTCTATACCTTTGGATCGAATTACGTAGTTGATTTGTGAAATTTTTTTTTGCATATATAACTATGTCCTTTTTAATCTCGATTTCTATTATTGATTAATGTAGTTGATTTGTATTATTTTGATTTCTCTACCTTTCAATCGAATTAGGTAGTTGATTTGTAATATTTTGTTTTTCAAAAATTGTCTCTTTGTATTTCATATTCTCATATCTTTGTTGCTTTATTTTGTAATTTTAGAGGTGATTCCTTCTCACACAGCTTTTTAAAAAACTCGATTTCAATCCAAATGCAAAGATTAAAAATTTACAAAAATTTCAATGATTTTACTTAATAATATGAATATGATGAAGTTGAAGCTCTCCAAAACTAAATGCTTGTTTAGTAAGAATTATATCTTGGTTGTTGACTATACAAGCATTATATATACACAAATGCATTATCTCAAGAAACCGATACAAATCATCATCTCTTTGTTTGGTACATTTTTTCACTATTGTATTGACTTTAAATTCTTGTTTTGCATCTAAATGATTAATAATCAAGGTTTTTTTGTTCTTAAATCATAGTTTTAAGAATCTTTATTATTTTGTCTTTCAAATTTGACTCTTTAGTATTTAATTTTCTCATGTATTTGTTGATTTTGTTATGATTTCAGAGGTGTTTCCTTCTCTCACTGCTTCTTAGCTAGTGGCATATTCGCTTGTTGCATCTTCACCGCCTCTTAGGTATGTGATATACCATTAAAACAAAATTTGAAACCAGTTATCATGTCTAAATATGTGATTTATTTCAATTGTGGCTAATTTATACTAACTCATCTTTTACTTTTTTTTGGCAGGAATGGAAAACAAGTATCCTAAGCGGCTTATGGAAGATGGAAGTGAGCCACAAGTTGGACAGATAAATAACTCATGTCGAATGTCTATTTTGAACAAAATCAAGAGCGCATTACCAGAGGAGTATGACATTGTGAAGGGTGATCCAGTTTTCGCAAGTATTTTTGCATTGTGTGAGAATGGTCTTGGGTACTTAGCTCGGTTGATACACAGCATCATGTGTAGGCAGTTGGTGAATAAGCGAAGACATGAGCTGTGGTTTGTGTTTAGTAAGAAGACGCTTAGATTCTCGATGCAAGAATTTCATACAGTTACTGGGCTAAAGTACAATGATGATTTTAGTGGTGATTCAGAGGAATGTACAGATGATAATGGGTTTTGGAGTAAATTGTTGAAGAGAGGTGGTATCATTACCATTCAAAGTTTGATGAAGACCCACCTTGAAGCAGCCCATCGTGGAGAAAAAAGAACATAAGATTCGGTTTGTGTATGTTTGTGTAATTGTTGGGTTGGTTGTGGCTAAGGATGAGAAGAAAGCTATACCACATTCATACATCAAGCTGGTCATGGATCTTGAGAAGGTTAGGAGTTATCCTTGGGGTCTTGTAACTTTTGACCATTTAGTTAGCTCTATAATGGAAGCAAGAAAGAAACTGAAGAACCCTATTAGTTACATCCTCAATAGTTTCTCATACGCTCTTCAAGTTTGGGTTATGGAAGCCATTCCTGTCATTGGACAACTTATGGGAGAGAAGATTGACAAAGAGATTACAGTTGGTCGATGCTCTAATTGGAAATGTGCTGCAAAAGTATCCTATGATGAGCTCCTCCTTGTAGAGAAATTAATTGGAAACAAGGTTAGTTGACAACTTTTTTTTTTTGAATATATTCGAACATGTTGAATTTTTTTTACTAATTGATAAACGAACATGAATGTATGTTGAATTGATATTTTGTTTTTGTTTTGGCAGGATGTTGTTTATGCATACATTTCCTCCACTGGAAACTTTGATGTATTGGAGTCCATTGAATATTTGAGGAGTGATAAAATTGAAGATTGTGAAGTGGACAACTTGGATGCTCTGATCAGATCTGGCTATGATTTTGGAGATTATATTTGGGAGAGTGTCGAAGGATATGGTGTGGATACAAATTGGAGTTACCATCTACAGCTGTAGTAACTAGTAGAACTCCTTTGTATTTATTCTTCAAAAATGTTCCATCAACTACTATCACTTTCCGCATTGCCTTGTAGAACCCTCTTCTTGATTGACCAAAAGAAATAAATAGATATTTGAATCTTCCATCAAAGTCAATTTCATAATTCGTGAACGTACCAGGATTCGCTTCTTGTAGCATGTGCAAGTATTTTGGTATCTTAGCATAACTTTTCTCAGGAATTCCTCTAACTTGGTTAACTGCATACTCCCGAGACTCCCAAGCTTGGTGATATGTTAGCTCGCAGCCGTACCTTGAACGAATAATATTAATTATATCAATCGGTCTAGGACCTTCCTTCACACCCTCATAGCTTTCATTAATGAGATGTCCAATTGTTCTTGCAGATGGAGTCCTACAAAATGAGTTTTTTTTTTTAAGGAGCACATGTATGGTTACCCACAAACTTGTTGATTTTGAAATATGTAGACGCTTGTAAACACTCAGCCCGGAGACGCCAATTACAAGCACTATCAATGCAGCGTATACACCACCATCTCTTATCAGATTTTGTAATCATGTAGTCGCAGTTATATTTCATTGCATACATTTTCATAGTAGCCTGTAAAGCTTCCTTACTGCTAAAATATTCACCCTTCTTTACCATTGAATCTTCCAACTTTGAACCAGCAGCATCACCAAGATTAGCATCAGTAGGCTTTTCTAATAAATCATTATTCGGCTTATGTGAATTCCTTGAAATAATAGCTACTGATTTTCCCATATCAACTCCCACATCATCACCATCACTTGTATCATGTGGGTCCTTATTCAAATCGAACTAGACTTTACTCCTATGATCATCAACTATTCCTTTGAATGTAACACACAACCGAATCATATTTTTCCTTTTCAGATATGCAAGAAAATTTTTCATTCCCCTATCATTTGTCAATACAACAAGAGGAGAATCAACTTTAACCTCTCAGGATAAATAATTGAATTCCACATCAAACATACTTTGCTCTATTTCATAGTCTTCTGAAACCATCACCTTCAACTCTTCCAGAGACGTAGTGGGTTCAAAGTCAGTAATCTCGCACGTTTTTCTTCATCATCAATAAATCTCCACTCCTTGTTGGCATCCAATCTCCATACACCACAAGTAACATAGATTTGCATCATAATCAGTAAATGAAAATTTCGTGGAAGGTGAAAGAGAGTGAAAACAACCGATCACGATATCATAAGTTATGTCGAATGTCAATTTTTTCTGTTTTTGTCTTTCTTCTAAAAAATTAGAATACACATTCTAAAATATATTAGAACATATCTAGACAATAAATACAGAATCGTAACCATAAATTAAGATTACTCAAAAAAAATAAATACAGAATCGTAACTAGAAATTAAGATTATTCAAAAATTATTCACTTTCATTATTTAGTTTATTTTCTTTCTATTTCTAGGGTATTCTAAGTTTTACAGATTATAAATTCTAAAATGTTTATGATATTATCTTCTACTTCTTTTAGTATACAGGGTAAAACGTGGAAAATATATTCTGAATTGATGTCGAATGAAGAAAAATGTAGAATACATATTCTTAATTAATTGGTAGAACATACAAAATTCAGTTTCTGAAGTTTTTAGAACAAATTTTTTGTCTAAACTTCGTAGAACATGTACAAACTGTAGAATGAATAATCTAAATGTTTCAGAACTTGAAAAAATCGTAGAAAGTCTTTTATGAACAATTTAGACCAGAAATCATCATTTTACACCCAAAACATTTTTTTTTTCAATTTTTTTTTTGCACAGTTGTATACTAACATGGGTTTACTGTTTGTTTTTTTGTTTAAACTCCTAAAAAATTCACTATATCAATTAGTAGGGGCATTTTCGTCACAATTGACAATCTTAAAAAAAAAGTGTATATGGACAAATGTTTAGAAAAAGCTCTTTTTTTTTCTAATTTTCCCATTTTATAAAACTGGTTATGGAAATAAAAATTTAAAATGATGGAAGAAGCCGAGGATGCGGAACAGTGGAGTTTAGCACAACATGTCGACTTTGAATGTGAAATGATGGAAGAAGCCGAGGATTAAAGGGAACTTACTAAATGGAAAGTCCCACCGGCTGGATGGTTTAAGTGTAAAATTGGTATATCTAGAGGCCAAAAAAACTCACCTTCAGGTGCCGCTTGGGTTCTAAGAGATGAGCATGGTTAGGTTCTTATTCTTTTTTTTTTGATAAATCAGGAGTGATCCTAAAGGCTTCTTAGGTCCAAAGACTAATCTCCTGGGGCCGGAGAAAACCATGTTAAATTTTGAACCCTCGTGGCCATTGCTACTCGAACCCAGGTGGCGGGACTTTTCTCCCTTTACCACTGGACCATGGCGACTTGGTTCATGGTAAGGTTCTTATCCATAGCAGAAAAGCTTTCATGGTTCTTTGAAAAGGGAAGAAGCAGATTTTCAAGGTTTTTTTGTGGGCGGTTGAAAGTATGATCAGCCATAAGCAATCGAGAATCATTTTTTCCTTTGAATCAGCTGATCTTGTTGGTGGGATATTAAGACCAAAGGCATGGCCTTCCTTTGCACATCAACAATCAGAAATGCTCCTGCTACTGTCTAGAATACAAGACTGGAGAGTACAGCTAGAGAAACCGATGAAAACATAAGTGCTTCTCTCATTGCTCAAAGTGTTTCAGACTTTGCATTTATGCAATATTATGTAGCTTCAGGTCATCCAACCTGGTTACATGAACTCTTTGAAACTGAGAGATTCTATTCCTCTTTTTAAGTTTTGGTTTCTGACTCCCTTTGGCTAAAGTGTTTAGAGCCTATTTTTTTTGAGGGATATTTGATTATGTTTAATCACTATCTCTAAGTAACTTTTGATCAGACTACAAAGTTACATATTGTAATACTTTATTGTAATACTTTCAGTTATGAATGGAAAACTCAGATGATAAAAAAAAAAAAAAGGAAATAAAAATCTAAAAGAAAATTGAAAAACCTTTCTCCGCTAACTAAGCCGGCAACACCTAACTCATAAAACATCCGGCTGAGCAATTAATATCTTATCTATATTCTATAGTCAGCGTATGAAAAAGAACAAAAAAAATGGCCTACTTCAGTAAATGAACGCCGCAATTGATTACTAAATCTTACCTTATGTATTTTTCAAAGCATTCAAACGTTGCGTTCCCAAAAACAAAACATAAAAAAACCAAGGTGATAATGGCCACCACACCAATAATACATTTGCATCGGAAGAGAGAGACAGTTTCTGGTCAAACTTAAGAACACAACACATCCCAAAAAAAACAACAAGAAGAACTCATTCAGATTCTTCTCCTATGATCCAGTTCTTGTAATAATAATAACATACACACACACAAATAAAACACAGAGTGGTTCCTCTAATGAACTCAACATTTCTTTTGTTGTTGTTCCTTAGTCTCATCAATCTTCTCTTTGTCTCTGTTTCATGTGCTTCTTTCACAGAGTTCGTTTACCCTAATTTCACAGCTTCTAACCTCAGATTCATCGACAGCTCCAAAGGAGCTTTCCTCTTCTCTCGTAATTCAATCTTCAAAGCCGGTTTATTCAGTCCCGGCGACGATGATTCCTCCTCTGCTTTCTACTTCTCCGTCGTCCATGTCGACTCCGGTTCAACAATCTGGTCGTCAAATCGAGATTCCCCTGTTTCAAGCTCTGGTAAAATGAATCTTACCCCTCAAGGAATCTCTGTTATCGAAGATGGTAAAAGTCAAATACCCGTTTGGTCAACGCCGGTTTTAGCCTCTCCGGTTAACTCTCTCAGGTTAACCGACTCCGGAAACCTCCTTTTGCTTGATCGCTTGAACGTTTCTCTATGGGAAAGCTTTGATCTCCCCACCGACTCGATCGTCCTCGGACAAAGACTCAGGGTTGGGATGTTCTTGTCCGGATCTGTCTCACCGTCCAATCTATCTACCGGAGATTATAAGTTGTTGGTTGGTGAGTCTGACGGTTTGATGCAGTGGAGAGGTCAGAATTATTGGAAGCTAAGGATGCATACACGAGCTAATGTTGATTCTAACTTCCCTGTTGAGTATTTAACAGTTACTACTTCTGGATTAGCTCTTATGGGACGAAACGGGATGGTGGTTGTACTCCGTGTGGCTTTACCACAGTCTTCTGATTTCCGTGTAGCAAAGATGGATTCTTCTGGTAAATTTATTGTCAGTAGATTCTCCGGTAAGAGTCTTGTGACCGAATTCTCTGGTCCTATGGTTACTTGTCAGATTCCGTTTGTGTGCGGTCAGCTCGGGCTTTGTAATCTTGATAATGCTTCGGAAAACCAGAGTTGTTCGTGTCCAGATGAGATGCGGTTGGATGCGAGTAAGAAGGTATGTGTTCCGGTTAGTCAATCATTGAGCTTACCAGTTACTTGTGAAGCAAGCAATATATCGTACCTCGAACTCGGCCTTGGTGTGTCTTACTTCTCTACTCACTTCAGTGATCCTGTCGATCACGGTCTCGCGTTATGGGCTTGTCATGATCTATGCAGTAATAATTGCTCCTGCCTTGGTGTTTTCTATGAGAGCACGTCTCGGTCTTGTTATTTGGTAAAGGACTCGTTTGGTTCTTTGTCGCTAGTGAAGAACTCACCAGACAATCATGATCTAATCGGATACGTTAAGTTGTCTATCAAAAAGCCAAACGGTCAACCTCCGGGAAACAAAAACAGAGGATCTAATTTTCCAGTGATCGCACTTGTGCTCTTACCTTGCTCTGGTTTCTTCCTTCTGATTGCATTAGGGTTTCTCTGTTGGCGAAGATGTGCAGTGATGAGATACAGCAGTATCCGTGAGAAGCAAGTAACCAGACCCGGGTCGTTCGGATCAGGAGATCTAGGATCTTTCCATATCCCAGGTTTACCTCAGAAATTCGAATTCGAAGAGCTGGAACAAGCAACAGAGAATTTCAAGATGCAGATTGGATCAGGTGGATTCGGCGCAGTCTATAAAGGAACTCTCCCGGACGAAACACTTGTCGCCGTCAAGAAAATCACAAACCATGGGCTTCACGGTAGACAAGAGTTCTGCACAGAAATCGCAATAATTGGAAATATCCGACACACGAATTTGGTGAAACTCAGAGGCTTTTGCGCTCGTGGGAGGCAGCTACTCTTAGTCTACGAGTACATGAACCATGGTTCATTAGAAAAGACTCTGTTCAGCGGGAATGGTCCGGTGCTTGAATGGCAAGAAAGGTTTGATATAGCGCTTGGCACGGCTCGTGGGCTCGCCTATCTCCACAGTGGATGTGACCAGAAGATCATACACTGCGACGTGAAGCCAGAGAACATCTTACTGCACGATCATTTCCAGCCCAAGTTATCTGATTTCGGGTTATCTAAACTTCTGAGCCAAGAAGAGTCGAGTCTGTTCACGACGATGAGAGGTACTCGAGGCTATTTAGCCCCCGAGTGGATAACAAACGCAGCTATCTCTGAGAAAGCTGATGTGTACAGCTATGGAATGGTGTTATTAGAGCTAGTTAGTGGTCGGAAAAACTGCTCCTTCCGATCTCGGAGCAACAGTGTGACGGATGAGAATAATGTGAACAGCTCGTCGACTACGACCACTAGTACTGGTATGGTGTATTTCCCCTTGTACGCTTTGGATATGCATGAACAAGGGAGGTATATGGAGCTGGCTGATCCGAGGTTAGAGGGTCGGGTAACGAGCCAAGAGGCTGAGAAGTTGGTTCGGATAGCTTTGTGTTGCGTCCACGAGGAGCCGGCTTTGAGGCCAACGATGGCAGCGGTAGTCGGGATGTTCGAAGGAAGCATACCGTTGGGGATTCCGAGGATGGAGTCGTTGAATTTCTTGAGGTTTTATGGGCTGAGGTTTGCGGAGTCTTCCATGGTTGAAGGGCAAAATGGGGAGAGTGAAAGTATGGTCTTCCACCGGCGAGAGAGCTCTAATAGCGGTGGCTCTAGGCACTCTGCATCTTACATAGCATCTCAGGAAGTGTCCGGCCCACGATGAGATTACCTAAACGTGATTTTTGTTGTCTTTTGTTTTATTTGTTTTTGGTTACTTTGTTAATAGTGATAGGCCTTTGTTCATATATGAAAATTATTGGATAACGTTGACATAGAGACTACAAACAAAACTGTTTCTTCTTCTTAATGACACAAGAAGAACATCACGATAAAACCACATACTCTAGTAAATCAATCGTATCGTTACCGAAGTTTGTACCAATAACAACACAAAAGGAGACGAAGATTGCAATAATTGGGTGGTCTTTCAGAGCTGATGTATCATTCTAAACCGCTGCATTTGTCAGATCTTTCACTGCCACAATTTCTTGAGGCTGCATATACAATACAACCCATGTTAGAACCCATCATTTGGTTAATCAATCTAACTATTACAAACATAATTTCCTCTATATATAATTTCCATCCTTTTCATGCAATTCTTCCATCTCTATTTTCATCTTTACCAAGGTTTCATATCCAACTAACTTAGAAGCGTACTAAATGAATTTATATCAAGAGACAGACTAGTAGTGAATGGCCCATATCTTCAGCCGACCACAAAGACATTCATATTTACCTCAGCTAGCTCCTCTTCATGCTTGACGATGAAAGCTGTATCAACTTTTCCATTTTTGAAATCCTGTTAACAACAATTGGATTACCAAAAAGCCAACATTTTCATAATAGAAGATTCACTAACATAGCGCTACTAACACACACCTCAACATCAAGGATAAGTTTGTGGTAATTGATGGTCGTTGGAACCCCTGATTAAACCAAGACAAGGAAAATTAATTAGCATTCCACCACATGTCCGACGTAACGAAAAGTCACTTTTTAGGCAGTATATAACGAATAACAAAACAAACAATGCTTAGTAAGATGGAAGTAACAAAAACTAGTCCTCTTCATACCTGTAATTATAGTGTCATCAAGAGCACGCTTCATCCGTTCAATTGCTTTTTCCCTTGTTGGAGCCCACACAATAAGCTATAAGATTTAGGGTAACAAGAATGAATGTCAACACATCAGCTATAGGTTCAAGTAGGCTGCTGAGATAGATGGCAGATAGACTGAACTGAACCGCATTAGAATTTCTACAGTCCTACCGAAACCAGAAAGCCTCTTCTAATATTTGTTTGAGATTCCAAAACACTAGAGTAGTTATTTTACCATAGATCCACAAAATTTGTTCCCATTTAACGAAACAGATACAAAATGACTACCCAGAAAAAATAAAAGACAAATATACCTTTCCTAGAAGAGAATCATAGCTTGGAGGCACAACATAGTCGGAATAAACATGGCTGTCCATTCTAACGAAAGGACCTCCAGATGGCAGGTATGATGTTATTCTGCCTGTTATCATGAGAGTGGCAGTATTGTAATGAAAGCCAATCTGCTAACACTTCAAAGATGTGACATATAAAGGTCTACTGAAACATACCAGGGCCAGGTCTGAATCCTTTGAATGGATCTTCTGCATTGATACGACATTCAATTGAGTGCCCTCTGAGCACAATCTCTTCCTGTAAATAAACAAAATTCAGTTTTGAAAGAATTTTTTTGATATCCACTCAGAACATCACATACAACACCAGTCAAACCTGTTTGTAACGAAGTTTCTCTCCCATTGCAACACGAATCTGCTCCTCTATCAAATCAACGGAGTAAATCATCTCTGTTACAGGATGCTCCACCTGAGTTTAGATCCAAGAAATGGTTGGCATTCAGTTTACTTCAGATGCTTATACATGTATAAAAAAGGTAAATCTTGGCAAACAACTTATACTTTTCAGTCATAATAAAATTAAACCTGAATCCTAGTGTTCATTTCCATGAAGTAGAAGGAACCTCTTTCATCTAAAAGAAATTCGACAGTGCCAACACCAATGTACCCAATGGAAGCTGCTGCGGCGACTGCTGCATCGCCCATGGCTTTTCGCAATTCAGCGGTCAATGCTGGAGAAGGTGCTTCTTCTAGAAGCTTTTGGTTACGCCTCTGTTATAAGGAGAAGATATAATTACATGAGACAGATGGTTTTAGCACGCCATACAAGGCATGAACAAAAGCAGCATGAAAGAACCGGTATTGAATTTTCGAGTTATCTTAGCAATTAGCAACATGAAAAGAAAAAAATAACAGTTTAGCAGATCCTGCAGCTGGGATATGACATGCAAGTGTGGTAATTAGGCTGAAGTAAATTTATTCCTGTTTTCATATATTCAGATACATTTATTCTTCAAGCACTACACAATAACTGATGGTAATGAAATTATGAAAACCTAGGAGGGAGATACCTGGATGCTGCAGTCACGCTCACCAAAGTGAACAACATTTCCAAATTTATCTGCCAACACCTGAAATACAAGAGGTACAAAAGACAAGATGGGTTTGAAATCCAATAATAGTATCACTGGACCATCAACTCGCGAGATCATTTTTGCTAAAGCGTCAACTGTTTTGAACAACTTTTCCTGATAAACACCATACCTGGAACTCAATATGTCTTGGGTTTTGTACGAACTTCTCCAGATAACATCCATCGTTTCCGAAAGCAGCAGCAGCCTCACTCTTAGCTTGCTGTGAATCAACAAATTAAGAAAAGTTCTATAAAGGGACGTCCAATTTTTAGTGAAAGTTTCATTTAAAAAAACTGTGCCTATACAGGCAAGGGGAGAGCATATGATCTGGGTTTTTTATTTTATAGAAACCAATGGTCAGCATTACTCCATTTGAGTTACTATACATCCATATTTCACAACGATACAGTTCTCGGAATTTTGAAATGCGACACACATCATGAGATTACATGGCGTCTTTATGTTGTTGAGTTAGAAAGAAATAAAGAATCTGTAATAATACTGCAATTCTTTACAACATCTTGATGTTGGACTATATGCTTATGTAAACTTGATTGTCATACCTGTAACAATTTTACAAACTCTCCCGGTTCCTTAGCAAGACGCATTCCACGTCCACCACCACCGGCTGTTGCCTTGAAACCAGAAAAGCCAGAACAGTCAGTTTTTGTAAATATAAACATATCAATAAGTACAGAGTGACAAGCTGAGCATTAGAAGAAAAAAAAGATACTTAAAATGGTTCCTTTTCAAGCAGACCAATTTAATCGCTTACAAAATATATATATATATATATATATATATATATATATATATATATATATATGAATACAAATTGTAATTCCAACTGTATCATCTACTACATATAGAATCAAGTCAAGTTTACCTTGATCATTACTGGGAAACCAATCTCATCGGCGACCCTGATTGCTTCTTCTGTGCTCTGAAATAAGAAGAAAATAAAAGACATTGGAATTCCAAGAATTCTCTTGACATGCAAAAACTAGAAATTCTAAAATGATAATCCAGCAAAATACCTTCAATAGCCCATCACTTCCTGGTACAGTTGGAACCCCTGCATTTTTCATTGTCTCTCTTGCAGTTGCTTTGTCTCCCATAACACGGATGCTATCAGGCTGCAGATAGAAAAGACGAAAATACCAATAATCAGTTGCTTTATCAGATCAATAGTACCTCCCCTATTAGAAAAAAATGAAGATACAGATTAATTCTTTGAAGAGAAGTTAAAAACTTACATTAGGTCCAATAAAGTTGATCCCATGGTCTCTGCACATTTCAACAAAGAGAGCGTTCTCCGAAAGGAAACCGTATCCAGGATGAAGCATTGTACATCCACGACTGATAGCAGCAGAGAGAACATTTGGAATAACCAAGTACCTACAAAAGGATTTGAGTAAAAAGAGTTGATTAACAGGCCAAGAAATGTCTTATATAGTATGACATGTGAATCATCTTAAGGAAAGAGTGGTAAGAAAATAAAAGAAACAGAGTACAAAATACAACATTCACACTTGTCCGGAATAAACAAACGAGTTATATGCTAAAAATTCACAAAAGAAACTTACGACTGGTTGCTGGGAGCTTCACCAATACAAACAGCTTCATCAGCCAATTTGACATGGAGGGCATCCTTGTCTATGGTTGAATAAACAGCAACACAAGGAATCCCCATTTCGTGTGCAGTTCGGATAACACGGACTGCGATTTCACCTCTATTAGCCACAAGGATCTTATCGCCACTGCATGTAGCACCGAGAGCACCACCACCAGTAGCCCTCTTGGCTTTCCTCTGGCTAACTTTTAGAGTTTGAGTTCTTTGTCTGGGGAAGCTAAGCTTTTGTGGCATCGTCAAGTTACACAGTGAACTTCTGATAACTCGTGTCTTCCCCAATACTAAGGACTTCATTATAACAAATTGAAGATAGATATACAATTAGTAAAAAGCCTTGGAAGAACCCACAGATCAAAGAACAATGTTACTATGCACAAGAGCACTGAAGAAGAGATATGAAATCGAGAAACAGAGCTCCTATTCTAATTCACGTTGGGTGCTTACAGGTGGAGAAGCAACGGATTTGCAATTGGTGGTAATCATAGAGGCGTCCATATCCAAAAATGAAGCAAAGCAAATCCTGGTTCAACAAAGAAGAAGCATCAGCATTTGCAATGAAAAGGAAGTGAGACGAAACCTCGTGAGCATCGAAACAGATCTAATCGCAGAGGAGGAGCCTTCGTACCTCTTCGTTCACCTCGAGAGAGATTGAAGAAATGGTGAGTGTGAAACTGTGAGATATTGAATCCTCCGCCCGAATGGTTTTGTTTGGTTTAATTTTGGTGGATCCTGTGCCAACTCTAAACGCGAACGCAAACGTGGAACGCCATATTACATGATGCAAATATTTGGTTATATTGTAGGTAACGCAATATAAATAGCATTATAAGAAAATGAAAAAAAAAACTAACTTAGTTTATAAAAAAATAAAAAATCGGACTTTTGAAATAAAAGTAGTCTTTACTGATAATACTGATATAGTAAATAATAATCCACACATTTTAAAAAATATTTAATTTCATGATTTATTTCTTAAACCGAATTTTAACTTCATTGTAATACAATTGAATTATATATTTCATTATTGTAAGTTAAATTTTCATTCCAAACACTTAATATTTGTCGAGAACAAATAAAACATTTATACAGAAACAAATATATGCATTATATCAAAATTGTATCTTGATAATTATTGATTAAGATCAAAATTTAAAAATTTACCTTCGATTTCACGTGATTAACTTGCAGTTTTTTTTGCAATGTGGAAAACCAAGACTGCTCCGAAATTAAAACATTTTCTCTGGAGAATTCTAACAAATGCTTTGGCAGTGAGAGTTGAACTTAATCGTCGCAGGATAACAACTAACTCCATTTGTCCAAGATGTTTACAGGCTGAAGAAACTATTTCGCATCTTCTGTTCGAATGCCAACATGCACGAGACCTCTGGCAGACACAACAAGCCCTTTATTCTGAACTGTATGCACAAGATTACCCTTTGGCTGAGAGGATAAAGATTATTATCGACCGTCACAATAAGGATGAGTACACAAAGCTGGAACGACAACTTCCATTTTGGTTGCTATGGAGATTATGGAAAAGTAGAAATATGTGGCTGTATCAACAAACAGCCTACAATTGGCAGGAGGATTTTCAGTTTGCACTAAAAGAAGCAATGGATTGGGTGGACATATGGTCTCTAGAACAGACAACTCAAAGTTCAAGAGGTCAGAATGCAAGAGCACAGTCCTCACAATGGAGAAAACCACAAGAAGGATTCATTAAGTGCAATGTGGACTGCAAATTTGGTCAGAATGAAACAGCTTCACAAGCAGGCTGGATACTTCGGGATTCAGAAGGATTTTATATAAATGCAGGATGCAGCATAGGATCGAGATGCCATGCACCAATAGAAGCAGAACTTCAAGCGCTTGTTATAGCAATAAAAGAGACATTGAGAAAAGGCTTCACAGGGATAATTTTTGAAGGTGATAATCTCAAAGTCATGAGATTAATAAACGGCGAACAACACAGTTTTAGATGGCACACATGGATCAGAGAAATTAACCATCTCAAGCAGAATTTTGAAGAAGTCAAGTTTCAATGGACAAGGCGTAGCAACAACAAAGCAGCAGATCTATTAGCCAAATCAATTTTTCAAAATCATTTGACTCATATTTCTCATTCTTATGTTCCAAGTTTCCTTGTAAACATCCTCCATGAGGATCACTGTCCAAGTTAATCAATGCAAGCAGCTGTTTAAAAAAAAAAAAACTTGCAGTTTTTTGGAGATGGGAACTAAAGTTGCAAAAAGTTGACAACTTAAGGTTTTTTTTGGTTGAACTACTAAAATACACAAAATATTTTAATCTAATATCAAACAAGGTAACTAGAGGTGTTCTAAAAAATAATACTATAAAACCTAATATTAATAAAAATATATTAAATCTCTTAAAAAATATAACATACATTTTCTCTTAACAATTAAAAAAAATCAGCCCACACAGTTGTGGTCCAGTGGTAAGAGAGAATTGGGGTAAGATTGAAATGAACTAACCCAGGTTCGATCCACTCTGGAAACAAAAATCACAAAAAATCACAGTTGTGTGAAGTCTGTCAGTTGGGTTTTAGTTCAATTGGCTTACCTGGTAGTCAGAAATGCAGGCGGCCTGACTACCCCTGGCATTAGTCGGAAAACATTCCAAACTCAGGACATACATTGTGGTGGCCCTTCGGGGAGAAGTCCACTTTGAAGTACTTTGGTGTGTTTCTACCGAGATTGACCAGATCAGCCGATAGGGTTTATATAAAAAAAAATATTAAAAAATTGTTCCATTGTATAGGGCCTGTTAAAATCTAGTAGTATCACAAATTGGAAAATGCATATGCTAAATATGATGTAAATTCTTAATTTAATATAAATATGATCCATAAACATAAACCATATGATAATATAATTATTGTAATCAGTTTTGGTGTCTATACCAACAATAATAAAAAGATGCAACATCACTAGCTCATAAGGGCATCTCCATCAAAGAATGTCAACAAAAGTTTCTTAAAACATATGTTATTATTAATTTTGAAGAAAACTGAAATTAAAAACTTCTTAAGAAACTTTAAAATTTCATGGGTCCATTGATAGATGTTAAATTTGGAGTTCTTAAAAAAAACTGCATAGTTATGGATGCTTTTACTTGTAGACGGAGGCCAGGCTGGAAGAGTGAAAACTTGATCTCTGCTGCTTACAAACCAGGTCAGGTCAGCAATGTAAGTAAATCAGCAATGTATGCATTATTTGCCTTTGCTGTGAACCTACAGTTGCCCCGTTCCACAATAACAACATCTCTAGAAAGATAAACAAAGATTGAACTCATTCACTTTTCAACATCACAAATAACTTAAACGCATTGATTCTCATGTCATAGGTCATGATAGAAAAGGGTAAAAACACAAAGATTTGCAAAAACAAGGTGTGTTTGGTTTGCATTCTTCTCCTTGGACACAATCCGTCTCCAACAAACTCCACACTCTCAACACCATCAACCTACGTTGAACTTTCACCTTAAGCAAAGAGCCAGGTGACCACAAATCATACACACACATATAAACTTCAATCCAATCTACTAAACATGAATAAAGCTTTCACAAATCCAATAAGTAAAACAACTAAGAGTTTAAAGCTTAAACTCAGAATTGAGGAATCCACAACTTAGATCAACTATAAAGCTAAAAAGGTTGAAACTTTAACTCTCAAAATCACTAAACTAATCACAAAATTTCAACATCATATAATTAGAAAGATCCGATTTTGTTAATCCAAATTAGTCAAGAAGAAGCAGATGAATATGAAGTACATTGAGTTAGAAAGGAGTACAAAAACGAAGTTATTCTCTCAACCAGGTTTCTTGGTAGCTAAATCGTCTTGATGAACGATATCACCGGCGGTGACTGTAGAAGGGGGAGATGAGAGTAGAACCAAAGATGATAAAAGAAGAAACCGGAGAAATCAAAACCAATCCATCGAAATGCTCCCCTAAGGATTCTTCAGAGAGAACCAGAGAGAGAAGACTGAAATTGAGCTAGATCCAATGTGCATTATGCAACTATCGATTACCAAACATGATACTCAATGCAGAAGGAAGCAAAACAAGTAAAAGCTAATGTTCATACCTCCCAATTTTAGTCTGCAAGAGTCTAGGTGCAGTCGTCGTAACTCTGAGACAGAACAAACTATTCAATTAAAATTCATATACATTATTAAACAAAGCTTCAAACCGTTTTAAGAATTGAAAGATCATAACTTTGTTCAACAAAAACCGCAATTTTGATGGATATGAAAATAATTCATATAAAATAGAAGAAGTGTTAATAATGACCTGTGCATGTTCTGGTACGTTGCCTTGTGCCGCTACGTATGGATCTTGTCTTGAAACCATTATGTATCTTTCAATTTCTGGCACCCAACAATTCCATGGTGAATCACGAAAATGAGAGAGAGAGAGAGAGAGAGAGAGAGAGAGAGAGAGAGAGAGAGAGAGAGAGAGATACAAATGCGGCAAAGAAAAAAAAAATAATTTTTCTCCCCACCCAATCAGGTACGGACACAACTTTGATCCTTAGACCATCTCCACTCGGAGATTCTCTTACAAATACTAAGAGAAGAGAGAAGAGAGGGGAGATCAAAAAGACGATTTTCTCTCTCTTTCAGCAGTTAATAAGTCTAACGATGGTTATCTACGAATTTTTCGGCGTCGTGTGTATCCACTTTGATGTGACGCTCCTACTGTGGTTATATGGAATCTCCTCCTATATAAACCCTGACCTGAAGATGAATCTCCTTCAATTTCAATCTTAGCAATTGCTCTTGTCTTATTAGTCCCTTTTCGTTATTACAAAATCCTTTCCAAAATGGGAGATAATTTATGCCGTGCAGTTCAGGATATCAACCTTGGGGCTGAAGACGAACCAATTGATATTCCAGAGGAAGTGGTGGCTCAGGCGGAAGCGAAGAACCGCTTTATCCTTATTGGGCGACCAGCCAAGACGTCAGAATCTACAATCCATTATTACTTCAATGCCACGAGTATGGGGACAATCAGGTCTGGTCCATGAAAGGATAATATCGGACAACCATTTCCAATTAATCTTCCCCTCCGAAGAATCCCTGGAGAATGTGCTACGACGAGGTCCTTGGGCATTCAACGATTGTATGCTGCTTCTCCAACGTTGGATTCCACACCAGGATCCTCCTCTCATTGACTTCATTCCTTTCTGGATTCAAATCCGAGGAATCCCTAACCAGTATCTCAATCACAATGTTGTTGCACATGTTGGTCCTTGGTTGGCAGTACACTGATAGTGGTGAATACACAAATCAAGTCTCTATATTGGTTAGCAACACATTTCCTAAATGTGGATGATATCAATCCGCCACCAGGGTCACAAACATTCAAAAAAACTATTTGGAGAATGGATATAGCCCCGAATCTAAAACATTTCCTTTGGCGGATGATTTCAAGAGCTTTACCAACCGGCATAGAACTAATGAGGCGACATATTACTACTGATGGCCAATGTAAACGATGTTGTCAAGATGAAGAAACCACTGACCATTTGTTTTTTAACTGTCCATATACACCGTCAATCTGGAGGGGAACTCAAAATCTTCATTACAACATAACAAGTTTAACAAGCACCTTTCAAGATAAGTTCCAAGGCATCGTGGATTGTTATAATAACCAGAATCTCACCACACTGGTACGACAACTTCCAATTTGGACACTATGGCGAATCTGGAAGAGCAGGAACCTTTTGATATTTCAACAGAAAGGCAGCACTTGCCAACAAGACTTAAATAAAGCAGTTAATGAAGCAAAGGAATGGCTGAACTGTCTCACAGATACAACAGCTACAGGACGAACTCAACGCTTCAAACTGGATGAGGCCACAAAATGGATCCATCAAATGCAACTACGATTGTCAGTTTACACAAGATTGGTAGAGAATTACAAGCAGGTTGGATCTTCAGAGACCAAGATGGATTTTATATCAGTGCAGGACATAGTAAAGGAGTTTTATGCAACACGGCTCTAGAAGCATAACTTCAAGCACTGATTATTGAAATGCAACAGGCATGGATAAGAGGTTATAAGAAAGTCACTTTCGAGGGAGACAATTACACAGTCACAAACCTGGCTAAAGGAGAAGCAAAGAATTTACAAGTCTACAATTGGATAAGAGAAGTTAAATACCGGGAGGAGAAATTCACAGAGGTGAAATATGCTTGGACGCGAAGACAAAATAATAAAGTTGTGGATCAACTTGCCAAACATCCTCTTGCAAACAATTTATCTTTTAACAATTTTTATTATATCCCAGATTTTCTTGTAAGATACCTAAATGAGGACCACACTTTCTGGTAATAAAGCTTTCAAATGTTAGAAAAAAAAAAAAAAGAAGGAGGATCGATTCTTCTTGGAGAAATTTGAAAAACGATGCTCACAACAAATAAGACAGATGTCATTTATTTAGTGGAACATATATTAAAAAAAAATTAAAAAAAAAAAGAAAATTTGCAAAAAAATATTTTTATTTTTTATTTTTTTGAGAAGTGTTCACCGTTACTCCAGTAAAGATGCCCTTAGTAATCCTTAAACATCTAACATAAGGATCAATCACTAGGTAACATTTTTTTTTTCATTAATATGTAAATCTAAGCAACTCTTAAGATATTGCTAATAACCTTTGATGGAGATGACCTAAGATTAATCTTTAATCCAACTATACATAAGCTTCTCAATTATATCCTTAGTTGAAAGGTAAATAGCATCATCTCGTGCCTCCCATGTAACATTTACCACGAGGGGAGCTTTCATCACCTTCATATGCTGTAAAAAATTTATGATATTCAAGCTTAGCACCTTTCCACAAAATACATATAAATCTTGTTGTGAGAAGGAAATGATCATGAAAACTAAAATTGTACGTAGGATCTTTAAATTTTAGAAAATGAAAGCCTAGATCATCACTTCTAGATTTGCAGTGAACTTTGAGAATACTACGGCTTAAAGTTAAATTATTTTGAAAAACTACAGTGTTTTTATGACACTTAGCTTCAATCGACCCAAAATAAAAAGTTATCAGAAAAGAGAAAAATACAAATAGAAGATTCATTGTTTCAATAAATTGATTTTCATGAAAATTAGTGAAGATCTCAAAATAACTATTTATTACATATGTGTATGTCTTTACAAATTTATAGGGTTAAAAGACTTCTCACCACACAACATTGGTTGCTTGGATCTCTCTCTTTTAAGGTTTGCATTCCATTTGGCAAGTATTTCCAGATTTTATTAACTTTTTTTGGAACTTTTAATAAGTTGTCTAACTTCCTTTGTAAAAATCTCCTTTAACTAGGTCTTTTTTTGTGAGCTGAGTAGAAAATTCTCTTTACTCATAGGTTTCTTATGCATAATAATATCCCACCTTTATTTTTTTACGTTTTTTAAAAATTAATGCATTAATTAAAGTTAGATTATCTTTGCTCCAAAACAACCATTTGAGATATAAATCACCTTTTGGTTATGATTTATGAATCCAAAAGCATTAAGATTTATGTTTGATTGTTCCAGAATCTAAAATTTTGGAGGTTTGTTTGCAGTAATGGAAAATCTATGCCTAATTACCACTTTGCGACAATCTTATATAAAAAGCATAGCCCAAACACCAACACTATCAAGATCTCGATTATGGTCTACCAATAATATTTTGATTGTCATAAGAGAGATCCCAAACCTCCGCTTTGTGTCTTAAAAGCAAACTCAACACGACTATAAAACCTTAGTCACTCAAATATTTGCCGGCAAGAATCACGGCCCTAGTAATTCTTTCGTCAATATCACTTCGTCTTTTAAAAATTAAAAGTGATCATCTTATCATCTAACGTTTCGTTCGTAAAATATCTTTTGATTAACCGTGATCTCACATGTACGAAACCACTATGTGACCTTTTCCTAAAATTTTATAGAATTTCTGTCGATCTACTTTGGTATTGAAAAATGTCTTTCTATATTATGTTTAAATTTTGAGATTTTTGAATCATTTTTCTTTTCGTACTTCTAATTGAGATGAATAAAAACGAGTATTGGCACCAAAAAAAAAGATTGGTATATTATAACCAGATTTATGAAGAAAAAAAATAACCGCAATTTTTCAAAAATACTATTAAGTACAAATCCTAGTCCTATATAGTTAATATCTTTTTGAGTGAATGTAAAAATTGAAGAATTATTTTGTAACAACAAATGATAAATACTTTTAACGCAATATAAATTCTTTCTCTCTCTCCATTTTACCCATTTCTGTCTAGGCAACCACACCAACAAAATCTAAAAGCTCTCTTGTCCGAAATGGCTCTGTCTCCAAAAATGAGATTGTCAAATTAAAAGGACTATCTCCTTCGCTCACCGATCTCTGAAAAGCTGGTCCGTTTGTTTTCTTCGTTGTGTAATGATTTTTTTTTTTTTTTTTGGGGTATTTTAAATCTTTGTTTCGGTTCGTTCGATGAAATTGAAATGGGTTTTTTTTTTTTTTTTTTTCTCTCTTGGATCTCCTCTCTATATCAGCTCACGTTGGCTCGTTCGTTGATATGATTATTGTTCTCTTCTTTGTTCTATGGTGATTGTTAATTGTGAGATTGAAATCAATGTTCAAGGGTTTCTACTGTTTACTGTTCTTTACTCGTATCAATCTGATGTTTTCTTGTTCATGTCCATAGAGAGAGACTACTACTAGACTAGTGTTGTTATTGTGATGCATGATCCTTGTTTGGCATTTCGGGTTTATATACAGGTAGTTTGTGTCGAGTATGTCGCATTCATGCTATGAAAACATAAAGGAGGAAGGAAATGTTACCCCTCTCTCAGCCGACATGGATTCTCGAGCTGTCCAAGTTTCAGGATCGGCTTCACCTATTGAACTGATGGAGGATAGAGGCGAGAATAAGTTGGTGGTTTATGACTCTAAGGGAAATGATACTGAAGATGAAGTTCTACCAATTCAGTCTCAGCCTATGTCATCCAGAACACTGTCGCTTTCGCCTTCCATAGGGGCTTTCACGGTTCAGTGTGCAAGTTGTTTCAAATGGAGGCTCATGCCTTCGATGCAGAAGTATGAAGAGATTAGGGAAAATCTTCTAGAGAACCCCTTCTTCTGCGAAACAGCATGTGAGTGGAAGCCAAATATCTCTTGTGATGTTCCTGCTGATATCTATCAAGATGGAACACGTCTTTGGGCTATTGATAAGCCTAACATCTCTCGTCCACCAACTGGCTGGCAACGTTTACTTCGGATTAGAGGTGAAGGAGGTACCAGATTTGCCGATGTGTACGTCTTGTTACTATTCTTCTCATTTTATGTCGACTTATTCTTTCCTCGCGTATCGGCTTTCTTTGTAACTCTTTTTTCGTGCTTGTTTCAGCTATTATGTTGCTCCTTCAGGAAAGAAGCTTCGATCTACTGTGGAGGTCCAAAAGTTAGTTCTTCTACCACTCCATTTCCACATTTTAGTTTTCGTAACACTTACTCTTGTTACACAATTTACTTTTTTGTCTGATTATATATAATGTATCACAGTCTGTCCTTACCATTTTCCCCAACCTATATATAGAATTACTAGGAACATGTAGTTGAAACCTCAAGTATTGTCCTTTGGTGATATGTAGAGTTAGGCAGTTATGAAAAAAAAAAAAACATAAATCTCATTATTGGCTGACTTGTTTAGTGATTTACCAAATTGTTTTCAGTAACATATAGACGGCTTCTTTACATCATTATAAACCTCATTGCTGGCTTGTAGGTACTTGAATGACAACCCCGAATACATAAGAGAAGGGGTGAAACTTTCACAGTTCTCGTTTCAAATCCCGAAACCGCTGCAGGACGACTATGTGAGGAAGCGACCAGCTCGACTAATGGAATCCAGCGATAATACAAACACCCATGTAGCTAAAGAAGGTATGTTGCTTCATTTCCAACCTTACTCTTCTACGTATATCAAATGCTAGGTAAAATTTGTTTAGTTGTTTATAAGGGAAATATCCAAAGACGATTTTGTTGGCTAAAATATTATTTTGAGTCACTTGAAAAAATATTTATCAAAGTAGCATATGTCAGCACATGGATTCCATTTATATATATAGTTGGGGTTGTCTTTTGTATTAAGAAGACTTAAGAAATACAAAACAGTTCTGTATTTGAAATGAGGAATACATATCACAAAAATTAAAATTATTTTCCAAAAGAAATCATTTTGTGCTAGTTGCAATAATTTTGTTCTAAGAGTGTTCTTTTTAGTTATCCATGCAAATCAAACTATTTGTGTGAGTAGGGAATTCGTACGTAAACTTTGTTCTCTACAGCAGCTTAATCTTGATTATTAATGTGACCTTCTCAGCCAAGTATGCTTTAATGTGTACTCAAACTCAAAGCGATTACATTGGTGTCTTAGGGAACTTATCAACAAAAAAATTGTCTTTGTGTTATTGTAATTAACTTTTATCAATTTCCCTACATATCCGTTTTCCTGTTTTCTTCAGCTAATCCATTGACATGGATATCTTCAGATGATCATATAGCGTTGCAGTTAGCTACGCCAACAGAGTCTGGACTTCACAGTTCACATGATCAACCATCGAAAAAGAAAAAAACATCACAGCTATCGATCTTTGGCTCCAATGAAGAACTTGCCGATAGATAATCTGGCTAGACAAGGGTTAGAACTTTCATCTTCTCTGGTATATAACCCGTCTTCTTTCTTCGTTTGGAAAATTGAGAACATATTCGTTTTCGGGTTGGGGTTTATCGAAGAAACTGAGGACTTGTGGTTAGCTTGTTTTTGTGTATACTATCTTTTTTATTTTGCAGTGTAAGCTATTTATAGTTCTATGAAGAGGATGGTTGGTTTTTGTTTCCAAATTATTGGATTTCCATGGTACTTGAAGTTAATGTTTTTAAATCTATAATTTTGCCAAATACCAAAGGTGACGCCAATTTTTAACACTAGCGCAGTAAGCATAAATGTTCCTCTGCCGATTAGGAAACAAGTTTCAACAACATAACTTGTACCTTTTATATACTTGCACTGAGATATACATGGTTACTGCTACTTGTAGAAGTGCGTATGAGCCGGATAGTAGGAATCTGTCAGGTTATTATTATAAAAGACAGCCAAAAACATATATTCCAGGACAATTACAGCTGAAGCCAGTGGTTTTGGTTTACAGCAACAAATCTATGCCATCTCTTCTCTAATTCCCACAAAAAGGCAGAACTAAACTAACAACAAATCTGCCTCTAAATCTCTACTTCGTGCATGCACTGATGATTGGCTCCTGTCTCTATACTAGTACGTGCATTCGCTGATGATGGGTTCTTGTCTCCCAGGCATGAGCATATTATCGGAACCAAGTGATGGGAGTGGGAGTAGTGCTAACTTGAGGAAGCTGTGGTGGAATCATACAGTTCTGTTGTTGCTGCCACTGATGCAAGCCGAAACCATAGGTGGGCTCCACTAGCAGCTGCTGTTGAGCTGGTTGAGGAAAAGATGGACAGTTGTTTCCACTATCCTCTTCTATCTCAGTGGTTGCGTCATCCATAACCACATCCTCACCTGTGTCATCCAACTCAGTAATCTCTAGTGTACGCGGTTGTTGGAAGGTTCCTACGGACTGTGAGTAAGAAGTCTGAGGAGGGTTCCAACACACAACTGCTTGGCACTTGTTGGATCTCAGATCTTCATAGTGGTCATCATCAGCTATAGATGCATCGCGAAGGAACCTATCTGCTCAAGAAAAGAAGAGACGTTGTCAGAATTTTTAGTGTCCAGATTCAGGATCACAAGTCAATTAGTGACTTTCCAAAAACACAGAGTAAATGAAGCTTAACAAAATCAGACACCTTCCTATAGCAGAAAAACAAGTGAGAGGGGAAATATTGGCTTTCAAACAAAAACATAAAAAAAAAAAAAAAAAACTAGGAAGCATAACAAAATCTAACACCTTCTTGTAGCAGAGAAACTACATGACAGAACCAAGTTATCATAATGTTTATGAGTAAGCTCCCCCAACAACAAAGATGAACTCAACATATAAACAAACTATAATCCCTACCACACTTGAACCCTGAATGTTTGCTTTCGAAAACAACTTGAGAGTTGTACATCACCTTATTTAGCGTAGCCTTTCACAAGTGAATAACTTTGAGGAAAAGGCAAACAATTCGATGGTGCAAAGAGAGAAACAAGAAAAGAGGCTTAATGAGCTATGAAATCCCAGCAATATAGTAGCTAGTGTTCTCCTTCTTCAAAAGTCTATTCACAATCTAAAATAAGATGGGCTGAAACTCATCTGACAATCTAAGAAAGTTCAGAAGAATCATCACTTGTTCACTTGCATCATTTTATTATTGGTTCAATCATAAGACCCCAATTTAATAAGAAACAAAAAAAAAAAAAAAAAAACACTTACTCTTAAAGCCAGAAATCAAGTCTCTATCAACAAAAAGGTTTCGAGAAGAAGAAGGCTGATGACCATAATGGAGAGGCTTAAACAGAACAATTGCTCTCTCATCGTTCACCTCGATCTCTTGCATCGCCAAATCTGTTTCCTCTTCCTCCATAATCGGTGGCAAATCCACATCCTGAATACCAAAATTCATCAATATATGATCATCATCATGATGCACGAAACCCCAGCCCAGGCTTTACACGAATATAAAAAAAAAAAAAAAAAAAAACTCAGAAAGAGAGAGAAATAGTACCAGACGACGAATCTTCCTGGCTGGAGAAGAGAGGGAAAAATCTGACAAGTCATCGTTTACTCTGTCAATATCTTTCCGCTTCATCGACAAGCGATCGTTCTCCTCCATAGTTCCTTTTCAACGGCAAGTGAAGCTTTTTTTTTTGCAGAGAAAAATTATTAGTAAAAATATATGGACAAAGTAAGAAGAAGAAGAAGAAGAAGCGACGACATGTATAAAGAAAAATAGGACTTTTCTCAGCTTTTCCAGATGAATCGAGAAAGGCCTTCAAAGTTAAAAGGGTACCATAACATAACTGTCTCTTTCATGATATTTCCGGTTCTCTTTTTTTTTATTTTTTGTGGTTAATAAATTCCCGGTTCACTGACCGAACCGAGATGATTAAGCCCCAAAACAAAATAACAAGTTGTAATTAATAGAAACCGGCAAAATGTTTACGAATTAATAATTATAACACAAAGCCTATGTTAGTTAAAAAAAATTAAGCAAATAAATAGTAAATCAAGTGAACCAGTAGTGAAATGCTCCTGATTGTCTATTCTCCTCTTGAAGATGAGACATTTATTAGAAAACCGGTAATTTTATATCTATTTATTAGGCCTCGGCATAAAATCCAAATCTAAAAATCCAAACCGAATCTAACCCAAAAAAATCGGATTAAAACCGATGAACCTTATGTCTCACTTTGGATGTTAGTACGTAGCACTTTTATGTATTGATATAATTTTATGTTAGTTTGAACTTTGAGCTTGTTATTTGCTTCATTTAAAAAAAAAAAATACTCGGTTAGTATGGTTTTATGGATACAATCGAATTAAAAAGTATTTGAATAAAATCTTATCCAATAAATTTTGGTTTGATTTTGGTTATCAACAATATATTCAAAGTGATCCGAAATCCAAATCATCCGAGCCAAAACCGATCCAAATTTTATAAATACCTGAATGGATGTTATAACCAATATCCAAAAAATTGAAATCCAAAACACTTGAACCGAATCCGATCCGATATCCGAACGCCCAGACTTACCTTTAATAATTATTTTCTATATTTTACAATGTTTTCCGATTTTGTTTAAATTTCATTATTAGTAGTTCTACAAAAATGCTTGAATTAGAGGAAAATCGAATATTAGCGCTAAATTAAATTCTCTGTTAATCAGTGATTTCTATACAGAGAAATCATCTTATATATGTGAAATATTTAGGGAAAAAACTAGAAAGAGATAACATCTAGCAATTCTTGGATGTCGTTTTTCCACATTGTAGCGCAAGTTTATATTTCCAAAGTGTAGCGCGAATATATTTACATGTTGAAGATTATTATTTCAATATATGAAGCAAACTAAATAAGAAAATATAGGTTATGAATGTTTGAAGTTCTAATATATATATATATATATAAAGTTTTTAGGTTTTGATTTCGGTGTAGATTTTTCTTTTTTTTTAACAATTTGAATGGTAATTGGGAATTGATGTTGACTTTAGTTTATGGTTTTAATCTATTTTGAAAATATTTACATAAATATATATATATATATATATTAAAATTTTAAAATAAAACTGTTTAATTTATTTCCAAAAAGCTAGTAGAATATGATTCTTGACCATGCTTGATTATGTCATGTCTTTGATTATATCACTTTGATCATGACTTAACTTATTCTTCATCATTCACCCAATTGATTTGAACAAAGGGGATTTTATTGTATTCTAATTTATAAAGAACTAGATGAGGACCCACTCGATGTGCGGGTTTAAAATTTTATAAATTAAATTAAATTTAACAAAAATATATTAAAATTTATTGTACGTTATTTATAAATTTTATTTTTGTTATAATACACTGATTTATATCCATTTACAAATCTTTTATGTATTTTACTATTAAAAGTGTATTTTTACACCTAAATATACTTTATGTTACAAATATATTCTTTATCACCACCTAGAAAATGTCTATATGAACACATTATGCCAACTATTTTACTTTCACTTCAGCATAGTTTTTTAATTATTAAAATTGTTGGCTCAAAAAACATTTTCGATAAAAAATATATTACATAATATACTAATCAATGATGTATCATCACAATAATGTATGACCACCATGGAGAAAACCTCGGCGCCGCCCTCATCTTTTATGGAGAACATTGCGTCCAACCTCCTCCACCATGGAGAGAACCTTGGCTCCGTCTTCCTGCCTTAGGGAGATAACCTTGCTTCCAGGCTCCTCTACCTTCCTCTCTTGGGGAGATAACCTTGTGTCCAACTTTTTCCACCATAGAGAGAACCTCGGTTGTATCCTCCTCCTGTGTGGAGAGAACATGTTCACGTCTTTTTGCTATCTCAAAATGGCTTGCTCCGACAACCAATGAAAATAAAAACCTTTTTCTAACGTCACAAAATTTTTTGATAGAAACTAATGTTAAATTTCCTAATATATTCGTGGAAGTGCCTTTGACACACCATGTTGTAGCCTCTGTCTCTGTAACGCCTTAACCGCCACCTTGCTTAGTGAACCCATGTCCACTCTCAGTCCATAGGCCCACCTTCCTAAGTGGGCCCTATATCTATTCCCGGCCCGTGGACTCACCCATATTCGATGGTCGGTTTGTTACGTCTGGGATCCTACAAATCAACAAATGATCTTTTTCTATATTTTGTCCTCACTCGCATAGTTTCGACAATCACTTCCAGGAAGGTTACCCATCATGAAGTTCTTTCAGGACCCTTGACCAGAAAATATGTGCATTTTAGTGACATATGTGGCCAAATTAATTCTTTTACACCTTTCTGCAAACCAAGGTGTCACATTCTTTGAGCTCCTATGGATCTATCAACAACGATTTATATTTTTCTAACCTATCTATCTATGTTTGTTGTAAGCTTGTGTTTGATTAGCCGATTTTATCTATCCATTAGGTTGATGAGCTTCTACTCGTTATCTCCCTTTGGGATTGAATGAATAATGGTAATAAATATGTTTGCAAAAAAAAAAAAGGTTTATGACTAACCAATCAAGGTTGAGAAATTAGTAAAAAATTAATTTGACATAAATGAAGAAACAATAGAAAATTATAAGCACGGTAATATATGAATCCCAAATAATTTAAAGATGAAAATATAAATTGAATAAAACAATCTAAATATACTACAATAATTTTTAAAATACAGTATTAGGAAAAGAAGACGCATATATTAATCTTTTTTTTTGGGGTCAGCATATTAATCTTACCTAGTACCAACTGAAAAAGGAAAAAGTAGGAGAAAAGTTTGGTTTAAAAAAATAAGAACAGTTTACCTTCCCATTAAAATTTTGTTCCCAATTAAACAAAGTTGAAAGCAGTGTTTTTGAATAAATTATTTAAATATAAGATGATTTATGTTTATATAGAAGTGAATATTTACAAAATTTAGAATTAATAACTAACTGTATATTTTCTCATCCATTTTTCTATTTTTTTTTGTAGAATTAATAACTTAAAATTAAAAATAAATAAATAATATTATAGTTTAGGATTTTATGAATATATATATAATCTCCTTATAATTATTTTTTAAAAAAATTTGTATATTTTTATAAATTCTGTAATTTCTGATAATTATCTTTTTACATTATTAATATATTTTAGAACAAAATATTTTATTTTTGTTGTAATCAAATTCTTCCTATCAAATATAATTTTTTACACATGTCAGAATCTGAGATTAATAAATTAACACATGTCAAAATCTTGTTAATGGCTAACTTTCAAACCTAACTTTATATAATAAGACTAGTGATTGACTTGCACATATATGCAGAGTTTTTTTTAATTGTTTTTTAATTTTATATATTTTATGTTTTGATGAAATAAAAATATTATCATTCAATATTTGACAACTGTCGAAAATATTAATGGGCCAAAAATATTGAATCGATTATTTTATAGTTGACGGGTTTTATTTTGTCTAGGCACATTGGCATTCTATTATCATTCTATTATTCTTAAATCTTAATGTTTTGATGTTATTTTCGGTTTGATATGATATGGGAGAGATTGATAAGGAATTGCATTAAAGTAGTTGCCAGTTTTGTTTGATATATGATTGCATCTAATGTCGTTTGGATTTGATTTCAATTAAAGGTTTGGAAGAGGGACATTGTTTGGATACACTTGCAAGTTGTACATGATCCAAATAAGAATATGGTCAAACAGAGTGAATCTGCGTCCTTTTAATAGTTATAATTACCTATTTGCTATTAATTTTTTTTCATTCTTCTTCATTTCTTTTGTCGTGAGGGCATATGTGGAATGGGAAAATGTCATTAAAATCCCAAAGTCTACACTTTCATTGATTTAAATCCTGAACTCTGCTTTTGGAGGAAAAAAACACCAATTATTTGTTGACTTCCAAATAAATCGCAAACTCTCGTTACCTAGCCTTTTGAGGCACAACATTAAGTGGTCAAACGGAGAAATTAAACGGGGTTAATTATCTGTTAACGAGATACGTTAATATCAAAACGACGCTGTTTATAACACCCTAAAACCCCCAAATTAATAAATCAATTCTCAATTTCCCCAATTCACAAACCCTAATCGATCTTAATTTATCTTTTCTTCTTTAATTTCTCTTTTCTTCTTTGGTTTCTCTCTTCTTCTCCGATTTGACGAGATGAGTTCTAGCTCAAAGACATCGGTGGTAGCTTTGTTCAACCGTAGAGTGCCATTGAAGTCTGTTTGTGGAGCCGGTGTAACGATCTTTACATCGAGAACTGAAGAGAATCCTGGTCGACCGTTCTTCCGGTGTATAACAAAAAGAGATCTGGAATCTTCTCGTCATAGAAGATATCATGTTCGATTAGGGTTAGATCGATTAGGGTTTGTGAATTGGAGAAATTGAGAGTCGATTTCTCAATTTGGGGTTTTTAGGGTGTCATAAACAGCGTCGTTTTGCTATTAACGGATCTCGTTAATAGATAATTAACCCCATTTAATTTCTCTGTTTGACCAATTAACGTTGTGCCTCAAAAGGCTAAGTCAACGAGAGTTTGTGATTTATTTGGAAATCAACAAATAATTGGTGTTTTCCCCTCCAAAAGCAGAGTTGGGGCTTTAAATCAACGAAAATGTAGATTTGGGGATTTTAACGACATTTTTCCCTATGTGGAATACTTGTTTTGTTTTTTTTTTTTTTTTTTTTTTTTTTTTTTAATTCTAAAGTGTACCCCTCAATTAATAGAATAGATTTTGATGACTTTAATAAAATCCTAGAAAGTGAATAAGTGAAAAGTTTAGAAAAATTGTTAGAGAGTTTTCTATAATCTTGTTGATTAGTTTTTTTATAATCTTGTAGTCTCCCAAACAATCCCAATATTTTAATCATACTTTGAATGACTTCATTTTGTGAAGGAAAGTGTAAAAAATCATAAACCAATAACACAATAATTGAATTCATTAACAATTATAGATTCTTTTGTTTTAGTTAAATAACACAAAATTTTTAAGGATTTTGTAAAAATTTTAATCCAATAACACCATAGTTATTAAAATTTTAAATGACTTTTTGCAAATTACAAACTAATAACACCAACCTTTAAGAGAGTTAAACAAAATTTTGATAAAATAACAACATATTCTACATAACATTTAAATTCATTAAAAATCTATTTAAATGATTAAATCACTAAGCAATACCACTCCCTAAGCCATTCAACCATTTATTTTGATTACCTCTTTTAGTTGAGGGATTCATAAAGTATCAGTTCGTCATCATTAACCGGTATGGGTGGTTATTGCGGAACAAGGTGTTGTATATCAATTTTGACCGTTGTGTGAGGTGAACTAAACCGATCATTAAAGCCATAGATAGTATTTAGATACTAAACCGAAACCAACACAGGTACGGAAACCGGTAGAGGATAATCCAATCTTAAAGCGCTCCCACATAAACGTTTACCTCTTATCTCTCTCTCTCTCATTTCCCATTCCAATGGGGACTCTCACCAGCGTCGCTTTTGCAGCTGCCGTTAACATCAGATTCCGATCATTTCACCACCGGGATAACATTAAGACAACAACAACACTACCCAAATGGCAAAAGAGACTTGGTTTCTCTTGCACAGAGGACTCTCATAGATTTAGGGTTGTAAAGTGTATAGGCAATGATGAAAACAGTAACAGAGACAACAGTGACGGAGAAAACGCAGATACCCACAAGTCTTCTGTTGTAAAAACGGCATCTCGTGATGAAGATGATGATGAGACAAGTAACAACAGTAGCTCTGCCAGTAGCAGCAGCAGCAACGAGTTCGGTTCCGACAAGACTTCAATGGTACACAACATACTTATCTCTGATTAAAGTTCCTGAATATTCCAGTGTTTGAAATTGTGAGAATTGAATCCTACTATTGCTTAATTTCACTTTGTTCTTGTCATTTGAGTGTTTTTATCTGCAAATTCGTTATAGCTTCTCTGTTTCTTTCTTAAGAGATTGGTACAACTAACATACAAAATCAAGTAACTATTATTGTAGTCTTGTATGTTCACTTCATTCTCGTGTTACTAAGAGTGAAGTTTGTGTCTTTATCTCAGCCATCAACTATATCGCCTGTTGATCCATCATACAGCAGTTTCCAAATAGACTCGTTTAAGCTGATGGAGCTTCTTGGACCTGAGAAAGTGGATCCTGCTGATGTGAAGTTAATAAAGGACAAACTTTTCGGCTATTCGACGTTTTGGGTCACCAAAGAAGAGCCATTTGGGGACCTTGGTGAGGGAATCCTCTTTCTTGGGAACTTGAGAGGAAAGAAAGAGGATGTTTTTGCAAAACTTCAGAGAAAACTAGCTCAAGTTTCTGGCGATAAGTATAATTTATTCATGATTGAGGAGCCTAACTCCGAAGGACCAGATCCTCGTGGTGGTGCCCGTGTTAGCTTTGGTTTGCTTCGTAAAGAAGTCTCGGAGCCAGGACCAACCACACTCTGGCAGTATGTGATTGCTTTAATATTATTTCTTTTGACAATTGGTTCCTCTGTGGAGCTTGGAATTGCTTCTCAGGTACCTTAATTTTTTCTTAGAAGCAATACATCAGTATGTCATTTGATCTGTACATCATGCTATACTTTTATGCACTACTTGATTTAACAGATCAACCGCTTACCTCCTGAGGTGGTAAAGTATTTCACCGATCCAAATGCTGTTGAACCACCTGATATGGAGCTCCTCTATCCATTTGTTGACGCTGCATTGCCTTTGGCGTATGGTGTATTGGGAATTCTTTTGTTTCATGTAAGTTACAACTTATGTGTTTCTATAGTAATGTTTTTCTTTATTATGAATGTTTTGTTATGTTGCTTTCAAATTTATATCAAACAGGCATGCTCCCTTGGTTGAATGATAAACTTTCATGTATTGTTGATGGTATCTGGCTTTCAGTACTTCGTCTAGATGGTTATATTTATGACTTGTTTATTTGCAGGAGTTGGGGCACTTTCTTGCTGCCGTTCCAAAGAAAGTAAAGCTTAGCATTCCTTACTTCATTCCAAACATTACACTGGGAAGCTTTGGTGCAATCACACAGGTGGTTTAATTGATCATGCCTATTGCAACTCTGTCAAGTTCATGGGATAGTATCTCTTTTGAACTCTATGTAATTCACGTCTAGAAGAAGATACATGTACTTTTCTTCTTAAATGCATCCATCTACTTTTTCCTCCGATGACAAGCTGAACATCTTGAAGTGTATTGAAGACAAGACTATTGTCTTATGTACTAGCGTTAGTAATACTTTTACTTGATTTGTACAGTTCAAGTCGATTCTTCCAGACCGGAGTACAAAAGTTGACATTTCGCTAGCTGGTCCATTTGCTGGAGCAGCACTCTCAGTTTCCATGTTTGCTGTTGGTCTGTTCCTATCTACTAACCCGGATGCAGCTAGCGATCTGGTGCAGGTTCCCAGCATGTTATTTCAAGGTTCATTACTTCTTGGACTCATCAGCAGAGCAACTCTGGGATATGCGTAAGCTCTCCGCAGCTAGTGACTGTTCAACCTAGACGAAACAATTTAACTTCAACATCCGTTTCTATTTTTCCTAATGATTGCAGAGCGTTGCATGCTGCTACTGTTTCAATCCACCCGCTTGTAATTGCTGGATGGTAGCATCTAATATCTTGGCTCGTTCTCTATTATTCATCAGAAATTGTGACAGTTTTCACTTACTTTGAGATTTTATTCTTAGGTGTGGTTTAACAACAACAGCGTTTAATATGCTTCCTGTGGGATGTTTGGATGGAGGCAGAGCTGTACAGGTACTTCTTTTATTTATGGAACGGTGTCTGTGTATTCTATTCGAAACGTAGACGCCTAGTGTTGCCTAGTAGAAATTTTGGTTGCAAAATCTGAAACAATCCGAACTTTTTTTTTTTTTTTTTTTTTTTTTTTTTTTTTTTTTTTGTCACAAAAACAATCCGAACTAGTATCAAATTCTTCCAAGTGTGCCTTATCTTTAGACCATGCTTAGGTTGATTTAAGTGTGTACTATTATATATCCTTAAGTCCAAACAATGAAAAGGGTCTGAGATATTCATACAAGACATCAAATTGTCAACATTTATATCACATATGTAACATATGGGCATCGATCTTGTGCAGGGCGCATTCGGGAAAAATGCATTGGTTACATTTGGCTTGACAACCTATGTAATGCTTGGACTCAGAGTGGTATGTTCAACTGTTCCAAGTTATAATCCATACCATGCCCTCTAATTCGTGCTCTCGAACAGCTTGTTTTATTGCTTTGGCATTTTCCTACTTTTCAGCTCGGCGGCCCTTTGGCACTTCCTTGGGGACTTTATGTACTAATCTGCCAGGTACCCCAAAAATTCTGAACTCTGCAACTTCAAACAATACGAGTGTGCTTTAAATGCTGTTTCTAAGCAGTACAATGTATCTAAACAGAGAACACCTGAAAAACCATGTCTAAACGACGTGACCGAGGTTGGAACATGGAGGAAGGCCCTCGTCGGGACTGCAATAATCCTTGTTGTTTTGACGCTCCTGCCTGTATGGGATGAACTCGCAGAAGAGGTAGGCATAGGGCTTGTAACTACGTTTTGATGTTGTCTTCTGACTTTGGGCAGATGTTGTAGTTAGGGCCAATCCGAAGCACATTTTTGTTATATAGTGAGCCATGTCTGTACACTGTAAGCTAGTAAAGAAGTATTTATAATGTACTACTTAAATTCTTCATATACTACGCTTCCAAGTTGAGTCCAAAACAGCATACAATATCTTTTTTAAATTAGATTTGGACCCGTGCTAGAGCATGGGTTGAAATTCCCTTTATTTGTATTATAATTTCAAAATAAAATATAATTTATAATACGGTTTAGCATTGTAAACTGAGAAACGATTGTTATTTTTTTTTGTATGAATATGAAAGATGTATTTTGGTGAATGGAGTTCTGAATGATTTATATCAACATTTCTTAACCAGGACCGGACCGGCCGGTCGGTTCGATCCAACCACAACCCAATAGGTATTCCGGTCCGGGTAACCTCTAAAAACCTAACAAATAAAACCCGCAAAAACCAGAAAAACCCATGAACCGGTGGTTGAACCGGCGGGTCGGACCGGATTGTCGATCTTAAATTAAAATATTTTATTCTGGTCATACTTTAAACTCAAACCAAATTAAAAATAAATGTTGTTATTTATAAAAGAATCAATTAGTTATTTTATCTAATCATTTAAAAGTTTAATTTTAGTTGTTTAGTACTTAATTATGTATGTTTTGTTCATATATTTATAGAAAAGTAGATGTCATAAAATGTAATCAAACTAATAAACTAATTGACCTGTAATTCAATCGGTTCGACTTGTTGACCCAGTGACCCGAAAGACTTCCGGTTCACCTTCCGGTCTGGTTTTAAAGACATTGATTTATATTAAAAGCTAGGAAGGGTGTTAGGTTAGATTTTACTTTGAAATTCACGATAAAATCTCAGAAATCACGATTAAGTGTGATTAATTGCCAAAATTTTATTCCTTTTTAAGTCTAACAATATATTTTTATGCCTGACACTATATATGGTGTAACAATATATGGAATAATTACGATTTTTTTTGGAAATTGTATAAATCATTGGAATATTATTTTTAAGAGGATTCTTTGAGACATTCTTAAGTGTATTTGTAATTTCATATAGCCCACGAAATTTCACCTATAACTTTTTTTTTTGTAACCAACCTATATTTAATAGATAAATCTAACAAATGTGCCATGTACAGTGAAAAAACTTATCAAATCTACCATATACGCTAAAGCCTTTCGAAATCTGCCATCTCGATGGCATTGGGTGTGGAGTTAAATTACCCAATTGACCTTGGAGTAAACTATTGAAAAAATTAAAACTAACTCGTTTGTAAAACTCAATCGTCATCTCTTCTTCTTCTCCGCTAATCGCGTTTCGTCACTCGTTTCTTCTCCGGTAATCGCCTTTCCTCACTCGTCTCTCCGTATACTCGTCTCTACTAAGTCAAATCTTCTGCCGTAACCGCCGGTCGTCGTCAGTCAAAATCTCCTTCGTCAGTTATTTCCGCCGGAAATCACTTCGCCTTCTCGGCTATGAGTTTCTCTACTCTCTTGGCCGTCATTGGAGGGTAATTTTTTTATTTTCCGCCGTAATATATTTATAGATATAAGGGATCTCTTTCAATTATAATTCACTTACAATCTCTTTCAATTATGTCACAGTCGTCGTCGAGGTTGTCCAACAGATGCCTCTGATTCCGTCAACAACACAGCCGAAGGGTAAGCGTATTCAAAATTTTATTCTCAAATCTAGTGGACCACATCAGGCTAGGTTTTCCTCATATTGTGGACCAGATCTGTAAATATCGTATATGTTGTCCATTATTAGGAAACGACAGTTATGTCTTTTAAAGTTGTCCACCATAACATGTCTACCGTAAGTTTTTTTTTCTTTGTGGTCCACCCTTTTTTGTTCGCTACATTGTAGTTGTCTACCGTCTTTTACATATTGTCTATTACATTGTCATATTTTACTGATGTCTACCAGTCAATGTTGTCCACCGATATTGTATTTTCGAAGGTCTACTGTTAATTGTTGTCCTCTTTTTCACCAACTTTATTGTCCTTCGGTCATTGTTGTCTACCGATATTGTATTAGATATTGTCTATTACGTTGTCATATTTTACTCATGTCTACCAGTCAATGTTGTCCACCGGTGTTGTATTCCAGAAGGTCTACTATTAATTGTTGTCCTCTTTTTCACCAACTTTATTGTCCTTCGTAAAAGTTTAAAGTAGCTGTCTATCTTTTCACAGGAACCTGAACCCCACACCCACAGTCTTGCGGAGTAATAACGAAACGTTGCCTCCTCGGCTATTCGCAACTGATCGCTATCCTCAGAAAGGACGTATTAACTCTTACTCGAAACCAGAGTATCTCCTTGACATTGTTGAAGTCTTGGATGGGACGAAAGAGTTTGATTGGCTTAAGTCGTCTTCCTTTGGTTGTTTGTTCCGCCTACCAGTAAGGAAGAGTTCGCTGTCAGGGAAACTGGTCCATCAAATACTTTGTCGATCAATTCTTACTAAGAAGAGACATGAGCTCTGGTTCGTATTTGGCGGTCATCCCATACGATTTTCCCTCAAAGAGTTTGCTATTGTCACTGGTTTGAACTGCGACCAATTGCCAAGTCAAAATGAAATTGCCAAATTGCAGAATCCGGGGGAAGGTGATGAACCTTACTGTAAGTCTCGTTTAGGACCTAACAACTCATATACTATACAAGAGATTGTTAATATGTTGAAGCTAAACAAGAGGTTGCCAAAGTTGAAGAAAATGGATGGCGCAAGGAGGTTGCAATTGGCGCTAATTGTAATTGTTGAGGGTATATTGCTTTGCGACTCATCTACTGTGAGAGCTTCAAAAAAAACTGTGGAGATGGTGAAAGATGTAGAAGCATTTGCGAAATATCTGTGGGGGCGTCTATCATTTGGCAAGACAATAGAAATGGTGAAAGTTGGTGATAAGGTCGACTGTGTTGACAAACTAGTTGACAAATTAAAGCAGTCACATACATCAACTCACGGGTTTACACTTTCCTTCCAACTGTTGATTTTTCATGCTATTCCCCTCCTGGAAAAGTACCTTCCAGAAGCATCGGATGAGTTGACGTTTACGGATCCTTCAGTACTCCAACTCACCATGCTTAAGACCTTTCACAATTCCACAATTGCTCAAACCGAGATTGATCCTACTGTAAGTTTTATAATCTATTCACCATTTTAATTAAAAAAAAAATTTGTTTCGTATATAAGTTGGTGATCTTTTTACCAAACGCAGCTTCAAGTTCAAAAGCATATTACCCTCTGCAAACCGGAACTTTGAAATTCATGATTACTCTTGGAGTGATGAGGTTGACGATGTCAGAGTGGATTACATTTTGGGTAAACTTGAAGATGGACATAGTTTTCGGAAAGAGGACTTGCATGATGGGTTTGCACAGTTGCCTATGCTAAGTACCACTTTCGTTGAGAAACCCAAAAAAGTTGCACTAGGTAGAAATAACACCCCCAAAGGTAGAGGCAAATCGAAAAAGGCAAATATAAAGGTTGCAAACCCGCGAATTTCGGATGGTGATTCAGGTAATATGCTTGTTGATGGGTTAACTGCTGAAAAACTTTTGAAGGAGGTCGACCGTAGAAATGATGCAGCTATTGCGAAGATAGAGTTAAAGCTTGAGTTGGAGAGGGGTGCACTGAGAGACAAAATAGTTGATGATGTTCTGAAAACCCTTAGGGAGAAAGGTGTATTTGATCACTGTGGTCCTATTACCCAGTCAGAGTTGAGAAGTCATATTAACAAGTCCTCATGGTCAATACGGGGAGAAGGATCAGTGAAAATCACAGGAGCAGATGAGGTAAGTTATGTGTGTATTGGGTGCCTTAGCGGGTGTAGTGCTGTTGATGTTACGGAAAACCGCCTAGAGTAACATTAACTTTTTTATTTTTTTTGGTGGTTCAAAGGTAATCCTGCATACCATTGGGGAGTGCTCTAGAAACTCCGCTACTGAAAAAGGTGCCGGTTTTGGGCGTGAAGGTGGCAAAGCTGGCGGAGGTGACCCACCTCGAATAGCTCACCAAGATGACAAACATGAACAAGATGGAGAAGGTCATGCCCAAGGTAAGCGACAAACTGACGGAGGTATAGTATTGGAAGATTTTGGCAGAAAAGAAGTTGGTGGAGATAGTGATGAGGGAGAAGGTATTGGTGGAGATAGTGATGTGGGAGAAAAGGGTGGTGGAGATAGTGATAAAGGAGAACAGGATGATGTAGCGGGGGATCATGTGGAAGACGATGATGGAGAAGAGGATGATGGAGAAGGTGATGATGTAGGAGGGGAAGATGGAGAAGAGGATGATGGGGAAGAAGATGATGTACGAGGGGAAGATGGAGAAGAGGATGATGGAGAAGAAGATGATGTACGAGGGGAAGATGGAGAAGAGGATGATGGAGAAGAAGATGATGTACGAGGGGAAGATGTCGATGAGGATGTTGGAGAAGAAGAAGATGGAGAAGATGATGATGTAGAAGAGGATGATGGAGAAGTTGATCCTCACAAGCATGCCGAGGACGCACAGTTATCAACAGTACACGTTGACGAGGTATTTACCTACATGGAAATTCTAAACATAATTTATATTGACCGTTTGCTGAAGTCCTGCTGGTTGGAAATTTATGTTACAGCGAAAGAAAAGGAAGCCATGTAATGAGTTAGAAGAGCTTACCCCTCTTCCCGCCAAAAGAGCTAGGACGAAGACTAGAAGGTTTGGTTTCTCATCAGAATGCTCGAAAGAAAAGGCACCTGATCCCGAATCTGAATCACATGTGTACATTACCTTCCGGACCGTGGAAGCACGTATTAAGAAGAAATTCTTAGTAAAGCTAGCATCTTATCGGAAGAAGTAAGTTACAGTAGATCAACTATCTGGTCAGATGGATTCGTCTGATCTCAATATTTTGTGGATTTCAGGGAGTACGTCGTTGATGGTCATAGGGTGAAAAGCAACTTTTTTGAATGCATATACAAACCGCAAAACTGGGTTGATAGTTCAGTAAGTAATTGCTTGATATGCTCTGTATTTCTTACTCGTTATTGCCCTCAGACGAAATATCTAATACCAATATTTTCAGCATGTTGAAGCCATGCTGACCATTTTGTGGAGAAGATTGGGTGACTCATTTCTTCAGTCAAGGGTTGCGGTGCTGGATACCTGGTTTTCACATACTCTGGCTCTTGATTACTGTCGATACCAGAAGACAAAAAAGAAGTCGACTTTTGTTTGGAACAGTGTCATTAAGAACTATATTAGAGGTGTAGTCCCTAGTCGGTCAGCGAGGATGGCTTGGTATATTGACGTCGACACTGTCTATGTACCTTTAAATTGGGGAAAGGGTCATTGGGTTTCAGCGGCTATAGATCTGAGGCTGGGACATGTATTCATCCTTGATCCCCTTATCATAAAAAATGATTCGAGAAAGCTTCCGCGACACATGAAACCGATCGTTGAAATGCTTCCTATCGCAATCAAGGAGATTGTGAAGAAGGAAAGTATTACCTGTCCCGTACCTAATGTCTTTTCGTATGAGAGGGTCATTGATGTTTAACAAAACGATCGGACCGGAGACTGTGGCCCTCTGACCGTGAAGTTCATAGAGTTACACGCGCAAGGATTGGGGTTGGATGGATTGACAGATGAGACTATGGACGAGATGCGAATGCGATTTGCTGTTGATGTTTACGACGAATTTGTACTCAGCCTATGTGGCTGATCGCGTACACATTTCTATTTGTTCACATACTATTTTTCTTATTAACCTAAGTTACTACTTCTATGGTTTTGTAAAACTTATTGTCTCTTATTCACCGAAGTTTATTTTTCAGATTTTGTTGTCTTTTGCATACTTTAATGCTTTGCTACGTATTGACCTAAGTTTATATTTCAGATTTTGTTGTCTGTTGGTTAATTACTATGATGCTTTGCTACTCATACGAAATGTGTTTGTGTACCTAGTATGGATAACGACAAGTGTTAATTAACGTAGTACTGTGCTAGGTTAGAAAGTTATTGAAACTTAAAACCACACGTAATATCACACTACCTCCCAACCAACTTGTCATTTATAAGGATGCTTTTTTATACCTACTAATGTCTCTTGTTATATTTAGTATTTACACAGTTTTTCAGAGCTTACACTTCAACCATGACGAACCTCCTTACCATCCCACACCATCTACCTATACACATTGTTAGCCTCCTCGCAAAGGCAGGATTCCAGCACCTAAGTCCTCTTATTGCTTCTGGTCCGGATGGTATGCG
The DNA here is from genome assembly GCA_023657505.1 of Camelina hispida. NCBI lineage: Eukaryota > Viridiplantae > Streptophyta > Magnoliopsida > Brassicales > Brassicaceae > Camelina > Camelina hispida. The sequence goes on along the minus strand of CP094635.1, from coordinate 29,278,259 downwards.
ACTTGCGTTTGATGAGAGTGTTTTGAGAGAAGCCTCAATACTCCTTATTGACCACAATCCAATTGTTGTCAACAATTGATCTCTGTTTCGTCCTTTCTTCGAACGTACCATTATGGCGAAAAACCCTACGACAATGTATTTAGAGGCTATAAGATTTATTGTCAGATATGGCGACTACCGTGAAGCCACACCCTTGCTTGCGTACAAGTGGAGCTTGCTCTTCGGTAATAACCATTCATCCTCATCCATGACTTTCACTCTAACCCTTTTGATGTTATGTATTGGGGAAACATTAGAGGGAGTTGGCCTAATGACAAAGTTCAGGAGTTCGTTCCTTGATGAGGACGCAATAGATGTCGTCGCACAAATAATTTTCTATGATATGATTGCAGTTGGTGGACATTCCGCACATGGGCGAGTTAAAGGATTGTTAAAGTTACAAAGGAGAATTCCTACCAACCCTGACGTTTGCGCGAAGTGTTGTCCATGCAACAGGTGCCCGACATGCTACACTTGGTGGCGATGCCAAAGGTTTAAACAATTGTTCCTAATACCTTAAACAATGCTTGTTGTCCTTCTTTTTATGTGTTGTCCGTTTTAATGTTGTCCTTCTTTTTAATGTTGTCCGTTTTAATGTTGTCCGACTTTATAATGTTGTCTTTAATGCTTAATCTTGTCCTTCTTCTTAATGTTCCTAATCCCATTGTCAATGGGTCTCTAGCGAAAGATTAATTTGTTTAATGTTGTCCTTTACGTTCGTTTTTTAATGTCCGTTATATTGTCTACTTTTGTCTACAAGAACTTAAATGACATTGTGACAAGTCCATTGTTTAAACCTTTAAATTGTGTACGTTTATTATAAGATGGGGTCCATCATCCCACTTGTATGCACTATGCAATGTAGCAAATCAAACCCTTTGCGTGTTGTCAGAACTGGTTAATAGTGATCTCTCATTATATTTTTTGTTAATACCGATATCACCTACAAAGAACCGATATCTCCTACATTATTACCCTAATTTTTTCCTCCCCGAGAACTAAGAGAATCAACTGCAAACAAGTTCTCCTGAGAATGGGTCGTTATAGCTACAGCCAACCCTCTTCCTCATCTGCCTCATCCGCCTCGTCAATCAATTCTCGAGACCGGTGTAACGGAAAATTTGGGATCCCTAAGAAGTGTAACGGTGGTGTTGCCTTGTTTCCGGAACTAGAGAACAATCATGGCCACAACCGCTTATTCTACAAGTGTGAAAATTACACTGTAAGCCCCAACCACTATTTAATACAAAGTAGATCTACTAATATCTGCTAAAATACTGTTTTCTATGTTGGTTAGATTGGCTCCTCCACATTACATGGGTCCTCCGTGGATCCGTTAACCTCATATCTGACCTCGCTCACTACCTCGGGAAGTGTGTCAGCCGCAGATCTCGACCCTGTTGCGACTATTTCTACCTCCACCGTGGATGGCTCTGCCTCCGGTGTTGAGACGTCAGAGCAGCCTGCATCTGCGATCAGTCCAACCCCTAACCCCTATGCCCAATCGACTGTCATCAAAACAGACTTGGTCATTCCTCCCCTAGTCCTGACGGAGTTATCCTCTTCCAAAAAGCCTCTCGTCACTCATACTAGACAAGCTGGGCCCCCCCACGGCTTTGGTCAAATCACAAATTGCTCCGACGGAGGCTCAGACCCCTGCGGTCCAAGCTGAGTTGAATCCTACCAAGGAGACTGACACCTGGGTCGACTTGGTGAAGGGCTCCTCGAAGAAGCTTTCCACAAAAGGCTCCGGCTTCCGGCTTCAGTCTGGTGAGCTATGTGTAAAAATCCCAAATGCGGTTATTGAGAGAAACAAAAAGTCTTGGGATTTCTTCGTATTAGGTCAATTCTATTCCGACCCCCCATCTCAGGGAACCTTGCACAATATCGTTAACGGTATCTGGAGTAGACATTATCGTGATATCTCAGTCTCCAAGATGGAAGGCAATGCTTACCTATTCAGAATTCCCAACTCATCCACTAGAGCCAGGGTCATTAATCAGCGGCTATGGCAGATTGAGGGTCAAACGATGTTCGTTGCGAGTGGGAACCGAGCTTAGTTCCGACAAAGCCAGAGTTGTGCTCCGCCCCTATCTGGTTAGAACTGCATAACGTCCCGTTCCAGTTCTTCAATGAGGAGGGGTTAGAGCACATTGCCAGCTTAGTGGGACAACCTGAATATCTCTATCCTTCCACTGCAAATAAGACAAACCTGGAGGTTACAAAGGTCCTAACCACTATTGACCCAAGGAACCCTCTGCCGGAAGCAGTCAATGTTCAATTCGAGTCTGGGGAAATCTGTCGGGTCCTTGTTTCAAGCCCTTGGATGCCACCGGTGTGCGCACATTGCAAGAAGATTGGTCACAGCCTTCGACACTGCAAAGAAGCACCTATCACTTGCTCACTCTGTTCCTCCACTACTCATACTACCGAGTCCTGCTCTAAACCTACTAACACTGGCTCCAAGACACGTAGGAATCAAAGACGTAGGTCTAGAACACCTTCAGGTTCTCAGTCAGTCAAGGAGCCTGCAAATGGAAAGAATGTTCCGAGACAGCAATGGCAGATAAAGGCTCTCCCAAGCACCACTTGCCTCCCTAGCATTACTGTCCATCCTAGGGCACGTGATGTGGTCAAAACGAGTGATCTGTCACTGACAATCAATTCGAGTACTTCGGGGAGACTGGTTGTGAACTCCTACCAGGTGAACCCAGCAATTCTCACCAACTCAAACAGCTATTATCGGCTCCTCCCCCATCGATTCCTTGTGGTGATGATTCTAGTAGCCACAAGTCCAAATCTGATGACTCGGTTGAAGAAGACTCCTCAGACATTTTGTCCACCGATTCTGAGGAGACGAGGTTTACAAGGGTGTAGTCCAAAAGGCAACGGAAGATTCAGCGAGGCAAGAGCCTCAAATCATCTCACTAAGTATGTATACACAACTTTTTTGTCGTAATGTCCGTGGCTTTAATATTACTAGTCATCAGAGCGGTTTTAAAAAATGGTTTAAGGCTACTAAGCCTATTTTTGGTGGCATCATTGAAACGCATGTCAAACAGCCAAAGGATAAGAAGTTTATAAATGCTCTTCTACCAGGCTGGTCTTTTGTTGAGAATTATGCATTCTCTGAGTTTGGTAAGATCTGGGTGTTGTGGGATCCAAGTGTCAAGGTTGTGCTAGTTGCGAAGTCACTTCAGATGATCACGTGCGAAGTTCTCCTTCCGGATGTTTCGACTTGGATTACTGTTTCGGTGGTTTACGCTGCAAATGAGGATGATACCAGACAAGACCTTTGGAGAGAAATTATGGAACTTGCAGCCTCTCCTATTCTCTCTAACAAACCATGGATCATGATGGGAGACTTTAACCAAGTGCTTCACCCACATGAACATTCAGCAAATGAATCCCCAAACGTTGACAGAAGAACACGAGACTTCAGACAGTGTCTTCTTGAAGCGGAATTGGCGGATCTTGTATACAGGGGAAATGAATTCACTTGGTGGAACAAAAACAAGATTAGACCGGTGGCGAAGAAGCTAGACCGCATCTTAGTAAATGAAGGCTGGTGTGATTTATTTCCCTCTTCTTTGGTGTTTTTGGCGAACCTGAATTTTCTGACCATGCCTCTTGTGAAGTTGTTCTGGATTCACTGAGCCCAAGAGTAAAGAGGCCCTTCAAGTTCTTTAACTTCCTCTTCCAGAACCCTGACTTCCTGCATCTGGTAAGCCACTACTGGTATTCACTGAGTTTCCCTGGTTCAGACATGTTTCGGGTCTCAAAGAAGCTCAAAACGCTGAAAAAGCCAGTCAAGATAAATTATTGACAATTGTGAGTGTACGATATTATTTTATAATTTGTGTAACATGTTACTAAATAGACTATTAGTATTTATTAGACCAGTCCATAAATACTGGATCACTTATGTGGGTGTATTGTAGTAACAAATTTGAAAAATATTCTTGGATTCACTCCTCATGAGGTGAACCCTTCTTATTTTTCTCATCTTAATTATCCAATCAAAATACAACAATATGCAATATTATATTATATTTTTTTTAAAAAAAAAATCAAAATTTAAATCAGAAAAATAAATAAAATTAAAGAAACAAAATGTGTAAATTTTTACTTGAAGAAATTATATATCAGTTTGGAATTATTAACAAAAAGGTTAATATTTAAATTTTATAATTTACAATATGCGATGTCATATTATATTTTTTTAAACAAATCAAAATTTAAATCAGAAAAATAAATTACATTAAGGAAACAAAATGTGTAAATTTTTACTTGAAGAAATTCTATATCGGTTTGGAATTATTAACAAAAAGGATAATATTTAAATTTTATAATTAAACAATATTATACATAGGTTTGGGTTTACAAAGGAGGATTAGGGTTTAAATTTTACAAAACAAAACTATATTTCAGTTTGAGTTTATAAAATAATAAGATTTATATTTTACAATTAGACGAATTTATATGTCGGTTTGGGTTTATAAAATAATGGTTAAGGTCTGGATTTTAGATTTTTTTAACTAAAAACAATAAATAATGTTAAGGTTAATGATTTAAGATTTTTTATCTTTTTTTTTTTTGACGACAAGAAAAACAAGATTGGCTCAATCAAGCCAATGCGAAGGTACATTGTTAACAAAAGTGGCTAGATGCGGAACTGTGCAAATACGACGCGCCAAATTATCCGCTTTGCCATTCAGAGATTGTTTATCTTATTAAATTATGTTGATTTATTTTAATTGTTTTATTTATATAATATAATTTTTTAGTTTGCTTAATTAAATTATATGGTAAATTTTGATTGGTTTGATTAAGAGAAGGTGAAAGAGAGAGGTTCACCCCTCATAATTGTCCTTTTAAGAACATGGTACACTTATATTTACAATTGTCACTATTTGAAATTAATGCTATATAAATACTATGTACACATGTTTTTATCTAAGTGATACAATTTTTAAAAGTGTTTTAGCAGTTTTTATACAAATTCGAAAATTACATGCCATTTACAAGTGTCACTAATTTTGTATCATATTACTAAATATCTGTTTTAGACTAATAATTAGTTATTATTACTATCTTAATAATCCTAATTATTAATAATACCATAGCTATTGGATCAGTTTGGTGGGTGTATTGTAACATATGAACTACTTTACAGTATTTGAGTTTTGATTGGTTCTTAAATCATTTTTAATGATATTTGGTGAATTTCGAAAATGTTGTCACATTTTACTAATTTTGATATTAAGCAATATAATTTTTGTTGATCGAGTAACTCGAATAGATGGAAAATAGTATAAAATGGGGCGAAACGAAGGACTTTTTATTAAGATTGTCGAAGATCGACGAGATTACAACAATGTCACTTAAAGCCGTCGGCTAGTTACAAAACTGTATACTCACTTATATGACTTAAGTACTTAGAACTAGAATCGGATAATATCCTGGCTCCCACTCGAGTTAATTTCTCTTTTGTTCTCAGAGCTCTCCTTATTTATAGTTGATGCGAAGTTTCATCCTCTAGCCTAGGGATCGATGTGGTACCACCTCAAGGTACAGGCGGCGGTCGTTCGTAACAAGGCCATCGCTTAACGGACCATGCGTTCTACCAGGCCTTCTAAAAGCTCTGTCGGCCCAATTGGTTCTATTTGGCCGGTCAACTCTTCTAGAAATTCTATTGACTGCTTCTCAGATGAGCTGAGTGGGGCCTGTCAAGACAGGGTGAAACCATACCAAACAATATTGACACTTATCTTTTAGCTAAGAAATTATTCTAAACATCTTAGAACTTTTAAAATCTTTGTATATAAACTACTACTATTGGTTAGTAATGATCAAACTTTAAACCCGCTCTTAAGACAATCAAGAAAAGATTTGCGGCTCTCTCTTGTTAATTTTTGTTAGCAATAGAATGTTCCTTAGCAATAGAATGTTCCATTAGTCACGGGTTGACTTATTCCACCAGCCCAATTCGGTCATGATCTCAAAGCATTGACAAAAACACAACCTAACTTATGAAATATGTATTTCATATATTTTAAAAAGAAATTTTTATTTATGGGCATTCAAGTCGGATATCGGATGGGTATTTTGAATTTCAGATTATATTAGATATGATTTTAATATCGATTTGGATATTTAAGAACCTTGATTTGGATTAGGATATCCAAAATATCAAGAGAAAGGAAAATGGTTAAATTTTAACAAATATAACTATAAATTTTCATATAATTTGGGTATTTTAGTTCTTTTGATCTTAAAATAACTAATATTTTTGGATTTATAGTTGTAATTTTGAATACATGGATTATATCGTATCAAAAATAACTAATATTTTGGGTATATTGTTACATTTTATGTAATTCGACTATCCACTTGGATTTAGGTTTAGATCGAATTTTTGGATATAGAATCTAGTATTCGTTCGGTTATTTCCTCAGATTCGGATTCGGTTTGGATTTTTGGGTACGGGTATTACACCCATGCCTAGAAAAGTCAATGTAAATTTTGATTTGTTAAACATTAATTTTTATACACTATCTCGTGGTAAATAACAAATATATACAATATCCCCTTTTTAATAAAAGGGAAGTACACAACATTGTTTTGGTAGACTTTATAATTTTAATAAATAGTTATAAATGGTTACAAATAGGTTATACATAGGTATATGTTTAAACTCTAAAATCAGTATGCGAGAGAAGTTTTCTCCCAGACACAACTATCGAGGAGACCTTCCCAACCAAGTTTTCCGGCGCCGGTGAGGCTTCTGCTCGCCGGCGTCGGGATCTTTTTGTCCTCTCTCCTGCTCGACAAATCCTTAATCTCTTTAGTTTGGTCTTTTTCAAGTTTTTTCCCCATTTGTTCCCTTTTTTTTTAACCCTTTTCAAACCCTAATATAACTTATAACCATCTCTTATTTTGGCAATCTATTGTGAAACTAGGATTTTCCCCAGTGGACCTAGATTTCGTCGTCAACTCAAACAGAGACCAACGGCTGCTCCCTCCGACCTCGCACTCACCGGAGTTTCTCCTTTCTTCTCCGTCATCTTTGGACAGCCGCATCTGCTTCTTTCTATCTCGACAATCGGTTTAACAACTAGGGTTTTCCCCAGTGGAGCTAGTCAATAATGACGAATCTTGCCACGGCCATTGCAGAAGCCCGCTGATCTCTCACTCTTTGGAGAATTCCCCTGCATCGCAGACATCTCCACAAGCCTCAGACGGCCGTCAGTATCACCATCCTTTGCGGCTTCTTCTTGGGAACCTAGGGTTTTCCCTAGTGGACCTAGGCCCCAAATTAGGCCCATTAGTGCAAAAACGATCAAATTCCATTTATTCTTCTCACGGTGGTGCAAATAGCAATCTCAAGCCCAGCTCTTCATCGTCCATGTCTAACCACTGCCAAGCCCTGTGTCGCTTACCTCTGCTCAATGGCCGAAGACTCCATTGGAGTAAGGTAACAATAGTGCTGCTTTGGGTAGACATATATCTTACTTGGAACCTGGCTGTAGCTATCTTTAGGATTTTGAGGTTTGGTTATCAAGATATACGGATATATGGTCTCCGTTCTTTGAACTTCTCTAGCAAAAGTGGTATTATTGATCTTGAACGTCTTCTATTCAATGATGAATACCAGTTAAGCTGGTCACCTGATGATTCCAAGCATCGTCTCCTATCAACCCCTATCATAAGGATCCCATACCAAACAGTGTCTATTGCGTTTTCCCGAAGTGATCCAACCCTTATGCTTTGGGTATCAAAGCAACCCTTAACCGACTACAGCAACATAGTCCCCGGATTCTTTGCTGACCTATTACTGCGGGTTCCTATCACCCTGCCACCCTGGTGAGTATCGATGCATTGACTCCTTTTTTAACGTCACAGAGTCAGATGAGCGTGACCACTCAACTGTCCTTTGAAGCCCTCGAGGATGGCCTGTCATTGTACCATGATCTCACATGTGCCATTAGTCTTCCAAGCTCTTGGTTCATAGCTCTCTTGGATCCTACAATTGACGTTTTTTATTCTTTTCACCTTTTCGCATTGGGGAATGCCTTTGTATTGTTCTTGTTTTGTTTCAAACTTTGGCTCTTGCTCTTTCTTTGTACTTGTAGCGACTTTACATTTTGAATGAATGAAGCAAAGGGTTTGACAAAAAAAAAAAAGGTTATACATAGGTTATAGATTAATCCATATATTAATTGGTTACAAGTTGATAGTTCATATATTAATGGTAACAAATAAAACCTTAATTGGAACCAAAAATCTTAAACGGGATATTTCAAATTGATAGTTCATGGATATTCCAAACTTTATTTTCGGAAGATCATGTTGTTTCCAAAGATCTACAATCACAATAGATAACCAAATTATTTTCCTGAGATTTTATTGATAGACCACAACGTTAACCAAATTATTAAAGGGGATAAAAATATACTCTCAATCATAAAAAGAAAGTACACAACTTTTTTTTATATAATAAAACGGAAGTACACAACTTTTTTTGTAGAATATATAATTTTTATAAGTTGGTTACAAAATAGATAATATATTAAATAGGGATTTTTGCCATTTATGCCATATTTTCTGTAATTGTTTTGCAATGTTCCATATTGAAAAAACCTTTCCAAATCTGCCATATTCAGTAAACATGGCAGTATAAGTTTTACTAGATTACCCTCCTTATTACATTAGTTCGACGGCGGCACGAGGAGAGGGGACGGGCGCGTGGTGAGAAGCTGAGCGAGTTGGAATGGGCGCGTGGTGAGAAGCTGAGCGAGTTGAAGAGGGCGCGTGGTGAGAAGCTGAGCAAGTTAACGCGGCACTCGGAACGTTCTGAAGAATATGTGGACAATTTCCCGAGAATCAATAAAGCTATTGTGGACAAATATAATTATAGACGAAGTGTAAAATTGATGGACTTTAAGTAATCTTATTTGAAGTTGTGAACCAAACATAAATCCGTGGACTACATACAATGTAGACAAGATATAGTATCGAGAAAAGTAAGTGACGAATATAATTATAGACAAAGTGTAAAATTGGTGGACTTTTAGTAATCTTATTTGAAGTTGTCAACCAAACATAATTTCGTTGACAAGATACAGTGTAGACAATATACCATGTGGACAAAAGTAAGTGAATGGCATGAATTACTAATAGACCCTCCAAATTGGCGGGATGAAAAGTGTAGTTGAGCGGCCTCATTAGCGATTGACAAGACGTCTAGTTAATGCCTATGGGTTGGATTATAGGGTGTTTGTTGAATAATTTGCAGAGGATCCTGTTCTTTAAAGATTGTGAGAAATTGGACCAAAAAAAATTTACCTGGAAATCAAGAGTTGGAGGTGATTATTTAGGAGACGACCGTCGTGAGTATTTGTATGGTTGTAGTGGACAAAAATTCGACGGAGAAGCTTTACGTGTTGTCCTCCGAGGCAGCCATATAAGATATAGTCGTCCGCCATAAATGATGATGGTTGGAGAGATGCATAAGGTTCTCTCAATAAATATCGTGGGACTTATATAAAAGTGTAATTTTGACATTTTTTCATGGTTTTTGACAAGACTTAGGCCTAACACAGGTGTGCTTAACACAGGAGCCCTGGGGTTCGAGGAAGCGGATGCAAATGCCGAGCATAGACAGCCGCAAATTTGGAAGAGTCCGGAACAACCCCACGAAAGGGTTTCTTCTATTTCTTCGGCATGGTCAGAAATTTCCAATCACCGGCGTGAGGTCGGTGTTGGGGAGAAGAGGAAGGGGGGTGGCTTAATCGCCTTCAGAGGAAAGGGGTGGTTCACCTTATGAGGAGTGAATCCAAAAATATTTTTCAAAATTGTTACTACAATACACCCACATAAGTGATCCAGTATTTATAGACTGGTCTAATAAATACTAATAGTCAACATGTTACACAAATTATAAAATAATATCGTACACTCACAATTGTCAATAATTTATCTTGACAGTTCTAACATTTATTAATAAGTATTGGCTAATAGCAACGTGGAATAATTGCCAAAATTTGACAAGTTTTCAAACTTTTAAGAATATAAAGCAAAGCAAATCAATACAATAAAACTAGAATGTGTTGCTCTCCTTAACTGACAACTCAGCATTTTAGGCTCTTCTCAGCTTGACATCTCAGAAAAATTGTTAGCCAATAGAAACATTTCAAATAATACAACTCAACATGTCTTAACTTATAATAAGTCTTGTTTTTTCCATGTCATATTTTCTCCTAAATTTGATCTTATTTTTTTGGGCTTAGTTTTTAAAATAAGTGGGCTTAAAGTTTTTAAAACAAATGATCTTATTATAAGCTATTTCTTAGAATAATGGATACGTGCATCTAAATTTATGAAATACTGTATGACATTTATGTTTTGGTTTTTTTCTATTCAATGATCATTTATGTTTGACTCAGACGACTATTAGCCCATTTATGTTTGTAAACTCCTCTACCCATTTATGTTTGTCAATTATTAATAGATTTTTTTTTAAATGAAGCATATTGTTTTGCCACGTGAAATAAACATCGCCTAAATGAAACTAAACCAAATTGACCGTAATATATAAACCGAACTGGTTTAAACTTTGTTTCATCGAGAACTTTCCTCAGTAGACACCAGTAGTATTTATGATTGACGACTGATTTCAGTATATATAACCAGAATGAGTTTTACTTTTACATTTTGTAACAAATTTTGCAGATAAAATTAATGTTATGAGTAAAGTTATTTTCGAGGATCTAAAATTTGTTTGTGTAATAAAAAAAAATATATAATCCATAAGAAATATATGTTTAGATCAAACAACTATGTATCAACTAAATATATAGTCTGCTCTTTCTTTAATCTATGCAAGATTTTTTTTTTGTTATTTTTTGTTAATCTAGAAATACATAATAACAAAAACCTAAAACCAAAAATATTACCAATGAACATTGTCAAAACTATATTAATAATGACTTTTGAATTACAAACACATATAAAATTATTCAAAAATAATAAAAATAAAAATAAAATATAAATAATCCCGCGGCGTAGCGCGGGTAATAGGATATCCGTGATAGATAAAACTTTTATAAAGAAGAGAATAAATATTTTTCGTCGGCGGCCAAACCAAACCAAATCACGTTAGCTCTTAGCTCATTTTCGCTAAGACTTTGTTTCTTTTTTCGTCCAACGTACAGCCAAGAGGAGACTCTGACTTTGTACCTCTCTCTCTCTCTCTCTCTCTCTCTCTCTCATCTTCTTCTTCTTCTTCTTCTTCGATTCGATCCATCTTTTTTTTTTATAATATTCTCATGTCGTCTTTCCTTTCTCCAACTCCTTTTAATTAAGATTAAGAAAGACACCGCGTTGATATATTCTTCTTCCTGAGATTTGTCCTTCTTGGTTTCAAGAAACCTTGGATCAGGTATGGATCTCGATTCGTTCTAGTTTCAATGTTTCTGTGGGACTATCTTTCATTTTTCTTTTTTTTTTGTTGTAAGATCCGTCTTTTAGTAGGGCTTATGGGAATTGGGTTACAGAGCAAAGATGGTTCCTTTATGGTAGATTCGATGTCTCTGTTCTAAGATGATATGAGGGTTTTGTGATTTAAGACAAAAGTTTTCATCGTTTTTCTTGTGAAATTCAAAGATGACATCTAACGTTAAAGGTTTCAGGGTTTCTGTTGTTGAGGAGGGAGAAACGACTTTAACAAAAAAAAAAAAAAAAAAAAAAAGAGGGAGAAACGAAAATGTCGTCAGGTGGTGGAGGATCACAGAGCAGTTTAAGGAGGTATCTTGGAGCTATTAAAGATACCACCACAGTTTCTTTAGCTAAGGTCAATAGCGATTACAAGGTAACTCTCTTCATCAGTTAAAAAGTTTTTTTTTTTTTTTTTTTTTTTTTTTTTATGTTTCTGCTTAAGCTAACAAAGGTGGTGTGATGGGGTTTTTGCAGGAATTGGATATTGCTATTGTCAAGGCTACTAATCATGTGGAGCGTCCTTCTAAAGAAAGATACATCAGAGGTGGGTAAATCATAGATGGTTAGTGCCTTTTGGTTGCAAAATATTTGTTTGCGCCCATTGATTCCTTTACTGCAAAAAGGCGTATAAACGAGTTATGTGTGTGTGTGTGTGTGTGTCTCTACTCCTATGCAGCTATTTTCATGGCTATTTCAGCAACGAGGCCGCGTGCAGATGTTGCATATTGCATCCATGCTCTTGCAAGGCGGTTATCAAGAACACATAACTGGGCGGTACGGTTTTTGTTTCGTTTGTTGTTTGCTGGTTTTTTCTTTTTTGTCGCTAACCTTCACATAGGTAAACTTATTAGAAATGTGCTAAGAACTGGAATTGCTAGATAACATAAGGTTAAGTATTCTTAGTTTGTAAGATCTATCTGCTACAGCTTCACTGTCTGTTTTTGTGAAGTCGCAATGAACTTATTTGATTCTCTATTGTTGTAAATACGGTCGTGGTTTTATGTTTACTACTTGCTGCTGATTCTTCTTAAATTTACAGGTTGCACTGAAAACTCTTATTGTTATTCACCGTGCCTTGAGGGAAGTGGACCAGACCTTTCATGAAGAAGTTATTAATTATAGCAGAAGCAGGAGTCATATGCTTAATATGTCTCATTTTAAAGATGATTCCGGTCCAAATGGTAGTAAACTGCTTTTAATTTCGTTGACTCCCTTTTTTTATACAGGTAGCTCTTTGGTATACTTATCTTTCTTTTACCCCTTTTTCAGCTTGGGCTTACTCTGCTTGGGTCCGTTTCTATGCTCTATTCTTAGAGGAGCGGTTAGAGTGTTTCCGTGTTTTGAAGTACGATGTTGAGATTGACCCTCCAGTAAGTTTCGGTTTTCAACTCTTTCCTCTTATGAGCTCTCAAGAGAGTTTTCTTTCACTCTAGAATTCTCAAGAACGTGCTATACATGCAGAGGACCAAAGAATTGGACACTCCTGACTTGCTCGAACAACTTCCAGCTCTCCAAGAACTTCTTTTCCGTGTTCTTGATTGTCAGGTGATAAATCCGCTTCAGGGTTTACGACGTCAGTTTTGTTTAGTGTTTGATTTTGTTAGCAATGGTCATTAGATGATATATCAAAGTAAATTTCTATTATCTTGTATCTCTTTCACTCTCGTTCAACGACATGACATTGGTGCATCTTTGCAGCCTGAAGGGGCAGCAGTTCAAAATCACATTATCCAGTTGGCACTCTCAATGGTATGCTATATACAGTTAACTGGCATTAACAGTTCCTCGATTAAATTTTGTTAACAGCATTTGTGATTATCGGTCTACTTCTCACCAATTAGGTTATATCTGAGAGCACTAAGATATACCAAGCACTAACAGATGGAATCGACAATTTGGTTGATAAGGTACGCAAACGCGCTTCTCTTTCTGCATATATATATATATTTTTTCTCCCTTTCCTGACTTATTCAACAAATTTTCCTTGTAACAGTTCTTTGAGATGCAACGAAACGATGCTCTGAAGGCTTTGGATATGTACAGGAGAGCGGTAAAACAGGTACATACAACCTCTAACTGGTGTGTTGGTTTCTACTTTAACGTTTGTTTGGCACAAGAACCACCTTAAGTTTGGTTTCATTGGTGTTCAGGCAGGGAGGCTTTCTGAATTTTTAGAAGTTTGCAAAAGCGTTAATGTTGGACGTGGAGATAGATTTATAAAGATTGAGCAGGTTGGATTTTCATACAAATGTGAATACTGATTCGGTTATTTCTGCAATTGTTTTCCTCACCATATTTGTTTTGTATGAAGCCTCCCACTTCTTTTCTACAAGCAATGGAAGAGTATGTGAAAGAAGCACCATTAGCAGCAGGTGTCAAGAAGGAGCAGGTATGAGAGTATCTTGTAAAACTGTCGTCGTTTCTTTATCTTTTCGTTTGTACTTGGTTTTGTAAATCCAAATATGTTTGACGTTTCCTGTTCTTTTTTGCATGAACAAACTCATCACCATTTTGATACGTGATCATGGTTAGCTAGATTAGAGTATGGTTAGGACATTTTAATTAATTAGTTTTGGTGGTTTACTTTATGAATTTGGTTTAAGTATTTTCCATTTATGCATTAGGGTTTTGATTAAGTTGTATCAAGACCTATATAATGGTCTTTATTGATTAATGAGAAACCAAGCCCCAAGAATTAACCTTAATCTCTAAGAGAGAATTAGGGTTAAGAGGGAGCTAAGCTTTCATATCTTCCTTAATTCACAAGCCAATAGTTAGTTCATAACAACTTGGTATCAGAGCAGTTTTCTGATTCGATGGGAGAAGAGACAATAACGGTTTCTCAATTTGAGAAATTGCTCAAGGAGACAATCAAAGAGGTTGTGAATCCGCTGAAAGAGGCTATGGGAGAACTCCAAAACAAGGTAACCAGACAGGAGGAGGTTTTGGAGACGACGATGGCTGCACAACGAGAGGGACGTGAGCAAACAAAGGCGTTGGTGGAAGAGTTTCGTGAAACACAAGGGAAGTTTGAAGCAGCCTTAGCTGCTGTGAAGGAAGATAACTCCAACAAGTTTCAAGCTCTTTCTGCGGTTATAGGAGGGGATGAGATAGAGGAGAAAGGAACAGCTTCCATGTCTAAAGAGCAGCAAAACAATGGTGCCGCACCTAGCGACGGTAGCACCGGTGGTCCGTGGACAAAACGTACGATGGGAAGGGATCGAGGCCATCGTTTGTCTGACGGAGGTGGAGAGTGGGCTGTGCGACAGATTGGAGATGATGGGGCACATGAGACAGAAGAGAACTCGACAGGGGATGTACGAATGGAGAGAATGACTTCGAAACTGAAGACAACCGTGACGGCAACGTTAGGAGCTGAAGCTTCGGTCGAGCCGGTGATACGATCTGTGTTGGAGCTAAAATCACCGACTTACATGGCGGAGGATCATCAACAAATCACTTCTTGCGATGGAGATTGAGGAGGAGGAGTCTCTACCTGAAGTTATGGCTTTGAGGATTCAACAAGAAAGATATGAGACTTGAAAGACAAGTCGACGTGGAGGGAAGACACAGAGAAGCTGCTAGTGGTGAGAAGAAACTGCTAGAGTCGTGCTACCACAGTTGGAGCTTGAGGACAAGCTCCAAATCGAAGGGTGGAGTAATGATACGTGATCATGGTTAGCTAGATTAGAGTATGGTTAGGACATTTTAATTAATTAGTTTTGGTGGTTTACTTTATGAATTTGGTTTAAGTATTTTCCATTTATGCATTAGGGTTTTGATTAAGTTGTATCAAGACCTATATAATGGTCTTTATTGATTAATGAGAAACCAAGCCCCAAGAATTAACCTTAATCTCTAAGAGAGAATTAGGGTTAAGAGGGAGCTAAGCTTTCATATCTTCCTTAATTCACAAGCCAATAGTTAGTTCATAACACATTTCCTTCACTATGATCCAAGTTGATATTATTAAAAACTTGCGTTTTACGTTAATGGCAGGTAGTTGAGAAACTTACTGCTCCCAAAGAGATTTTGGCCATAGAGTACGAAGAGCCCCCAAAGGTTGTTGAAGAGAAACCAGCATCACCTGAACCAATTAAAGCAGCAGAAGCAGAGAAGCCTGTAGAGAAACAACCTGATCTTTTGGTATTTGTCCAGTTTCTAACCTTGCGTTTCTTTTTCTTGGAACTAATGTGCTGACTCATTTGACTTTCTCCTGCTAGTCTATGGATGATCCAGCTCCAGTGGTCTCTGAACTCGAAGAGAAAAATGCTTTGGCTTTGGCTATTGTTCCTGTTAGCGGTATACAGTTTATTTCGCATGGATTATTAATATATCATTTCCTAGCTCCTGTTTCCCAGTAAATAGACAAATTAAAATCAACCTGATGTTTTTTTTTTCTCCAGTTGAGCCGCCACCTTTGACAACTGATTTTACAAATGGGAACTCGACTGGTTGGGAATTGGCGCTTGTGACTGCCCCAAGCTCCAATGAAGGTGCCGCTGCAAATAGCAAATTGGTAAATTTGTCCCTTCAACTCTCTCTGTCTCTATTATATTTCAGAAAGTTGAGGTTTATGACATTAGATTAATTCATGTGTCGTTTGACTGAAAAGGCGGGTGGACTAGACAAGCTTACACTTGACAGCCTATATGAGGATGCAATCAGAGTGACTCAACAGCAAAACAGGAGTTACAATCCATGGGAACAAAATGCAGTTCATAACGGTCAAATGATGCACCAACCTTTCTTTGCATCTAATGGAGTCGGAGCTCCTCTTCCTATTCAAATGGCGAACCAAAATCATCAAACATTCGGGTTTCAGCATCAGAACGCAGGAATGATGATGGGGCCTGCACAACAACCTTACCAGCAACAGCAGCAGAATATGAACCCATTTGGGAACCCATTTGTATCCAATGGTAATCAACACCAACCGCATGGCCAGGTTCAAGGTTACAATCCTTATCCGAGCTATATGTAAAGGTATGGTGTGATACGATCTGACACGAGAAAGCAGGATAAGATCCATATTCATCCAGTCAGGTGGCAGATGTCTGTTATATATATAAATGTATACAAGTATATGTTGTGAGATGATTGTAGCTAGTGAGATTCTTTTTGTTCAGTAAATAGTACAGTACGTCTACTTCTGTGTGCATGTATCAGTGAGAGGAAGTTGAGTTTTTGAGGATACCATTTGCTTTTGAAAATTTTATTCAAAACGTCTTGTAACAATAAATTTGTTTTCAATTCAGTGCACTTTAACAAATTCGAAGGAAGCCATGATTGGCCAGAACAGAAGATCATTAATATTGGACACCAACATTATCACACTAAACAACCTAATGCGAGACTGTTATGAGCTTGTACCTTTTCGGCAGACCTAGTAACTGGACCCGTCGTAAGTTTCCTAAAGATGCTTAGAAAATAGAGAACGTAAAAGCTTAAGCTTCCCTTACCCTAGTCTCTCTTGAGAATAAAGGTTAATGCTTGGAAGTTGATTCTTATTGATGTTGTAGAGATCCTTTATATAGATCCGACATAAGCAAAGACTAAAGGAAAACTACTAAAACCGACATACTTCGTATCAGAGACAGAGGAAACACCAACTTCATTGAGAAGATAAGTGACTGCAGCGGTGTTAGTAACAGGCTCATGAAGTATAACAAGATAGTAAAATAGAACAGAGCTTGTTCATAGGGAAAGGCATAAGTGACTGCAGCGGTGTCAGTAACAGCTCATGAAGTATAAGGCAATATCTAATCTGGAATCTGATATTCCCAAGAACCATTAAATAGAAAAAGTAAGAGATAAAAAAAGGGGTGTTCATGGTATGATGCTGGTTTCGACGCAATCATTTTGGTGCCCACCATGATGTGATATTACCGTTGGTAAGAGAATATCGCAGTCAATGTGCGGAATGAACATATTACAAATTTCTAGCCAATTCAAACAAATCTTAAAAACAATTTCATTTAAAAATAGCCAAATTTTATTAGTTAGATAAAGGCATAACAAAAAAAATGGAAAGAAATTATGAAAAAAAAAATCAAGGGACAAAATCATAGGAATAAATTATTGCAACCACGCTTGTTGGTTATGAAACAATTAAAAATCAATAATAGGGTGTCTTGGATACATATGGTGGTGGTGGAGACTTGTAACTGGCTTTCGGAGAAGGAGAATAGTACAGTGGAGGTGGTGGAGACGTCTTGTAGTCTACCTTTGGAGAAGGAGAGTAATATGGTGGTGGTGGAGACTTGTAGTCTACCTTAGGAGAAGGAGAGTAATATGGTGACGGTGGGGAGCTGTAGACATATGGCGGTGGTGGAGACTTGTAGTCTACCTTAGGAGAAGGAGAGTAGTATGGTGGTGGTGGGGAGCTGTAGACGTATGGCGGTGGTGGAGACTTGTAGTTCACCTTTGGAGAAGGAGAGTAATATGGTGGTGGTGGGGAGCTGTAGACGTATGGCGGTGGTGGAGACTTGTAGTTCACCTTTGGAGAAGGAGAGTAATAAGGTGGTGGTGGGGAGCTGTAGACGTATGGCGGTGGAGGAGACTTGTAGTCTACCTTTGGAGAAGGAGAGTAATAAGGTGGTGGTGGGTAGCTGTAGACGTATGGCGGTGGTGGAGACTTGTAGTCTACCTTTGGAGAAGGAGAGTAGTATGGTGGTGGTGGGTAGCTGTAGACGTATGGCGGTGGTAGAGACTTGTAGTCTACCTTAGGAGAAGGAGAGTAGTATGGTGGTGGTGGGGAGCTGTAGACGTATGGCGGTGGTGGAGACTTGTAGTTCACCTTTGGAGAAGGAGAGTAATATGGTGGTGGTGGGGAGCTGTAGACGTATGGCGGTGGTGGAGACTTGTAGTTCACCTTTGGAGAAGGAGAGTAATAAGGTGGTGGTGGGGAGCTGTAGACGTATGGCGGTGGTGGAGACTTGTAGTCTACCTTTGGAGAAGGAGAGTAATAAGGTGGTGGTGGGGAGCTGTAGACGTATGGCGGTGGTGGAGACTTGTAGTCTACCTTTGGAGAAGGAGAGTAATAAGGTGGTGGTGGGGAGCTGTAGAGGTATGGCGGTGGTGGAGACTTGTAGTTCACCTTTGGAGAAGGAGAGTAATAAGGTGGTGGTGGGGAGCTGTAGACGTATGGCGGTGGGGGAGACTTGTAGTTCACCTTTGGAGAAGGAGAGTAATAAGGTGGTGGTGGGGAGCTGTAGACGTATGGCGGTGGGGGAGACTTGTAGTCTACCTTTGGAGAAGAAGAGTAATAAGGTGGTGGTGGGGAGCTGTAGACGTATGGCGGTGGGGGAGACTTGTAGTCTACCTTTGGAGAAGGAGAGTAATAAGGTGGCGGTGGGGAGCTGTAGACGTATGGCGGTGGTGGAGACTTGTAGTCTACCTTTGGAGAAGGAGAGTAATAAGGTGGTGGTGGGGAGCTGTAGACGTATGGCGGTGGTGGAGACTTATAGTCTACCTTTGGAGAAGGAGAATAATAAGGTGGTGGTGGGAAACTGTAGACGTATGGCGGTGGTGGAGACTTGTAGTCTACTTTTGGAGAAGGAGAGTAATAAGGTGGTGGTGGTGGAGAGGTGTAAACATATGGTTTTGGATGTGGCGTATACTTAGGGGTTTGTCTTTTGTATTGTTGTGGAGATGGTGGTGATGCCGAATTGTATGAGGAATACTTTTTAGGTGAATGAGGTGGTTTGTGGACCGGAGAATTGTATTGCGGGTTTTGAGGGGAGGAGTAAGGATATGATGTGACTGTAGCCACGATGGTACTCAAGACCACGACATAAACCATGCAATGCACTCGCCCCATCATTCTTGAGGATCTCATAATACTCGTCGCTGCTCTTTTGGTTTCTTTGTTTTGGTTATGATTTACTTGAAAATGAAAGTCCTTTATATAGTATTTTTCTTCTGTGTGTAAATACTATAATATCTTCCCAACTTGGGTTCGTGTGGCACCACTTTCTACATTTAGAGGACGTGCTAGGTTGTTTGTTTGAAAATAGTGATGTGTGGGATGTATGAAAAATTATTAGATTCTCTAGTAACTTTCAACAAGTTTAATTAGATGTTTTCACATTATTTAGTTTCGTTTATATTGACTTGATTTGTTTCGAGAACTATAAACCAGTTTTTTGAAAGATTGTTTAGCCATAATGAAGACTAAGTAACAACCCGCACAAATCAATTTAAATAAAATTATTATGAGTAAAGTTATACAATAATGGAACCAATATTTATTTGTGTTAAACATAATATGTAATTAAAGCAACTTTTATTCAAATTTTCCTTTATTTCGTGTAAGAATATGTTTCACCTGTGAAATCTTTGAACATGAAAAAAGTTTTACCGTAGTAGAGAAAATATTGATAAAATGTTACTATTTATGGCAACATGTGTTTTGTGTGGTTTAAAAACCAATTTACTGAAACAGGATAAATGATTAAATCAAAAAAATATTTAAAATTTGGATATTTTAAGAAGTGTAATATATATTTATAGAAAATGTAAAGATATGAGTACTAGTAAGTTTACGTTTGTATTTTAATTTGCTGATTTTTTGTTACATTCATCTTTTTTTAGTGTTTGGGAAAAAAATTTAGTATCTTATTTGGTGAATATTATTTGATGTATAACTATTTATACTAATTAAATTAGACGTTAGATTTTAAAATTTTTTAAAATATGTTTTTAAAAAGTACACGTTAACAAAATATAGTACATGTGGAAAAGAAAAAAAAATCAATAACATTTTTCTTTTATTAATTTTTGGCTAAATATATAATGATATGTAGTTGTAAATACTAAATAGTATAACCAAATGAGGTCAAATTGTTAAAATTTGACACATCAGCATTTTTCTTAAAACATGGTTCCTAATAATATAGGGGATAATTGTTCCAAACATTATATGTACTCTCATCCCCTATATAATAAAATGGAAGTACACAACGTTGTTTTGTAGACTATATAATTTTAATAAGTTGGTTACAAATAGGTTATAGATTAAGTTTTATATTATTTGTATAGTCTGGATTTATTGTTTCCAAAAATCTTAAAGAGAATATTCTAAAGAATCATTTGATATTATCTAACTTACCATATTAATTTCATTTATTAAATTATTAACTTAACATATTAATTTGTTAATTATCATTATACTTTACTTCTTATTTTTATATATGAGTCAATTTTGTGAAACAAATAAATTACCATATTATTTATTATAATTAAAAATAGTTTATTTCCAGATATACCATAAGTTAAATTAAAAAAAAAAATATAAATGATTCAATCTATAAAATATTCAAGTTTTAGTAATATTATTCCTTCAAAATAATATCTATTGAATTAAAAAATTTACTGAGTAACAGGTCAAAATTTGAATATTTAAATTCAATTTCATACTTTTTTGTTGAATTTTACAATTTTATATAATATAATAAACTTTAAATAATTTATTTTGAAATATTTTTAAAATATTGAAACTTGATATAAAAGTTAGAAACTTAAACACTCTAAATTGGTTTGTTATAACAATGTCAATAATATGTCACTATAATATGAAAGAATTTTAAAAAATCAAGTATATTAAAAAAAAATAAACAATATATTAAACTACTCATAATATAATAACTCACTTTTTAAAAACCAAATTCACAAAATTATGTCTTATAATGACAATGACATTCAAGTTGATGTAGGATATATACATTGTTGAAATAACTTCACGTACATAAACTAATACAAAATTATTTTAAAATAGAAATATACTAAATTTTGTATAAAATAAAATTTAACCATTATTATAGCACAGGTACTTATCTAAAATCATTAACAATATAAAACTTACAAAATAAGTGTATTTTATAAGTCATCATATATAACATATGATTTTATTGCATTATATTTTATTCAAAAAAAACTTTTAAAAATAATCAAAAAATTATATTTTATATAAAAATTACAATATAAATAAAGTTCTGAGTTATGTTTCCTAGTGATTAAGAATGATTAAGCAGGCGGGGATTTACAATATAAATAAATATAAAATATAAATAAATATATAGAGTTCTGAGTTATGTTTACTAGTGATTAAGAATGATTAAGCAGGCTCTAATCATTCATTTAATCAACCTCGACTAATTTTTAGACTGATCACTGTACTAGACCTATTTTACACTTAGAATCATCCTCAACACTTGAGCAAAAAGAAAATCAAATATTTTATGAGGTAACGAATAAACCTCTTTGCGCATCAAAGACAAAATCTAAAAATTCACATTTCTGGTTGTTTACATACGCTTCTTTTAAATGTTTTGTTGCGACAAAAGCACTTATCGGTGGTTGATGCTTTAAGTTATACAACTTATACGTTAAAGAACATCTCTGAAAGAAAAGAAGAAATTTTTTGAAGTTGAATCTTTTATTATTCATTTGTCTTTTCTTTTTTGGTCTCTAATTGGTTGGCCAAAGGGAATCCATGATTAAGACACATGTTTTAGTAGGCACTGGCTGTTCTCATACCTGCAGTAATTGATTTCAGTGAGTTTAAGAACGATCGGCGCAATCCGATAAATCTTTAATCCTCGGTCAGATTTCAAACCTCCAATGATACGGCTGAGTCCAGCTCTATTCTGTTAAGTCGAACCGTCCCAAGGATATACTCTGGCAAATCGGTTTCCTCCTTTCCCTGTAGCCGATGGTCGCATTCAAACAGATGTTAAAGCACTCTTGTTTAAAGACATGATAACTCTAGCAGTGATACCCTAAACGAACCTCAATCAAGATGGCAAGATCAACAATGAGGCTTGTGACATAACCAAGGACCAGACCAATAACACTCCTCGCAACAGCCGATGATCCAATATCTACATCAATCTGCAACACCACGATTTTATACATGATCATGTGTCTGTATGTTGAATATGTACTGTTTATTGTTTTGGTTAATGACAATGAAAGAAACGAGAAAACTAGAGACTATTATACCTCCAAAAAATTATCCTGCCTCAGGTACTTGCAGGTTACAGCTTTACCGAGCAAGCAGGCTTTTGTTCCAACAGCACGCTTGACCATCCAATATCCCTGTGAATCACCATGGCCGTTACAATGTAATTAAGATTACGATATTTCCAGAGGAAACGACAAGAGAAGAGTTTACTTACCTGAACAATACTTGGAATAAGCTTAAATCTTGCGTCGCGGTAACTATCACTCCCATCCACAAATTTTCCAAGGGATGAAGACTTGCTTACAGGTCGATCCGCAGCATAGTAGAGTACCAGACAATAGTTAGGCTTTGCTGGCACCTGATAAGGAGAAAAAAAAACGTTTTGACTTCTTCCAGACACTAAATTGTTAGATGGACTTAAAGTAGGTAAAAATGATTGGTGATGGTAGTATGTACTATCACAATCACAATTTCAAAAATACTAGAAACTATTAGTGATATACGTGTCGGCCGTGTGGCACATTGATATTTACGGGTAAACAAAGACGAACACGAGGTTTACTGACACAAATCTTTATAAAAAGCTTAGAGATCAGTATTAATATATATAATCTTATGGGTTGAGGTATTTTCTAGTTAGACATTAGCGTTTCCCTATTCAAACAAACTCTTGGAAAAAAGACTGATATATATATATATAGAGAGAGATTTTATGTTGCAGATTGTTCAAACCTGAAGATTGATGACTAGGATGAATGGCAGCTTTTTCCCAGGGTCTGACTACAAATGAGAAAACTTCCAAATCAGGCACTTTCAACCACGGGAGACTATATGCATACAAAATTTAACTCATCGATAACTCAGGGAGTATTACCAGACTTAGCCACAAGGCGATGAGGGTATACAATGCCTCGTGATAAATTGAGGTACCGTGACAAAAGTCGCACTTAAAACTGGTTTTTAATAGGAAAGAAGACCGCAAAGGCTAGTTAAAGACAGTCTAAAGGAGTACCTGGACAAGACATTTCGGATGCAGGGCGATGTTGTCTTCAGCTTTATCAACTTTGAACCAGTCCACGGATACAAGTGTCAGAAGGGGATCCCCGCCCATCACCTGAAATTGCACCATAAATTTTATTAAATTCCCACAGTTTAAGATGTAGAAAGAATTGTTGAAGACACTTTGTTCGATAATTTAACTCGGGTTAAATTGCCCAGAATCAGAAATCAATCTAGAAATTTAATACACGCAGTAGTGCCCTAAGTTGAGAGATATAAAGAAACCAAAATCCGTATATCAGAAGTTCAGAAACATCATTCAGTCAAGGAGTGGCATCTAAAAACAGGCCCTCATAGTTTTCTATTCCATATCAAGCGATGTATGAATACAACTGTAGAATAATTACTGTAGATGCAAGAATTTCAAAGTTACCTTTGCATTATCTTTTAGGTAGGTCTTTCCCCTGATCATAAACCCCATGCCACTAGGAGAGCTCCAGCAATTCGAGTCCTTATCACTATTTCCTTTGCGCAGGGATCCTTGGAACTGACTTGGATCGATACTCACAGGATCAACACTAGCATCTAATACATTACTTGCACCTGGAGCTATGTCAAAATAGAGCTGATATATTAATGCACACTGAGATTTTAAAACAATATAAAAAAGTGCTTTTTGAATCTAATTTGCGTCAAATGTTTGTAAATTTATAAATTGGTCCCTTTCTCCAAACACAGAACTCAAGAATGGACTAGTTATGAAATGGTAACTACAACACCTATATAGATTTTTCACTTTCATCTAAATAAAGTAATTCTTTTAAAACAAAATGCTTGCATACTATGGAACTTTTGATTGACTTTGGGAACAAATACCGATAAGAGGTCCTCAAGTTACTTAAGATATATATAAACTTATATATTGATCCACTATACTGTCTATGTGAGCCACTGGTAAACTTAATGGACTAGTAAAAAAAGTAAAGAGAAAACCTTTAGGCCGCTTCAAAGATAAACTAGCGATTGCCCATGAAACATTCTTCAGTTTTACTTTTATCTCCTGTTTTTAACATTGAAACAACATAATTCAATATTATTTCAATAATTTCAATACAAGTTTCTCACCTCATGGGCTGTACATAAATACTTCATAGGAACATTGAACATCTAAGATGATATGTGGTATGTATTCTTCTATTTCCAAATTCATGAAGTTACTTAGAACTTCCATTTCCTCATTTCCTTTGTGCTTTGCCTTTTCATTTTAGTTTTTCCTTTGAGACTCATCCAAAGCTAGAGAGTGATTTGGAGGTTTATCGGCTTTCCCGAGGGTTTATCTGTTTATACCAAGAGAAACACTTTCTGCGTTTTGGATGTTTTATTTTAATCCTTCTGATTTCAATAAAAGAAAAAAGGATCTTCTGGGTTTTTCTTTCTATCCAAGATTCTTTATTTTATAAATATGCAAAAAGAATTTTCCATTTACAAGAAGATATCAAACCAAGTAGTTACCTTATTGTCCTGCTCTTCATCATCTTCATCGCTTTCCTCTTCATCAGATGATGAGTCTGTGGCATCATAAAACTGCTCCTCCAGTTCCTCATCTACATATTCACCATTGGAGACATCTGGTAACTTGGACTGTATAACCGTGGCAGAAGTTTCATACTTGAAGGCTGGGTTTGCTCCAATGTACTCCTTCAGACCTGATATACCATTAACAAGAACTTGAAACAAAAACCGTGTGGAACTTATGACATCTAATGTAGTCAGGGTTCAGGCATACACTTTAACAGCATGCCAGCTAAATGTTATTAATTTTTATGCCCAAAAAAAAGAAACTTCCAATTGTTGCAAACACGAAGCATAATACATCTATATTTATCTCAAACAAGTGTATCCGTGAATGCTAATCTACATCATAACACAAATAAATCTTTCATATGTGCTCACAAGAGTCTCCATTTCTCAATAGATCTTATATATACCACAAAGATCACATCTCGACTTCTGCCTCATTTTTTGTGTTAATATTTTAAAATAAGATCTGGAAGGAGATAAGGCATGCATCTAACCTGCTACTTGGAGGAGTAATGCATATGGAATAGTCTTTTCAAACTTTGAGTAGCTCGTTCTCTTCCATTTGCACCAACGTTTAGAGTGGATTTCTAGCATATGTGTGACAAGACAACTTGGAGTTTCTGCATCGCTGCGCTTTTTCAAGCTTCTGATTTCCCAAGTGGATGCTAAAATCAACAAGAACGAACAAGAAATGGAAGGTCTTAAAAGGAGGAATATACATTGCTAGGCATTATGTAAGTCCAAAGTGAGAAAGAGCATTACAGATTCAGGGAGAAAGAAGAAAGGCAACATATACAATAAAGTAAGTAAAAATGAAAGACACTAGAATAAACTGGAGCAGCATCCCACATGATATGGCTTACAAGCCAAAATATTTCCCCAAGATCCTACGATTCAGTTCTAGATTTTTGTGAGCCAGCCGTAGAACACAGCACGATTGCAGAGACAGATGGGCAAGTAAGCACAAGCAACTAAGCATACACAAGAACCTCTGGCTATAGAAGTACCCATTCAGATTAGTGTTTGAAACACTTGGATAGTAACAAGGAGAATTTACATTTACTGTATTGCCACCAGACATGCAGCATAGTGAGAAACGAAAACGTTATGGACAGAAAGGTTATTATAAGAAAATCACTTACGTGTAATATCTGTACGTTTATATCCAGACTTTGGAGGCCGTTTCTTATGCACTGCTGGAAACTGTAAGATTGCTGCATACAAAAATACAGCATGTAAGAATGAATAGCTTGAGATATCCAATGAAATGATTCTTTAGGTTGCACGGGTGAGAAAATCTCATCTAAAACAAATATCAAAGAGAAGAATGCATGGCTAAGATTTCTAGATGTCAGTGATGAAGCTGACAGAGTTCCAGAAATCTGTAACTGTGAAAATTAGATTTAGGTGGTTTACTTTATGAATTTGGTTTAAGTATTTTCCATTTATGCATTATTTGATTAAGTTGTATCAAGACCTATAAATGGTCTTTATTGATTAATGAGAAACTGTTGAATTAACCTTATCTCTAAGAGAGAATTATGTTAATGGGGCTAAGCTTTCATATCTTTTAATTACAAGCCAAGGTTAGTTCATTCAACTTGTTATCAGAGCAGTTTTCTGATTCGATGGGAGAAGAGACAATCACGGTTTTCAATTTGACAAATTGCTCAAGGAGACAATCAAAGAGTTGTGAATCCCTGAAAGAGGCTATGGGAGAACTAATATTAACCTCAGGACCAGGTTTTGCAGACGAATCCAGACAACGAGAGGGCAGCAAACAAATTGAGGAAGAGTTTCTGCACAATAAGTTCCAGCTTAGCTGGCGAAGGAAGATAACTAGAGAAGTTTCAAGCTCTTTCTGCGGTTATATATGAGATAGATTTAAAGGAACAGTCCATGTCTAAAGAGCAGTAAAGCAATCCACTAGCGATTTAAGTGGTCTGCAAAATGTACGATGGGAAGAGATCGAGGCCACGTTTTCTACAAAGGTGGAGAGCTAAGGACAGATTGGAGATGATGGGGCATCATGAGACAGAAGAGAACTTTCAGGATGTACAATGGAGAGAATGACTTCGAAACGAATACAACCGTGAATAACGTTATAGTGGCCCTCGATGATCATCTGTGTTCTAAAATCACCGACTTACATGCATCCAACAAATCACTTGTGCGATGGAGATTAGGAAGGTCCAAGTGAAAATGGCATTATATTCAACAAGAAAAATGAACTTAAAGACATCGACGTGGTTTGAATACACAAAAGCTGCTAGTGGAAGAAGAAACTGCTAGAGTCTTCACAGTTGAGCTTTCACAAGCTCCTCGAAGAGAATGAAATCATGGTTAGCTAGATTAGAGTATGGTTAGCATTTTAATTAATTAGTTTTGGTAACACTTTAGAATTTGAAGTACCATTATGCATTAGGTTTTGATTAAGTTGTATCAAGACCTATAAATGGTCTTTATTGATTAATGAAAACCATAAGTTAACTTAATCTCAAGAACAATTAGTTAAGACAGCTAAGCTTTCAATCGTTTCTTAATTCTCAAGCAAATAGTTAATAACAGAGTGATGAAGCACAAGATTCCAAAATTGTAATGTGAAGAATAAGATAAGATGTAGTTCAGCTTCTATACATCTCGACATGTTTTCCCGTCATAAAGAAGAATAAAATACAATCAATAGTCTCCTGTACTAAGTATAGTTTATGGACAGCCTATTAATGTTCATCATTGACAACCAAGTTAGAATTCAGAAGAACATTCACCTAGTTAATTTCCAAGTAATATATTTGACAACTTCATGTTGCATACAACACAACTACAGCAAACGTTCACTAACACCTAGTGGAGGGCTAACAAAACACCATTATGCTATAGCCAATCCAGACGTCAGACTTCAAAAGCATTCTTTGATAATCTTTCTTACTTACTATATTTCCATTCCAACGAACCCACTGTCTAGCAAGATAATTTTGATCCATCTGTGAAGATCTATTTAACCAACAGCCAATAAAAATGTAAAGCTATCCACTGATTTACGTGTATAAGAAAATGTACCAGTCCAAAGAGCTAGACGTTTTAAAAAAATCTTAGTTACTAAGGAACCGAGTGGTTTCAGTGTGTCACCAATAAACCAATTTCTTAAACAACATACCAAATTTTAATCTATAGCAGTAAATAACTCATAGTGGCCCTCGTATTCTCTTTTCTGAATCAAAGTAAATATACCTTGAAGTTAGCCACATCTTCAAAAATCCTAACACCTGCAAACAATATACAGAAAATAAAATAATTGAATGCTATGTATCAAAGAGCAAGCAAAAGGAATAAGATTAACGTGTTTGGGCAAGTCACGAAACTGTGAACATTAAGGACTACTATATTTCCATACAACCTTCAGATTATAGATGAATAACAGCCACCTAAATAAACTGAAAAAGTATGTCTGCATTGTTTTGGTGTCTTCTACAATTACCTTTTTATACATGATAGAGAAGTAAACATGGTAAAAAGGAGACACCACAGAAAATGCATTTTAATGCATGTTTTATCGTGTAAATAAAGTGGGACATTCTAATTGACCCCATTATTGGTTCTGTAGATGAAAAAACTGTTATGAGTAGGTTTTCTGATATCAAAACGCTACTGTTTACTGCCAAACATACCATTGATTGTACGTACACATTTCCACTGATGTGCCTCGATTGCATCTCCATTGTCACCACCCTCGTAGAAACCATCACCTCTGACATCATTAACCAAGGTAGAGGATTGCCTCAAAAGAGTCTCTGGACCTGTCAGTTTAAGAACATAATCACACATCTTTGTTTTGAACGTAAAGTAACTTTCAGGTGATCCCTAGTCTTGTTCATGACTTCATGAATACCCACTAGATAAAATCATACGAAATCAAATTAACTAAAGAACCGGACCTATCAATGCATGATAAAGTCAAGAGTTGAAGGATTAGAACTATAGTTTCACTAATATATACAGGAGATGAGAACATATATTTGATTCTGGTATCGATCTAGTTTTGTGAAGAAACAATCAGAATCTTCAGGACCACTTTGCCCCAACATATCATTTTAGATTTGCCCAACCCAAAGATAGGAGGGACTAGGAAATAGGCAATGAGTTCTATTGTTTTTTTCCAATGCAAGATTTGGAGATCCCCTCATAAGCTACAACAACAGTTATATGCTATATACCAACAAATGAACTTATAAGTTATAACAATCTGGACGCATAATTTTGTATATATACAAATATGTATATATTAGATAACAAAAAATATGTATATATCAAAAACTTGACAAAATAACATGACAGCATTTTCACTTTCTCTATTGAATAATCATTTTCGAACGTTTATGCATGCTAGTGGAAGATGCTGAAGCTAAAAAATCCCATAAACTTGAGATAAAGCATATTACCTTGCCCAATTCGGATAAGCTTTTTTAACCCATAAGCATATCGCCTTACTCTAGGTCGATGTCCTTCCAGATTGATGCTTCAAAAGAATAAAAGAGTACGATTCAGCAGTAGTGGACTTCTACTATTTGAAACAATTTCATCTGCTTAAATACTGTGAGTATTACATCATAATGTTATGCATTTTCTCAATAACTATTCAGTTAGGCCCCCAAAACAGGTATTACGTAGCTATTAATAAATATCATCTAAGGCACTAATCATCTGATTATTAGATCATACTTGGCCTCCATGCTTAACTTTGTTCTTGTGCTTCCGCCTCTCGATAGTGCATATTCAGCCTTCCAAAACAGAAGAAAAAACAGTAGTCAGAATTTATTTTTTATAGTAACTGCTGATACCTCATTCCAATAAGCAGTAAATAAATGCTCAAACAACAATAAGCAAAATAAACTTAAAAAGTAGCCAATCATTTGCAAAGAAAACTTCAATACATTACATGACGCTATAAAACTTGGACACAGTCTCCGTATTACCTGCTGTTTTGCTTCCTCAAAAGCCTCAACCCATTTCAAGGCTTCTCCAGCGGTAGCACAAGCAATCTAAAATACAGTTTCCAGAAAGAAAGAAAAAAGTAAGTTAATACACCTGGGTTAGGCAAACATGCTTACCAAAAACAATAAAATTTTAAGATTCTGATATGCACTTTCAGGGTAACAAAATTGTTTACAAATGAACTTCAAGACATTTACTCAATAAGTTAACTGACTGGTTCATCCAAGTGAGCAAATACACAAAAAAAATCATAGGCCTTCGTACTCTTTTGTTCACAGTGGGAAGCTTTAATTCTAGTGAGCATTTTGTCACAAGGATATAGCAAAGATGGAAATTGAACTTACTTCTCCTTTTTTTGACTCGTCCAACCGGTTATAGAACCTTATGACGTAGACATCCTACAAGATATAGTAGAAATAAACTAGTAAGTGTACGTGCTTCATTTAGACTCATACTTTGATTCATTAGAGCGTACAACTAATATGCAAAATAGGGAATAACAAATATATTATTTACGTAGATTGCAGTTATAGAAGTGGAAATTGGAAGGAAGTACCCCATGATTAACTTTGCGACGTCCAAGCTCTTCAACCATCATTGTAGGCCCTATGACACCACGCCTTATAGGTTTCTAGACAAACAGAAAGACAAAACGGATATAATAGAACTTGAAAACACATGGAAAAGAAAAGATAGAGACCAACAGACACCGCGCACAGCACTATAATCTCTCACAATGCAACAGTGAAGGCAAAAAGCATGAAAAACTTGTAACTCTTAGAATAATAACTCAAAATAACAAGATCACGGACAGCACCCAAGAAACATCTAACTCTTGGAATTAATACACTCATACACACCTACCTACACAGTTCTGACTGATACCATGTTCTTGCCATTCACATATACTAAGCAGAGAAGGCGTTTCCTATGGAACTTCCAAGTAACCAAGCAAAATCTCAACAGCCAAGAAGAAAAAAAAGAGAAAACACTATTGCTTCTTCTACTATCTAGATTCTCAAAACCAAAAGATTAAAGCAAAATTTGAAAAACAATTTCCCAAAAAAAAATCAAGAAAAACACCAAAAACAAGGAAAAAGGATTAAGAAGAAGAAAAAAAGCATACAATGTCTGGATTCTCGTGAGGATCTCTTTTATACATCTCGACGTATTTGCCTCTAATGAAAAGGAAACGGAGATTACAGTACTCATGCCCGATCTTATTCACACCCAAATGATACACCCATCCTGAACATTCGAAGGTTCCTCCTTCTCCACCGCTGCTACGGCTACTGCTTCCACTATCATTAAGATCTCCGGAGAAGCTAACTTTTCCGAGGTTCCCGGAAACATTCTTCTCCGATCCTTCGCCGGTAACAACCCCCTTCTTCGATCCAGGCGATGTCATCGCCTTTCACCGAATCCAATCACAACAACTCGGCTAGATTTGAATCGTTCGTTGCTTCATTCAATTTCAATTTTGAGAATCCATTTTTTCTTTTTCTGTCCTCCTCAATTATGGAGAGAGTTGTTTGATTTTGGGTTCATTGATTCTGTGAGCCTACTACTCTGCGACAAAATTATGTCGTCCAATTATAACATTACACGTAAGGGCAATGTTAGTGTTCGTGTTTTGCCCTTTTCAGACTTTGCACTAAAACGAAAAAGATATCTTTTTTTTTTTTTTTTTTAACATCTAACTTTATTGATGTAATATGAAATTTACAAACAGTCATATAACCATCTCGGAATTACATCAAAAGTTTGTGATAATGGAAACATTTTTGTAGCAAAATGGGAGAGTTTATCAGCCGATCGATTAGCATCACGAGTAACATGTCCCAACGATGAATATGGTAGCTGTGTCAT
This sequence comes from Camelina hispida, assembly GCA_023657505.1. NCBI lineage: Eukaryota > Viridiplantae > Streptophyta > Magnoliopsida > Brassicales > Brassicaceae > Camelina > Camelina hispida. The sequence goes on along the minus strand of CP094635.1, from coordinate 29,246,314 downwards.
CCAATGACGTATGTCAACTAATAATGGGCCAAGCTTGTGATGATCTTGTTGCTTGTTGATCAAGTTTGTTAGTTCTAGGTTGTCTCCTTCAAACCATACATATCTATAGCCTTGGTCCCATGTCACTTGTAGTGCGTTAAGAAATCCTAGGGCTTCAGCTTGAAGAGCAGAGTATGATTGTTGCAGTTTCGCACATCCAGATCGTATTACGTTTCCCTAGCTGTCTCGTATTATCCATCCCGTGCATGTATATGGTCTTCCTTGGACATACCCGCTATCAAAATTGCATTTTAACCAGCCTTCCGGTGGAGGATTCCATTGTTGAGTTGGTGATCTTCTTGTAGGAGGATTAGGGATATGAGTTATAGGTTGGTTGCTCTCTGGTTGTATTCTTGTGTTTTCAACCCATTCCTTGATTTCTTGTTCTCCTTTATGCGCTTCTGTGGCCGGATGGCGATTTATTTGTCTGAAGATGAAGTCATTGCGTGATTTCCATATACGCCACATCATATAGAAGGGAAGATGGCGTACAATGAAAGATGTTTGTTGTTGTTGTTGAATATTGATCAGCATTCGGATGTTGTCCTCCAAATTTTCAGTAAATATCAGAGTCCTTCCCATCGTAGCAAAGATACATCGCCAAACTGCTTCTGCAAACTGACAAGTAAAAAGCAAATGGTTAATAGTTTCATCACCATAACAGCAACGTTGGCAAACCGGATCTGCTTGAATATTTCTTGTCCTGAGTTGTACTGTTGTTGCTAAGGCTCCAGACAAACATCTCCACAGGAAGTGTTTTATTTTCGGAGTAATCGGTAGTTTCCATATGTCTCTCTTAAGGTCTACAGCACCGGGAGGTGGTTGAATCATTATATTATCTTGTATGGCAGAGTGAGTAGCAACCCAATATCCTGACCGAACTGTGTAATGACCGTGATGAGTATAGGCCCAGTCATAAGTATCATCTTCTGCGTGTTTGGAGAGGTACAATTGTTTTGCAAGTTGTTGATCTTCAGGGTTTAGAACTCCTTCAAAGATAACTGGATCCCATTCTCTCTTATTCTCTTTCCATAGATCTGAAACCATCATATCTCTATCAAGGATTGGTCCATTGGCAGGTCTTGGTGGAAGGGTGGGAAGCCAAGGATCTTCCCAAACTCGAGTTGTATTTCCATTACCAATTCTAACCTGTAATCCTTGTTGCAGTAGTTTTTTTCCTTCTTGAACTGATTTCCAGCCATAGGACGCAGTAGGTCCTGTTTGTGTCTGTAGAAAAGGTGTATTCGGGTAATACAAACCTTTGTAGAGACGAGCCAAGAGACTGTAGGGGTTCTTGAGAAGTCGCTCAGCCTGTTTTGCCAATAATGCTTTATTGAAGGCTTGAAGATCTTTAAAACCTAGTCCTCCTTCCTTTTTTGGGAGCGTCATTCGTTTCCAGGCAATCCATGGGATCTTCCTTTGTCCATTATCCTGTCCCCACCAAAAGTTTGAGATTACAATAGTGATTTCATTGCAGATGGTGATTGGTAAGAGAAAGCAATTCATTGAAAACACTGGGAGAGCCATCGCTATTGTTTTAATAACAATCTCTTTTCCTGCTGCAGACAAATGTTTGTAGTTCCAGCCCTCTGTTCTTTCTTTAACTCGTTGCACAATATACGCAAACAGTTCAACCTTTTTACGTCCAAACTGCTCTGGGAGTCCCAAATATTTTCCGCCACCACCAACTCTCTCAATTCCCAAAATCTGATGAATCCGTTGTCTTCTTGAATCTGGAGTTTTAAATCCAAAGATCACGGATGATTTTGTATAGTTTATTTGTTGCCCAGAAGCTGCTTCGTACCTCTTGAATATTGATGCTATATGCTCACATTCTTGATTAGATGATCGACAGAAAAATAGAGAATCATCTGCAAAGAGAAGGTGGGATATCGACGGGCAATCTCTCGCTAAACGTATTCCATGAATCTGTCTATCTCTTTCTGCTTTTTGCATCATATTACTCAAGACTTCTGCACAAAAGAGAAAAAGGTATGGGGAAAGTGGGTCACCTTGACGTATTCCTCTGCTTGGTTTTATCTTCCCATAAGGTGAACCATTGATTAAGACTTCATAAGAAACTGATGTTACGCACTCCATTATCCATTTAACCCATCGTGGGGCAAATCCCATCTGTGTCATGACTGCTTCTAAGAAATTCCATTCAACACGGTCGTAGGCTTTACTGATGTCTGTTTTGATAGCTATATATCCTGTCTGGAAGTCGCGTCTGGATTTAAGAGAATGTAGAAGTTCGTGTGCCACCAGTATATTATCCGATATACTACGTCCAGGAACAAATGCTGCCTGTGATTCTGAGATAACCATGTCAAGGCATCCTTTTAGTCGCATAACCATTACCTTTGAAATGATCTTGTAACTGACTGTACAAAGGCTTATCGGACGATAATCGGACAGTAGTTTTGAGTCAATGATCTTCGGGATTAGACAGATTTGAGTCTGGTTAATACGATGATCCATTTTATCATACTCAAAAAAATGACGTACCATTGAGCAAACATCATCACCGATCAATTCCCAGAATTGTTGATAAAAGGCTGCAGTGAAACCATCAGACCCGGGAGCTCTATCCGCCCCTATTGAAAAAACTGCATCTTTAATTTCTTGATCTGTAACTGGTAGTTGGAGGTCTCTGTTCATTTCAGCAGTTACTCGGGGTTCTATATCAGAGATTATATCATCCATGTTGGTGTGTTGTGTCGTAGTGAAAAGCTTCGTGAAGTAGGATTCGGCAACTTTCCCTATAGCATCATCTCTGAAGTGTTCTACACCGTGTTCATCAAGAATCGATTTAAGACGGTTGCGAGCTTTTCGCATCTTTGTGGTGGCATAAAAGAATTTTGTGTTACGATCTCCCAGGTTCATCCATTGATTTCTACTCTTTAACTTCCAATATTGTTCTTCTTCGTTGTACGCCTTAGTTAGCTCATACCTTAGGTTTGTGACTTCTGCTAAAGTTGTTAAATTGCTTCTCTCTGCTACGTCCAGATGAGCCTTTAATATCTGTATCTTTTCTGCTGAATTTGTCTTTGATCTTCTTTTCCACCTTGATAGCTCTTTTCTGCAACACTGGAGTTTGTCGTGTATTCCTCTATAGGTACTAGGTTGACCTGTTGACCATCCTTTTTTAACAGCTCTCACAAAATCCTCTGAATCAACTTGTCGTTTATCATATCTGAACTGGCCTCGTTTTACACAGAACTCTTCTTCAACTGTAATAATTACAGGTGCATGGTCAGATCCTGCAATGGTGAGGAACTCTATTTCAGAAGCAGGATATGACGCTTTCCAATCGGAGTTAATGAAGACTCTGTCCAGACATGACTGGATTGTTTCCTTCTGTCTCTTACCAACCCAACTAAAAGGGTTCCCCTTAAACTTCAAATCTTGCATATTACAACAGTCGATCATTGTTGTAAAATTTCTCAGACTGCTAAGACTTCTCTGTCTTCCCCCTTGTTTTTCTTCTGGTTGTAGGATCTCATTGAAATCACCACACATCATCCAAGGACCATTTCTATTTGTTGATATTCTCTGTAGCTTTTCCCAAAGATGATGTCTTTCACTAGGGATTGGGTGACCATAGATGCAAGACAAGTAGAAATTAAAAGATTTGTATTCAACATAAAGATCTACAAGTCTTACATCCTGAGAAATAACTTGAACAGAAACATGATTCTTCCAGAAAACAGCTAAACCACCACTTAACCCTCTAGGAGAGACAATACACATATCACTGAACCCCAAACTGACACCCTTATCTCTGATGTAGTTATCTTGTTGCTTTGTTTCAACTAGGAACAACATGTCCAAGAGATACAAACGTTGTATCTCTTCAAGGCGTCGAACTGTAAGGCGTTGTCCCATGCCTTGACAGTTCCAAAACCCAACTCTCATGGAACCGGTGGTGGAACAGGCCCCACCGCGGCTCCATCTTGTTTCTCGTCGAAGTTTGTCATTCCTGATCCACTTGCTTCACTCGGTCTTGTCTTTCTTTTCCTGGAGAAGGCTGTATCCTCTGTATCCAGATCCATTTTCCTCTTGCGTAACTCGTTTGCCATGGTCTGAATTGTACCCACTGCATCATCTGCATCATTAACAAAGTTTGGAAAAGGATTGAGTAATGCGGTCTCACCATTTCCTCCATCACCCTGAGATTCAGAAGAGATGTTGTCAAGAGCATTGTGGTCGGGATCAATGTCAGAGAGCTCTTGTTCAGCAGGTGGGATATTATCTGGGTTAACCGCCTGATTTGCTGGCTCTGCAGCTTCATTATCTTCTATGGGGTTGCCATCGTCATCTATTTCTTGGATATGGACTCCCGGGTTACCGTGATGCTCTGGTATGTCGTCAGCATCGTCTTCATCACCATCAGACTCGTTGGGACCACCATTCTGAATCAGACATCTTCCGGAGTCATGGGTCAGTATTCCACAAACTTCACAAAATCCTCTCAGTCTTTCATAGAAGAAACCCAAGACCGTATTAACACCAGGCGAGAATTGGTAGTTCCGCTGGAAGCGGAGAGGGATATCCACATTCCAGTTGATTTGAACACGGACGAATTGGACCCGGTTTGTCGATGTCTCATCAAAGTCGATGCTTAAAGTTTCTCCCAGGGAATTCGCAATGCTCTCAATGACGCCATGGTTTAGATATTGGAGAGGTATACCCCTAATTTGGATCTAGAAAGGAATGAAATTGAGAGACAAGGGATCCAAATTTGGAGACCAGCGTTGCAGGACGAGCATACGATCAGCAAATGACCACGGGCCCCTTCGTATGACTGTCTCTAGTGACTCTTCTGAAGGGAAGATGAATTGGAAGTGCCTCTGTTCCACGATTCGCCCTCGGACAAAGCCAACGAGGCCCCATGAGCGCGGTAGAGCAGAGATGATTTGTCGAAGATTCTGTTTCCTTGGCATCAAAGGGCGACCCCTGGTTTTCGTTCACCGCTTGTTGCACGATTGCTTGTGGTAGGGTGATTGGAGCATCATCAATGCCGAGATCGATATTCTGGAGGGCACGGCGAATGTTATCACCCATTGGAATTCGTTTGATGTTGAAGAGAGTAGTATAGTACTTGGGAAGATTCGGTGAAAGATTTGTGTCTGTCAAATACCCAAATCGGACACTTAAATAGAGAGCACTCCATCTCTGTTCAATTGCTACATCGTGCAAAGTCTCCACGCCTTTGCCGGAAGAAACCGCTCGATCGTGGGGTAGAAGAAACTGACCCACTCCGGCGCAAGTAACCGTCGGAATCTTCATCAGAAGATGACAAGAAAATAACCGTTTAATCGCCTTACGAATCGCCTCAGAGCAATTCATTTTTCATTTGTTCACTTCTAATCTTCTAAACAGAGCTCTCTAACGAAAAAGATATCTATATATACATTTTTATTACACTTTGGATTATACCTTTTTTTTTTTTTTTTTTTTGACAACAAAGGAACGAGATTGGCTCAAACAAGCCAATACGAAGGAACATTGTTCACATAGGTAATTAAGTGCGGGGCTGTGCGGGCTCGGCGCGCAAGATTATCCGCTTTACCATTCTGAGATCGAGGGACGTAGACCAATGAGAAAGACTCAAACTCCTCTTTATCGGCTTGTATGTCCTCCAAATAAGGCGTAAAAGCTGGCCACTCCAGCAGGCGAAGACACCATCTTCACCAAATCAGAGCAGTCGGTAAGAAATACAACAGATTGGTTATCCGCCCCAATCATGCAACGCATAGCCCAGATAAGGGCTTCAACCTCGGCATGAAGAGGAGAGAGACTACGGCGAAGGTTGGCAGCTCCCATCGTAGGGACATCACTCCAGGGCGACGTGCAAAACCATCCTCTACCCGCATAATGATCTGTAGCTTTCCAAGAACCATCGACAAAACAAGTATAACTCGAGAGGGACCTAGGGATCCCGAAACCCCCCCGCCCATCCGGGTTAGTCATCGTGGGAATATCCGATACTAAAACCGTATCCTCTGTCTGTGCCAGAGCCCATGCCTTTGCCTCATCCTCCGCTAGTCGCAAGATAGCAAGGGGGTTTGAATCCAGATTACTGAAAAGTTTATCATTACGCGCTTTCCAGATATACCACAGAATCCAGGGAAAGAATTCCTGTGATGGAACATCGGTAAACCGCCAAAAGAGATAATCCATATTTGTGAAAACGGATTCCGAAGGAAATACATCCAGGGCTGTCGGAAATTGCGACAAAGCCCAAACCTGCCTAGCTGGTGGACACTCGAATAGGGTATGGTTAATCGTCTCCTCCTGAAAACCACAAAGACCACACATGGCATCACAACTCATGCAGCGTTTTCGTAGATTAGATGTAACTGCTACACAACCTGAAAGAACTTGCCACAGAAAGTGACGAAGTTTTGGTGGGCATCTAATTTTCCACACAAAAGCCTGAAGAGGTACAATGTCCGGTCCAAATATCGTCGGCCCAGCCGGGGTCGTCATATTTGAACGAAGAACATGGTACCCTGATTTAACTGAATATTTACCAGACTTGGTAAAATGCCATCCCAGCAAGTCCGGTTTATCCGGGTTTCGCAACGGTAAGGCAGAAATTATAGCAACATCTTCCGGTACAAATGTAGCCGTAAGCTGAGCCATATCCCAGGAATTAGTACTCCTGTCAATAAGATTTGAAACTCGGAGCAGAGGGTCATAAGACAATCCTGTGCTCTGTGCTGGTCTCGGGGATTGAGCAGGGATCCATGGATAAGTCCATACAGAAATGGAAGTACCAGAGCCTACTCGTTTAATGAGTCCTTTATTAACCAGAGAGCGAGCTGAAACTATACTCCGCCACCCATAGGATGGCGAATAAGATTTAATTGGATCCAAAGGATCAGAATGGCGATAGTAGCGTCCCTTAAAAACCCGTGCAAAAAGTGAATCCGGTACGGTGATCAAACGCCAGAGCTGTTTTGCCAGCAGAGCGGTATTAAAGTCATCCAAACATCGGAAACCCAAACCCCCTGCATCCTTACCACTACATAGTTTATCCCACGCCACCCAGTGTAGCCCTCGGGATTGACCAGAGGGGCTCCACCAAAAATTAGAAATTGCACTAGTCAACTTCCTCGTAACCGTCTTAGGTAACCGAAAACACGACATCACAAAGGTGGGAACAGCCGTAGCAACGGACTTGATCATCACTTCCTTGCCACCTTTCGATGAAAGTCTAGCTGGCCATCCGCTTGCCCGCGATTGCAGCCTGTCCTGAACAAACGAAAAGATTTTCGTCTTAGCTCCACCCAAACTTTCCGGTATACCTAAGTAAGATCCCATACCGCCCAAATTTGTGATTCCTAGGACACCCTTTAAATCCTCCTTAAGACCATTATCCACCGTGTGCCCAAACTGGACCGAAGATTTCTGAAAATTAATTTGTTGACCAGAAACCCGCTCATATTTCCTAAGGATCCCTAAGACCACCTCACATTGCTCCTTTGTGGCCCGACAGAAGAAAAGACTGTCATCCGCAAATAAAAGATGAGAGATGGCTGGGCTAGCAGTCGAGACCTTAATACCAGTAAGAAGGTTTAGCCGTTCTGCTTTCCGAAAATGTGCAATTAGCACCTCCGTACAAAGAATAAAGAGATAGGGTGACAGCGGGTCTCCCTGACGTAACCCCCGACAGGGAGTGATCGAACCATAAGCCTGACCATTAATCAAAACTTTGTATTGAACCGACGTCACACAGCACATAATCCATGATATCCATTGTTCGCAAAAGCCAAACTGCCTAAGTAAATGTTCAACGAAGGACCACTCTACCCGGTCATAGGCCTTACTCATATCCGTCTTGATGGCCATGAACTTCCCCTTGCAAGAAGGGTTGGTTCGTAGACCATGAAACATTTCCTGGGCAATCAAAATGTTATCCGAAATTAATCGACCCTCTACAAACGCCGATTGAGTTTTCGAGACGAGAGAGGGTAATATGGTTCGAAGCCGCTGGCATAGAACCTTATATATAATTTTATAACCAACATTGCACAAATTGATTGGCCGGAGCTCCGTCATCCGTGTCGGCTTATCCACCTTTGGGATAAGACATATGTTTGTCACATTTAGCCTCTTATCAAAATCCCCATTCCGCAAGAAAGAATTAACCAAAAGTACTAGATCCCTAGAAAATGGTTATTTAATTTTTACCCTTTTAGTTATGGTTATTTAATTTTTTTATTACAATCTTAATCCCTAGAAAATTGTACAAAAAGACAAAAACTTAAATATAGTAAATCGACAATAATCTTTATTGTAGTAATTTTTGTTTTGGTAACAACTTTATTGTAATCTTTATTATTAATTCACAGTAATCGTAATCTTTCCTTTATCTATTGACACATTTATTGTGATTGAGCTAAGAATCTATTTTTGATTTTCATATCTTAGATATTTTACTTGCTCCCCAAGATTTTCTCAAATCGACTCCACCTTAATCGTAGACACCTAATTTCTCTATAAATATCTCTTTTCAGTCTCACCCTTTCACCTCATCAAGCAATTACGCCTCATTCTCTCCGCTCTCCTTAATTCATCAAATATAGCAATGACGCATTCCTCTGAGATGTGATTATCCTACAAGACAACATAGCGATTTGGTAAGATGAGTCTATAGTATGATTATTCTTTTTAAAACATCTCTTTTCACAGGTATAACGATTGATGTTGTAGTGATAGGAATACGTAATCGTTTTAAAAGTTGAGAACCCTAGAAGGAGAAAAGAATAAAAACCCATTGAAAATTATGTGTTGATATATGCAATTAGACAATTCAAGCCAACCAATCATCATCCCATAATGGGATTCATCAATCAAGACATCGTCATACGGTGATACGGATGTTATTATTCTTTCTTTGTATCTTATGCGTCTATATGTTATATTAGTACTTAGATTTTGTAACTAGAAACAGTGATAATATGAAAATCAAACTAAGTCAAATGAAAAAAAAAACAAAAAACTATTAATATAACATTCATGAAATCATGCCATGTAGATTGTTTTAGCAGTATTTAAGATTAAGCTTACAATTCTCACATCACCTTTATATGGAGCATCTTTACTTTACAAATTAAAGAGGAGATAACTATACTCTTCAATGTATACTTAACACTTCCACTGAGAATTAAACAAGTCTTTAGTATATACTTTGAATTGAATCCTTTTACCATCGACCTAAAAGAACATAAACCAAAGAAAAGTCACTATATTTGGATCATTTAATAGTATTTTCTCTTATTCTTACAATTTTATAGTTTTCCTTACATGGCAGCATTATTACTTGAGTTGAGTTTAATTACCAAACTAAAGTCTCTAAGAGACGATTGTATATTCTCCACAATATGGTAGTTCAACAACTTTATCTTTTTTTTTCCTTATCAGCGATTACAAGGCTGACGAGTCGTGTAAGAAAACACAGCGATTACAAAGTAAATACTTGAAAATTTATCAATATATATTCTAAAGAGAGAGATAAGAAGACGAGAAAAACTATGGAAAGATTCCATCGAGAAATGAAGCTTCGTGTTCGTGATATAGAAACGCCGACATACGCAATGGACTTTGTTCATATTTCATTTATCAATCCTAACAGGCTATCTAAACTAATCAAGTTGGTAATCCAATAACTCCAAAATGGTTAATGTTTGGTCGAATGCTTGAAGTTAGTGTTAGTGTGTTGCCTTTGTCATTTTCTAAGCATAGTATTTTTTCAAAAAACTAGAAAACTAAAACGATCAGTATGCAAAATTTCTAAATTGTAAAATTAGTTTGAGTTTTTTATATAAGTAATCAATACATCATTTCATGTTTTTATTTATTTGTGACATTAAACTTTAAAGATGGAATCACAAACTTTAAAAATATAATCTTAAGCTTCTAATGACTTTTCAAAATACTTTTTTTTAGAAACATCCATGGAAGTTTCCACTTCTGTTTTAAAATTTTAAAATATCACATGACGGGATGATATAACGGGACGGATTTGGGTAAATATATATATTTTTAAAAAAATTATTAACTCGGTAATATAACACGGGTAAATCATCACATTATTTTGTTAAAATCATTAATATCAAAATATTAGATATATTTAATTATATTTATTAAGTTACAATTATGTAAAATACAATTGTCTTACTATATACCGCATGTTAAACACTAAACAAAACAAACAAATACAACTTATTTTTTTTAGTTATAAAAAAATTGTCTCGCGGTGTACCGCGGATTAAATTTTAGTTATTATGTAATAAGATTAACTTTTTTTTTTCTTTTTTTTTTTTAAATTACCGGCATGCAAAACACGTCGACACGGAGGGATAATTAAAGTTAAATTAAATTCATTAAATACGCTTTAGTTAATAATAATAGTAGAAAAAAACTTGCGAAAAATAAAACAGTAGAAAACATTATTGTTTGCCATAATACTATGATTGTATTGGTGATGTAAATAACTTGGTTTGGTTAACTCGGTTTAGTTAGTATACTTTACTTGTATATATCACATGGGTTGTACAGTTTACAAATTAATCGAATGAGAAAATCTTTTCAACAAACTTCTTCGTCCTCATCCTCTCTCGTTTCCAACATGGTATCAGAGCCATCAAAGCTCATATCTCTCTTGGTTTGTTGATTTTTTTCCTTCGTTGAGCTTATTTTTCTTTGATTTTGTGCTTTCCTCGTGTTCCGATGGTGACCGTTGCTCGAGCAAATCAAAAAATGGGTAAAACGAAGTCTCAATCAAGATCCGCTGTTTTGACGATCTCAAAGATTGAACTCCGATGTTGACAATCCTGCTCCAATCTCTCTCCCAGCAGCCGATTCTCAGGTTTACGGTTTTCGCGAGCTGTCACAACACCAATCTTTGCTGATCCATCTCACTCTCCGTTCTTCCTTCACAGTGCAAATCATCCAGGTTTGAGCATCATCTCTCTTCATTTAGACGAAACGAACTATGATGACTGGAGTTATGCGATGCGTATCTCTCTTGATGCTAAGAACAAAATCAAGTTTATCGATGGTAGCTTGCCTAGGCCTTTAACCACAGATCCTAACTTTGATTTATGGTCACGATGCAATAACATGGTCAAATCGTGGTTATTGAATGTTGTTTCACCTCAGATTTATCGTAGTATCTTGCGGAAGAATGATGCTACTGATATATGGCGAGATCTCTATGGTCGGTTTCATCTGACTAATCTACCTCACACGTATAATCTTACTCAAGCGATTCAGGATCTTCGCCAAGGTTCCATGTCTTTATCTGAGTATTACACTCGCCTGAAACTCTTTGGGATCAGTTGGATGGTTCAGAGGAACCAGATGATCCTTGTGTTTGTGGAAAGGGTGCTCGTTTGCAGTTGAAAGCAGAGAGAGCCAAAACTGTGAAGTTCTTGGCGGGTCTGAATGATTCCTATGCTATTGTTCGTAGACAAATAATTGCTAATAAGGCATTACCTACTTTGGTTGAGGTATACAAGATTTTGGATCAGGATGACAGTCAGAAAGGATTCTCGCCGGTAGTACCTCCTTCGGTTTTCCAAGTTTCTCAGACTGTTGCTCCAACTTCTCCTTCGGCTTTCCAGACTTCTCAGACTTTTGCACCAGCCTCTCCTACTGTAATGTATGTGCAGAATGGTCCAAACAAAGGTAGACCGATTTGTTCTTTTTGCAACATGGTTGGTCATATTGCTAAGAGGTGCTACAGGAAACATGGATTTTCACCAGGTTTCACTCCAAAAGGCAAACCAGGTGAGAAAACTCAGAAACAACCTGCTCTCGCAGCACAAGTTTCTTTATCTCCTACACCAGAAAAATCCTCGAACAATGTTGAAGGTCTGATTGGCAAGCTCTCTCCAGATCAGTTGCAGAATCTCATAGCTCTTTTCAGCTCTCAGTTGCCATCTTCTTCATCAATTCCAGCTCCAATCGAAGCAAGTACACCTCATACTCCTTTTGATCATCCGGGTATCTCATTCTCTCCCAACACTTATGCATTTATTGGTATACTTGCAGCTTCGAAACACATATTGTCTATTGACACATGGGTGATTGACTTTGGTGCAACTCACCATGTGTCCCATGACAGAAATAGTTTTGTTTCTCAGGACACTTTTGTGGATAGTTTTGTGAATCTGCCTACTGGTCCTCGTGTGAAAAATCAGTGGAGTGGGAATGGTTCGTTTGAATAAGGATATATTACTCCAGAATGTGACGCAGTAGGAAGCTCTAGGATTAGCAAGCACTAAACCTAGTTAGAAATCAAGTTCTCTAGCGTGAACTTGATTGATAGAAATTCTGGAAATCCACCAGATTAGAAAGAAAACTCTCTATGCTTTTATTAATTAGAATCAAAACTGTTTTTGCCAATAACCTAGACTCTCTCTATATATAGAGAAGAACCCAAAAAACAAAATAGAAAACTCTAACAGAATTAGAAAACTAACATAAGTAAAGAAAAGTTAAATTCACTAAATTGCTCCTACGTCAGTCTCCTCCACCTCCGAAGAACTCGACCCCGAGTTCTCATTTGGATAAAGAACACCATCCGCATGATACTCATAGATGTCAGCCACATTGAACGTATGAGAGATGTTCATGTCGTCTGGAAGATCCACCACGTAAGCATTGTCATTGAGCTTCTGCAAAATCTTGAATGGACCATACTTGCGAGGCTGAAGCTTGCGATAGGTACCAACGGGAAACCTTTCTTTCCTGAGAAACACCATCACTTCATCTCCTTCTTTGAAAACCTTGAGCCGTCGGTGTTTATCTGCTGCCCTTTTATTCTTTTGTCCAACTGCTTCCAATCTAGCTCGGACTGCTTCTTTAGTTTCCAAAATGTCTTTAGCCAAAACCTCAGCTGATGCACTAACTCCAGGAGCTTTTGGCAATGGAACTAAATCGACCACATGCTTCGGGACAGAGGTATACACCAAAGAGAATGGTGATTTCCCTGTTGCGGAATGTATGGCACTATTGTAAGCGAATTCGACCTGTGGTAGAGCTAAATCCCACTGCTTCGGTTTATCACCACATACACTTCTGATCATGTTACCCAGCGTCCTGTTTGTCACCTCGGTTTGTCCATCACTCTGGGGATGAGCTGTAGAGCTTCGTTTTAAACTTGTTCCAAACATCCTCCATAATGTAATCCAGAAGTGACTTAGAAACTTGGTATCTCTGTCTGAAACTATGGATTTAGGAACCCCATGGAGACGTACAACTTCACGGAAGAACAATTTGGCTATGTTGCTTGCGTCTGCAGTCTTCCTACAAGCAATAAAGTGTGTCATTTTGGAGAACCTGTCAACAACAACAAACACAGAATCCACACCTCGTTGTGTTCTTGGTAATCCCAACACAAAATCCATGGATAGATCCTGCCAGATGTCTTCAGGAATAGATAACGGCATGTAAAGACCCGTATTCTTTGCTTGACCCTTTGAAACCTGACATATATAACACCTTCAAACAATAGCTCCAGCGTCTCTCCGAAGATGCGGCCAATAGTACCTTTCCTCCAAGCTTGCAATCGTCTTATCCCGTCCCAAATGACCACTAAGGCCTCCTCCATGCAATTCTCGAATCAACTTCTCCCGTAAGGAAGAACATGGAATGCATAGCCTATCTCCTTTAAAGAGGTAACCTTCTCGGATATGAAAATCCGCCGAAGGATGCTGCTGACTGCACTTGATCCATAGTTTCTTGAACTCAACATCTTGTCCATACAACTCCCTCAAAAACTCGAAACCGACAACCTCCTGTGCTAAAGTAGTGAGTAGAGAAGCCCTTCTACTTAAGGCATCCGCAACCTTATTAAGCGTTCCCGATTTGTGCTGGATGATAAATGGGAACTTCTGTAAGTAACTTACCCAACGGGCATGCATCTTATTGACCATCTTCTGGCTGTGAAGGAACTTGAGAGCTTGATGGTCCGTGAAAAGAATAAACTCACGTTGAACCAGATAGTGCTCCCATTGTCTTAGGGCTCGAAACACAGCATAGAACTCCTGATCATAAGTACTCCATTTCTGACGTGCTTCACTTAGTTTTTCACTAAAGAAAGCTACAGGTCGCTTCTCTTGTGACAGTACAGCCCCTATTCCCACGCTACTTGCATCACACTCTACCTGAAACACTTTATCAAAATCCGGCAATGCTAATACTGGAGCAGTACAAAGCTTCTCCTTAATTAAAGCAAAACTCTTGTCTTGATCTGGACCCCATTGAAACTTCCCTTTCTTCAAACATTCAGTAATAGGTGCAGTAATGGTACTAAAGTCTCTCACAAATCTTCTATAGAAAGTAGCTAAACCATGAAAACTTCGTATCTCAGTTACTGATTTAGGGACAGGCCAATCCTTTATGGCACTCACCTTGGCGTCATCAACTTGAATTCCTTCTTCACCAATGACAAAACCCAGAAATAGCAGCTTATTGGCACTGAATGTACACTTCTTTAAGTTGATGTACAGCTGGTTTTCTTGTAGAACATGCAAAACCTGTTTTAAATGCTCCAAATGATCATTCTTGGTTTTGCTGTAAATCAGAATATCATCGAAGTAAACCACCACAAATGACCCAATGAAAGGACGGAGAATTTGGTTCATTAGTCTCATGAAAGTACTAGGAGCATTTGACAACCCGAAAGGCATCACCAACCACTCGTATAATCCATCTTTGCTCTTAAAAGCATTCTTCCATTCATCTCCAGGCCTGATTCGAATTTGATGGTACCCACTTCGAAGATCGATTTTTGAAAACACCTTTGATCTGTTCAGCTCATCAAGCATGTCTTCCGATCGAGGGATAGGAAATCGATATTTGATTGTTATCTTGTTGATGGCCCTAGAATCAACACACATTCGCCACTGGTTACCCTTCTTTGGAACGAGAAGAAACGGTACAGCACAAGGGCTCATGCTCTCACGGATTAACCCTTTCCTTAACAAATCTTCAATCTGTTCCCTTACAATTTCGTTTTCCTTAGGACTCAGTCGATAGTGGGGAAGATTTGGTAGACTCGAACCCAGAATCAAGTCAATGTGATGCTGAATATCACGCATAGGAGGTAGATCATTAGGTAGCTCATCTGCAGTCAACTCCTTGAAGTCTTCTAGAATCTCTAACACTTTTTGTGGAGTTGTAGTTTCTTCTGTTATAGCACTCATCAATCCTTTAACCACCACTGGATAGAAACAATTTGTCTCTTTAACAGCTTCATCAAGCTCTTTGTCACTCTGCGTTAAGATCAAGAAACTTGACTTCTTTTCCTTTGCTTTGTTACCAAAATCATGAACAGGAGCCATAGCAATTTTATGAGTTCCCCACGTAAACATGATCACGTTGTCTCGTCCTCGATACGTGATGTCGTTATCATACTGCCAGGGACGCCCAAGGAGAATATGACAAATATCCATGTCAAGAACATCACAAATTATCTCTTCTTTGTAGTGTTTTCCTATAGATAAAGGAACCCTGCAAGTCTCGCTAACCCTCACTTGTGAGCCTTT
Source organism: Camelina hispida (assembly GCA_023657505.1). NCBI lineage: Eukaryota > Viridiplantae > Streptophyta > Magnoliopsida > Brassicales > Brassicaceae > Camelina > Camelina hispida. Next base: position 29,230,706 of record CP094635.1, on the reverse strand, counting down.
CTTGACCCAACCAAGACCATACGGCTTTGAATGACGAGTTGTGGGTAGCTTCAAATATTCCACCAGCTTTTGAGAAACTAAATTCTCAGAACTACCATTATCAACAATCACGTTGCACAATTTGTTTTGAATAGAACAATGCGTTCTAAACAGATTCTTGCGCTGTCCCTCTTCTTTGGATGATAGCAAGAGTCGCTGGAGTACAATACTTATCCTCTCTTCAGCAAACTCGACCCCCTCATACTCCTCATTCTCTGCGAAGTCGTCATCCTCCTCTTCCATTAAAGCTGTAGTCCTCGTACTCGGACAAACATTTGATTTGTGACCTTGTCCTTGACAACGGAAACACTTGTCGATGGATGGTCTCGCATAAGTGTTACTCTGCTTTTGGATTGGTGTTTTATTCTGATGAGCATTATTAGGACCATTGTTAGAATTTCCAGCTCCTTTGTTGCTAGTGTTTGGATCCCTGTTAGCTCCTTTGTTGCCCGTGTTTGAATCCTTGTCTCTCTCTCTAGTTGGTTCGAAACTGTTCTGAAGCAAGGGCTTCCAGAAGGTTGAGAATCCCCGAGATGATTTCTCCATCAATTCTGCTTTCAAAGCTAGACTTGAGGCTTCTTGCACCGTCCATACAGTCTGTAACCCTATCTTTCCTTGAATAGACCCCTTTAAACCACTGATGTATCTAGCCACCTTCTAATTTTCTGATTCATTCAAGTCATTACGTTCAGAGAAACGTAAGAATTCAGCCGTATAATCCGTCACTGATCTGTTTCCTTGAACACAATCAATGTACATCTTGTAGAGAATCTGTTCGTAATCTTCCGGTAAGAAACACTCCATCATCAGTTGTTTCATTCGACGCCACGTTCTAACTGGACCCTTCCTCTGTTTTTGTCTTTGGAGAACTAGTTTATCCCACCATACAGCAGCAGTCTTCTTCAATCTCATTGCCACCATCTTGACTTGCTTAATCTCCGGGACACCCATAACATCAAAGAACCGATCAACATCAATTTGCCAGTCCATAAATTCCTCTACTCCCATAGTCCCATAGAACAATGGAATATCTGCTTTCACTCGGTAATCATGATTGTTTTGATTCCCTTGTTCTTCATCTTCTTCTTCCAAGTCCTCCTCCGAGCTGGAATTGTCAACAACAACACGATTTTGCCTGGCTTGTTATCGAATGTTTCCACCTTGCTGTCGGTTGTTTCCACCTTCCTGGACTCGGGCTGGTTCCTCAATGACCGGATTGTTTCCACCCTGTTGATTTGGATTTGGTTCCCTTCGTTCTCCTCCTCCTTGCATTGCGTTAGCAATCTGTTGGGGTAAAGCCGCAACTTGATTAGTCAACGCTGTCAGCAAAGCTCCCAAAGCCTCAATATCTGCTTTGGTTGATGGTTGATCACCCATGGCCGCTCAAGCTTTAAAAAGAGTAGGAGAAGACCTGCTCTGATACCACTTGACGCAGTAGGAAGCTCTAGGATTAGCAAGCACTAAACCTAGTTAGAAATCAAGTTCTCTAGCGTGAACTTGATTGATAGAAATTCTGGAAATCCACCAGATTAGAAAGAAAACTCTCTCTGCTTTTATTAATTAGAATCAAAACTGTTTTTGCCAATAACCTAGACTCTCTCTATATATAGAGAAAAACCCAAAACACAAAATAGAAAACTCTAACAGAATTAGAAAACTAACATAAGTAAAGAAAAGTTAAATTCACTAAATTGCTCCTACGTCAGAATGTTCTGTTTATCCCTGAGTTCCGTTTAAGCCTCATCAGTATCAGTTCTTTAACCGATGACATTGGCTCCAAAGTGACCTTCGATACTTCTTGTTGCGAAATACAAGATCCTATCAAGGGGGTGACGATTGGTAAAGGCAGACGGATTGGAAAGCTCTATGTGTTAGACACTTCTCCATCTATTTTGATCAATGCAGTGGTGGATGTTGCTACCTGGCACAAAAGACTTGGTCATCCATCTTACTCAAGATTGGATGTTCTTTCAGAAGTTTTGGGAACCACAAGACACAAGAAATAAGAAGCCTGCATTTTGTCATGTTTGTCACTTGGCTAAGCAGAAGAAACTTTCTTTTCCCTCGGAGAATAATATTTGTAATGCGACTTTTGAGTTGTTACACATAGATATTTGGGGACCTTTTTCAGTGTAGACAGTTGAAGGTTATAAATATTTCTTGACCATAGTTGATGATCACTGAAGAGCTACTTGGATTTACTTACTCAAGAACAAAAGTGATGTTCTCTCAGTATTTCCAGCTTTCATCAAAAGGGTTGAAACTCAATATAACACCAAAGTCAAATCGGTTCGCTCAGATAATGCTAAAGAACTGCAATTTCATGAATTCTATCAGTCTCAAGGCATCATATCTTATCACTCGTGTCCTGAGACACTTGAGCAAAACTCGGTAGTCGAACGTAAGCACCAACACATCCTCAACGTTGTGCGTGCTCTACATTTTCAATCTCAAGTTCCTCTCTCCTATTGGGGTGACTGTATCCTCACAGCTGTCTTCTTGATCAACCGGACTCCTTCTATGTTGCTCTCAAATAAGACACCATATGAACAACTCACCAACAAGCCACCAGACTACACTCGCATTCGAACTTTTGGTTGTCTCTATTATGCGTCCACATCTCCTAAACAACGACATAAGTTTCAACCACGTTCGAGAGCCTGCATATTCTTGGGTTATACGGCAGGTTTTAAAGGATACAAGGTCATGTATTTGGAGAGTAATGTCATATATATTATGATATGTTGAGTTTCATGAACACGTCTTTCCATTGGCAGATCCTCCGGAGCAACTCCCTACTCATAACAACACCACACCAATGGATTATTTGTCTCCAGGTAATGATACAAATCTTCTTCCTTCTTTTCCCTCATCACAAATTTCTCCATCAACACAGATTTCTACTCAAATAGCTCGTAAACCTCCTGCTACTTAAATGATTATCATTGTTATTCTCTTAATGATGATATTGTTCATCCTATTTCTTCTTTTCTTTCTTATTCAAAACTCTAACCATCATATATGTTATACATCAATAACATTACTAAGATTCCAATCCCTCAGTCTTATAATGAGGCAAAGAAATCCAAGGAATGGTGTGATGCAGTTGAAAAGGAGATAGGAGCGATGGAAAGGACAAACACTTGGGATGTTACCACTCTACCTCCTCGTAAGAAAGTTGTTGGATGTAAGTGGGTCTTCACCTTAAAGTTCTATGCAGATGGAACACTTGAACGATACAAGGCATGTTTGGTTGCCAAAGGGTATACTCAAATGGAAGGTCTGGACTATAATGAGACATTCTCTCCTGTTGCGAAGATGGTCACTGTGAAAATGTTGCTTAAGTTCTCTGCTTCAAAAACGTGGTTTCTCCACCAACTCGACATATCAAACGCTTTCTTGAATGGCGATTTGGAGGAGGATATTTATATGAGGTTGCCAGATGGTTATGCAGAGCTTAAGGGGGACATTTTGCCTAAGAATGCAGTTTGTTGTCTGAAGAAATCGATTTATGGCCTGAAACAAGCATCCAAGCAATGGTTTATCAAATTTTCCGACTCACTCCTGCATTTGGGATTCACAAAATGTCATGGTGATCATACATTGTTTACTCGCAGTCATGGGAAGGAGTTCATTGTTGTATTGGTCTACGTTGATGATATTGTCATCACAAGCACTTCAGAGTCTAAATCTAATGACCTGACTGCAGCTTTAAAACAGAGTTTCAAACTCCGTGAACTCGGACCTTTGAAGTATTTTCTGGGGTTGGAGATTGCTCGTAATTCTTCTGGGATCTTTGTTTGTCAACGAAAATATGCACTTGAGCTCCTCACATCCTCTGGTATGTTAGCTTGCAAGGATGCAAACACACCTATGGTTCCTAATCTTCAGTTATCTAAAACTTCTGGGGATTTATTGCTGGACAAGGAGATGTATCGGAGTCTCGTTGGCAGGTTAATGTATTTAACCATAACCCGACCTGATATCACTTTTGCTGTGAATAAGTTGTGCCAATTCTCCTCTGCTCCTCGCACATCTCATCTCACTGCTGCTTATCAGGTTCTCCAATATATTAAGGGAACCACTGGACAAGGTCTTTTCTACTCTGCAGATCCCGACCTCACACTTAAAGGTTTTGTTGATTCAGATTATGCATCTTGTCTTGACAGTAGACGATCTACTACTAGTTTTACTATGTTTCTGGGCTCCTCTCTTATCTCTTGGCGGTCCATGAAACAGCAGACTATCTCTCGTTCTTCTGCTAAGGCAGAATACAGAGCTCTCGCTCTTGCTTCTTGTGAGATGATGTGGCTAGGGACTCTGCTTTCTGATTTCAGGATTGGTATCTCTTCTGTTCCAGTTCTTTACTCGGATAGCACTTCAGCCATTTACATTGCCACCAATCCTGTCTTCCACGAACGCACCAAACACATTGAGGTTGATTGTCACACAGTTCGAGAGAAGCTGGACAGAGGTCCCATCAAACTGCTTCATGTGAACACAGAGGATCAGGTGGCCGATATCTTGACTAAACCGTTGTTTCTTCCCCAGTTTGAGCATCTAAAATCTAAGATGAGTCTCCATAATATATTCGTCTTATCTTGAGGGGAACTATTGGTTATGTAAATAATTTGGTTTGGTTAACTCGGTTTAGTTAGTATACTTTACTTGTATATATCACATGGGTTGTACAGTTTACAAATTAATTGAATAAGAAAATCTTTTCAACAAACTTCTTCGTCCTCATCCTCTCTAGTTTCCAACAGATTGTAATGAGTGTATTAATCCACCGGTGGTATAGTGGTACTAACCCTACATGGCTACATATATAGGACCAGTAACTGTGTAGACCCCAATTTAGTCTCCTTGTGGGAAAATACTGATAGAGACCATTCGTCTACGTATCAGCAGAAGAGGTTCCTAAACTCAAAAGAGGGAAAGATCACAGCATTCTCAGTTAGCTGCAATTGGGAGACAGAGACTGATGACCAACTACAATTCAAAGCCGTTCGTAGTAGACGAGAATGATCTTGCCCGTTCGTTATTTGGCTCTCGTATGTATTTTCGTGAGGTTACTCTTTTGGTATATGTGACACTATTTATCACAGCTTCATTTGTTTGACCCAAATTCAGATTATCAACATTTTGAGACATAATAAAAGGAGAAAATTATGGACATAAAGTAGCAGCATCACTCTATGTTTGGTAGGTGAGCATTTGATGGTGTTCCACAACTTTAGCTTCCTTCCTTTACGAAAATACGCTGCTCAAGAACCCCCTGCAAGTATCCCTAACATTTAGCTTTACACACGCACGAGGCACGATGCTCAATTTGAATGACTAACTAGTGTTCATTACCAGATTCCTGACGGCCTCTTGCTTTGCTCCCTGAATGTGGAAAAACATTCTCATTTAATGTTCAAAATGATCATAAACCTTGTGTGTTGATAAGAAGCACCATTTGAAACAGGTGTTACCGTGATTTTCCAGAGAAGGCATCGTCGATTTGCTCAGGGGTTGGCCTTTCAGAGTACGTTGCTAGCAATACATATTTTTCCTTTCCATTTTCCTCGTTCACCCTCTTGTAAAGCTCATACCGGTAAGGATAAGACATCCTGACCAAATTCAGGTCAAAGATTCAGAATGGATTGACATTGACAACAATTTCTCTCTACCTCACAATCCAACAACTGTACCTTAGAGCACCCATTATAGGGTATTGTGTTCCCAAATAATAGAGAAGCCGAAATACATAGCAGTTGTCAAACGTTAAGGCATATTCAAGCCTTTGCTCCCTGCCCATTGTCTGAGACACCAAGGAAATTATAAGCAACATAACCTTCTTATCAGATGGTTAAGGAATCATTGTGTGTGCTTACTTGCATTATGCCACTTGAAGCGGGTAAGTCCTGGGTATCATAAAGTATATTAAACATGTTACACACAAGAGATATCAATGTAACCACATAGTCTCTGTATAGAAAATGTAAGCAAAAAAAAGTACCTTGAGGCGAGGATTGATAAGTACAACTGGCCTTTTCCCAGCAGCAGTAGTCATCGCTTGTAGATCCTAACAAAAAAAATAGTATATTTTATAAGATGATGTCACTATGTTCAAGTGAATGACGACTTCTAGGATTTCAAGCTCCTTACATCTATAATACAGTTTCCAACAGCATTTTGTGGAGCCACTAAGATAAATATGTCGTCTTCTTCATCAACTTCTTTACCACCTGTCATTGCCGACACAGCTTTGTTCATGTGTGCCTCAAAAGAATCAAAGAGTAGGATAATGTGTATTTCATTGTATCCGGACAAATATATCCAACTTGTTACGCATCACAAGTTTGATTGTGTACACACAACAATATTCTGACGATGGTGCAGTTTTTGTAAGATTATCTTGTTACTAAAGCTAGAAAAAAAAAAAAAAAACAGACTATGATATCGTCAAGAGTTACTTATAGTGTTTTGCAGATATATCTTGAAAAGAACTGAGTTTTGTATGTTACCAATTGCACCAATCTTGACGAAAGTTCCCAAAGTTTCATCATCACCCCAGTCCATATATTCTAAAATCTTTCTAGTGCCTGCCAACTGCAGTGGCATCCCAGCGAGTGCACCTTCCCCCATTGACCCCTGAACACAAACCTGGAAGAGGGAAGAAGCTGAAGGAAGAAAGAATATCCAAGTAACATCACTTAGTCTTCCAAACTATGTATACCTTCACTCTTTTTCCATCGTCAGCGAATGATAAAGCTAGAACTCGAACAAGTTCCATCAAGGTTCCTATCCGGTAAACATCCTATGTATCACAATAGCTCGTGTTTTTTGATAAAACTTCTATAGCATTAGAAATGATATATAAAAAAACTAGTGAAATGGATAACTGACCATTTCTGGATTTAGCTCTGGGATATTTATGTCCACCTAATCAGTTGTAACAGCATAGTTAACCAGCTTAGTAAATATGAAATAAAGGCGAAATGCTACACTGCAAATAGATTTGTGCGGATAAGCCTCACCCGAAGACGGGTGTTCCCGTCCTTGATAGATCTAGTTGTGGCTTGCAGCACATCTTCATAAAAATAATCTCTGATATCCCTCGAATGCGGAATGTTATTCAATCTCGTCGGTATTCCTCTCCATTTATCCTGAAAGAAATGTTACATGACATATATAAGAACATCTTCCAATTTATGTCCTGCTTGTTAGCTTCAAAGCGAATTATTATTTAAGGACCTGAACAGCAGATGCTTTATCTGCAAGGACCTGTTTCAGAATTAGCATTGCATGCATACAGTGGTAATCAAATCAAAGTTAAAAAAGAAGTCAAAAAGAATAATTTAGTCCTACAAAATAATGATTGACCATAAAATCTTTAAACACACTAAGGGAGCTCCTGAATATCTTTTTCTATGGTAAATGTGGCCATAAAACTTGAGTAAGACTATTGTTTAAAATGCCGGAATCAAAATTATAAGGACACCAAAAAGATGAGTTTTTTTTTTTCTAATGGAAACAAAAGAGACAGGGTACTCAAGAAAGTATTTTCTAAATAATCTAAAGTAGAGAAAGACATGAAACAAATTAAGATTACAAGGATAGGGAAAACTCATCTTAAACTGGAAAACACTGACCCTGCTATCAAGAATGGCACCACGAAAAATATACATATATAAATGTGTGACTACTTGCCAGTCTTTATCATTCTGTTTAACTGTATCTGAGACAATAGAGTCTGTGTCTCCCCGAAAACCACTTCTTTTGGCCTGTTTGCATCAATCTGAGTTCGAATGGGATGATACCAAACCACAAATATCAATGATGGCATCGCAATATATTTTAAGAACCAAAAAGGTAAGAAAGGAAAAAAAATTGCCTAATACCTTGACCATAACATCTGAGTATGCAGAAATAATCGCTTCAGAATTTTGTTTGTATATTTGCAGACGTGCTTTTACCTTCAACAAAATAAACTAATGAGATTACAGTTGAAGGTAGGTAAATAATGAGAAGCAAGTAATAAGTCCAAAAGGTTACCTTCTCCTCTGTATCATCAGGACGTGTAAGCAGTCTTGCTTTAATTTCATCCGATTCAGGAGGGTAATTTTTAATGTGATAAATTTTTCCAGTCACTGGGTCTAATCTCCTACCAACACATCTATCGATTAGAATCTCATCAGGAACCTGTTATTAAGAACGGAAAATAAGAAAAGAAACATAGACATGTATAGTGAACATATGATACTGCCTTTAACACCTATTGAGAAAATGGAAATCATACGCAATAAGAGCAATATGCACGTACCTCTAATAAGAGAAATATGTCAGGTTTGACATTCAGTTTTTCCAGACTTTGTGCCTGAGCAAAACTCCGTGGAAATCCATCAAGAAGCCATCCATGCTCTTTAGCATCTTCACGTGATAATCTTCCAGCCACCATCTAGAAAAGTAGTATATATCAGAGGAAGAATGATAAAATAGTACATGAAGAAGGTCAATAAAATCAGTACCGCGATAACAATCTCATCCGGAACCAAACTACCCGAATTCATGAACTCTTTTGCTCTCTTTCCAATATCTGTCCCGGCTGAAACCTCTGCCCTCAAGAGATCCCCCGTTGATATGTGCACCAAACCAAACTGCATGAGCAAGAAACAAAAAAAACTGACATGGTTTACATGTAGATATGCAAACATCGACAGCATAATCTTAAACATAGTGAAGATGGTGAAGGTAAAATAAAAACTAGAATGGGAATTGTACAAAACTAAAACAAGAGCAGATATTTCCCATGTTGTTAACAAGCTCTACTCGTTCTCCTCTTCACCACACAACATCCATACTGTGTTACATAACTGTTTCACTGATTCTAATTGGGCATCTTGTTCAAATACAAAGAGAAGAGCATATACTACTTTGTTTTGTTACTATAAAATTCATATTGTAGATTCTTGGTTTCATGGAAGTGTGTGAAATAAACAACTGTTCGAATATACTCTACTGAGGTAGAACACCGTGCAATGGCATTGACTACTCGTTAATGATACGTGATCATGGTTAGGTAGATTAGAGTATGGTTAGGACATTTTAATTAATTAGTTTTGGTGGTTTACTTTATGAATTTGGTTTAAGTATTTTCCTTTATGCATTAGGGTTATAACAGGGGTAACTCATCTAGTTAACAGCACTGCATCAAGACTTCCAAATTACACCGTTGTTATCAGAAAAGATTCAACATGGGCTGAAATCAGTAGATTAGCTCGCAGATTTACTAAGAAAATATCTCTATCCGGCAGAGTTTCATTGATAGATATCCTTAACACATCAGAGTTGTGTATACCAACTTCAACAAGATTATAAACCATGATTTGGTGTTTATTAGTTGTCACGGTTATACAAGTAATACAATGTATCATTTGTGTTGGAGAATCACTAAACTCTGCATACGTTAAACTAATACAGTAATGAAACAGAACAAGAAACATTATCCCAAAAAGAAAAAAAGAAAAAAAACAGATAGGGAGCAATGAAATAGTACTAACCTTGTGAACAATGAGCTCACATTGAGTGCCTTTACCCGAAGCCGGTGCACCCGAAATCATCACCTTCAATGGTTCACTTATCGAACACCTAATCTGGTAATCCCAAAAACGAAAAACAAAATTAGATTGTGTGTGATTGTAACACATTGGAGGAAATTGGATTGAATCGGGTAATAAGAAGAAAAAAAAACCTGAGAATTGGAGGTGGAGAAGGAGTGAGAGTTTCGGTGGGGGACGACGGAGAAGGAGAGACGACGGCGGAGGCTGCGGTAACGGCGGTGGCGGATCGGTGATCGTAAGAGAGGAGACGACGGAGAAAGCGATGAAGTGGAAACAGAGGAGCGAGACGAAGAAGATGAAGAGAAATGAGCAGAGGTGAGAGAAAGAGACGCCATTGTTAAATCCTTGGCTCCCGTTGCAGTTGGAGATGATCAATTACAACATTTTCTCAGGACTAGAGATTTTTAACGGAGAAAAAATAAATTAAATAAATAAATCCATTGTCGTGAACTGGCTCGTATCGTATCCATTATGATGAAAAAGCCTGACAAGTGTATGTATCTGTGTGGCTGTTATATGATGAAAAAATTTCACTTTTAGACTTTCTCTTCACTACTTCTTATGTAAGTAATTCTTTTGGTGGTAAACTTAACATATCAACCAAAAATCAAAGCCTATATATAGCCAAAAGTCTCATAGATGAAAAAGACATCATTCACCAACCTGGTAAGAGTGTATTCTTCTAAGTGATCAAAACGGAAAGAACTCAAAATTAATCTTTCCAATATTAAGTAAAAAATAAACACTTTTTTAAGTTCAGAGGCATTACCATAGAAAGATACAACAAAATTTTAATTAAAAAAAAAAAAAAAAAAAGGAAATAAAGTTTTCCTACATGAAACGACAAATAAAGAAAAATTTGAAGCTTCGGTATGACACAATGAACCCTTACACATCCTTTTGCTGGAGCAATTATATATATTGCTTGATTGATGATGCCTTTGCTTAAACGATATCAGTTCTCTCCAAAAAGTTAATCAATTTCTCTTGAGCCGTAAGCCTCTGGTCTGCTCCCTCCTTAGTCAAGTTTCACCGAAGAAAACAAGTAGTGCACGAACCAGAAAGAAGAGAGGAAACCAATGGTACCTGTTGCGAGCATGATTGCCAAGACCATAAAGAGAGAGTATCCGAGATAAAGAGTTGCTGAAACTGGTCCACTCAAGCTTTTCAGGTCAAAGACGAGATAATTTATCGAGTATATGAAGATGTAGATTGCAACGGATCCTGATGCAAAGAAGGATTTCCACCACCATTTATAGTCTTCAACACACAGGTGCATGTATGTTAGCACTAGGGAAACCTCGGCACACACTACCACAAGAAGGATCATTACAACAAAAAGGAATCCAAAGACATAGTAGACACGTCCCATCCAGATGCTAGACATGATGAAGAAAAGCTCGATGAAGAGGGTCCCAAATGGAAGTGTTCCAGCGCCCAGAACCAAAAGCCACGATGGGTATTTCTGAGCTGGGATTTCCCGAGGAATTTGGTTGGTTCGAACTGGGAACTCAATGTGTGGAGCCTTGGCTCCAAAGTAACCGCCGATAAGAGTGAGAGGAACCGAGATGCAAAACCACAGGAGGATGAGGATAACAAATAGCGAGAAAGGAATGGCTCCAGTACTATGGCTACCCCATAAAAGGAAGTTGAGCGTTGTAAGGATCAGAAAAGCAATACCCGGGAAAAAGCAAGCAGCTTTCCATGCAACAGACATCCATCCACGGTGATCGCCACAGCCAATTGTCCTCCAGAGACGAACAGAAACATAACCAGCTGCAATGCCAAGAATCATGTAGAAGAAGAGCATGCCCGTAATAAGTGTTCCACGTGAAGCCGGTGACATGAACCCAAGAGCAGCAAACAAAATGGTTACAACAGCCATGCCAAGAATCTGAACTCCGTCACCAACCATGACACACAAAAGGGAGGCGTTTGATGGAGCACGGAAAACATCACCCACAACAAGCTTCCATCCAGATAACTCTTCGTTCATCTGAGCCTGAGCCTCCTTGTCAAGCTCCTCATAGCGGGTCAAATCTCGCCTAACAGTCCTCAAGAATATCACAAGGACGATACCGGCCAAGAAAGTGATTACCATAAGAGAGTTCAAGATTGAGAACCAATGAACCTTTGAACCCTCCATCTTGAGATACGCATCCCACCTAGATGGCCATTTGATGTCACTCTCCTCAAAACTAACTTCATAGGAGAAGACAATGGACTGACCTTCCTTAACAGACATGGAAACACTAGTGGAATCACATTTGATCGGAGTGGTGTATCTTTCATACATTTTCAACTTCTTTGTAGAGTCACCATTATGAGAAAAACTACAAGGAACCACCTCAAAGCCAACAACCATATAGCCAGGCACATCAGAATCTTTCTTCCCAATCGTGGGAATCACCTCAGCGGCATCCCCAGTACCCATGACACGAGCCACATTAGCAGCCTCTTCATACTTATGAACAAGAACCTTAAACTTCAAGTGGTTAAAAACATAATAAACATCCTGAACCTTGATCCCAACAGGGTACCCAGTCCACCTCAAAACATAGCCATCTTTCTTAGTATAGCGAATCGCCGGCAAATTATCAAGCATAGGATTAACTTGATACATCTCATCAATCCTCTTCTTCAAAAGCTTAAAACTATCAGCAGACAACTTGTCAGTCTGACAAAGAAAGATCTCACTCTCGTTCTTAAACATTTTAAACCTATAAGGAGAATTCTCAATCCGATCTCCCATAAGAAGCTCACCTAAATTCTCAGCACTATCCTTAATCCCCTCAGAGGGTTGACAAAAGGGCAAACTATAATAGCTAAAGGGCATTTCGGTTTCGATAGAAGTAAGTGAATTCACCTTCACATTCAAGTAATCACCAACTTCATACTTGTGTGGGTAGCTTCCCGGAAGGTAAAAGCCAAAACCTGAATGAACCACCGACAAAATCGCAAGTACCCAGATCCCAACTCGATCCATCGACCTCATATCTGGATTTACAAATAAACTAAATAAACACCTTTGTCAGATCCGGATCGGTTTACAGTCTTAGGAAGAGAAGCTCAGATCTAGACAAAAATGGACGAAGGAGACAGAAAAAATAAATCGTTTGAGAGATGATGAGATTAGTGTTTGTGGCAGCGGCAAAAGAAGATCGGAACTAACCTATTCCGGCGGAGGAGAGATTTGGCAGCGAAGAAGTCAGAATTTATCGGTCAAGGAACGCATGAGTCTTTTTAATACGACGAGTCAGTAGAAATAACCAACAACACCGACGCATGTTATAACTGCGTTTGGACGAAACTACCCTCCATGACTCATCGTAATTACTGCACCGTCGGTTTTAGTTTTTTTTTTTTTTTTTTTTTTTTTTTTTTATATATATATTGAAAAAAGAACCCATTACAATAACCGAAGGATCAGAGACAATCAACCCAGCAAAAACCAGCTAATACAAACTTAGATTCTAAACCTATCCTCCACAAAAAGCTGATGTAACCAAGTTGGGAAACCGGTTGATTGGCGACGATCCTCCCTTGTTACACTCCTAGCGATTAGGTGAGCTCCAAGATTTGAGGTCCTGTCTTCCATAACCAATTTCCAATCCAAAAAAATTTCCAAACTAGCTCTCAAAATATGAGACTGCAGTTTAAAGCAAGGCCAAGACTTTGGTCTGATAACTGCTCCGATAAGCTCAGAATCTTCAGAAGCAAAAAGGATCTTATCGAAATGAAGGCTTGACATACTTTCAATAGTCCAAAGCCAACCTCGAAACATTGCTTCCTGCTTACAATCTATCTGAGAGAAAGACACTCGACTGTGCATCAAAACAGCCCCAAAATGATCTCTTAAAACCCAAGCCGCTCCACTCGAATTTGAAATTTTGTCCCAAGACGAAGCAAGATTGCATTTAAGCCAACCAACCTGCAGGGGACGGTTTTAGTTATATTTTACGCTATTAATGAAAAATATAATAATACAGCCGCATCTATTTTTTTTTTTTTTTTTGACAATCCTACAGACGCATCTATTTAAAACTTATAAATAATTAAAAAAAAAAAACGAATTCTTGTTGGTTTTAGGCGGAAGTAAACACTTAAGTGTAAGATGGGAGAGGGAGACAATAAGAATATGGTCGGTGATTAGAATAGAAAGAAGTATATTCCTTAAGTGTGTTTGATACAATGGTGGCTTTGGCCTATAAATAGCAAAAAGAACTAGGGCTACACTAGACAACTTGGTGAGAGCGACATCAAGAGAGAGAACAAGTGGATCCCAAGGCTGAAAGCGACTTGTCTTGGTCTCCCAAACAGAAGCATTCTCGTGACCTTATCTTCTAACGGTCACTAGGCGCATCCTAGGTAATTCCCATGGGCCTCTTAATGGATTGGCCTCATTCCTTCTCCTTATGCCACTCGACTATGGCCTTATTGACTTCTTGTACGGACGTACGGACGGACATGACTTAGGCTAGATGGTATATGATCAATACTCCCCCTCAAGCTTAGCCATGTGAAACGGCTAAGCTTGGAATCCGCATAAGACCACCTCGTTAAAAACCTTAACATGGAAAACCACATGGGACAAAACCATGTTTAAGGAAAAGAGTGTGATCTCCACGGATTAGGAGAGTCTTCTCATGGATGTGTTGGATCTACTAGTCCAAGCTTGTCGGAGATGTATTCGCAAATCTGTGGACTAGTGGCCTTTGTGAAGATGTCCGCCAATTGATCTTTGCTTGGCGTGTAGCACGGTAAGATAACCCCCTCTTCAATCTTCTCTCGCACTTTATGACAATCTACCTCGATGTGTTTGGTTCTTTCATGAAAGACCGAGTTAGTTGCTATGTGTATGGCTGCTTTGTTATCACAATGCATGGTGATTGGCTTGTCATTCTCCACTCCAAGATCCTTGAGAAGGCCTTTGAGCCATGTGAGTTCATTGGTGAGTTTCTTCATAGCCCTATATTCGGATTCGCCCCTTGATTGAGACACCACCTTTTGTTTCTTCGATTTCCAAGTGACTAGGTTCCCGCCAATGAACGTGCAATATCCCGTAGTAGACCTCCTATCAGTTGTATCCCCCGCATAGTCTGCATCACAATAGCCAACTAGCTCGGTGTTGTTGTTCTTCCCCATCCAAATGCCACGGCCAGGGCTCCCCTTGAGATAACATAGAATTCTCTCCAATGTTTTCCAATCAAAGTTTGTTGGTGCTTTCATATGTTGGCTCACTTGATTCACGGCATAGCAAAGATCCGGTCTTGTGATGGTGAGGTAGATCAGCTTCCCCACTAACCTCCTATATCTCCCCGCGTCCGCATATGGCTCAGCTAATTTGTTGACCGAGCCATTTAATTTGGTGATGGCCGCATCTCCCCCTTTCGCTTGGCCTGGTAGTTCTCTTCAAGTTGTGTAGAGACAGGATGCGCACCAAGTTTACCGGTTTCTTTGAGCAGGTCCAATGTGTATTTGCGTTGGGAAAGAAAGAGGCCTTCCGGAGAGCGAGAGATTTCGATGCCAAGGAAGTATTTAAGCTCACCAAGATCCTTGATGTCAAAGGTGGAGTTAAGGAGAGTTTTGGTAGCAAGGATACCATTCTTGTCGTCACCAGTGATAATGATGTCATCGACATACACAAGAACAACCACATGACCATCGGAGGAGCGAAGAGTGAAGAGGGTGTGATCTTGTTCGGACCGTTTGAAGCCATTGGTCCGGAGTGTGGAACTGAGCTTGTGATACCACGCTCGTGGTGATTGCTTCAAGCCATAAATGGCCTTGCGAAGCCGTAGAACCTTGCCCGGGGCAACAATATCCTCAAGGCCGGGAGGCGGGTGCATGTAGACCTCTTCATCAAGCTCCCCCTGAAGGAAAGCATTTTTGACATCCATTTGCCAGAGATCCCACGAGAGATTAGTGGCAAGAGAGAGGACTACCCTGACCGTATGTAGCTTGGCGACCGGAGCAAAGGTGTCCGTGTAATCAAGGCCATAGGTCTGGGTGAAGCCGCGAGCAACAAGCCGGGCTTTGTACCGTTCCACGTCGCCATTACTCAGGAACTTGATTGTAAACACCCATTTAGAGCTGACCGCTCTCTTGCCATGTGGGAGGTCGGCTTCGTCCCACGTATGATTACGGACCATAGCACCCGTCTCATCGGCTATGGCATCTAGCCATTCCTTGTATTCCTTGGCTTCATCATATGTTTGGGGAATGAAATGCTCATCAACCTTGCTAAGGAATGCAGCATGGTTAGGGGATACAAGGGCAAGCGAACAAACGGCTTGTATAGGGTGAGCCACAGCTTGGTTGTTGTAGTAGACTCGCTTGTCCTTCCATGTAGATGGGTGAGAGCGAATGCGGCCACTACGACGAGGAAGAGGTTGAGCGAGGCTTAGGTCGGGAACATGTGAAGGGTTACTCGTATGAGAATCAGTAGACTCATCAACTTGGGAGGCTGGTTCAGCGGCCGTGTCCGGAGGTAAGGATACGGTTTCATCTTCGCGGGCCATCGGTGACATAGGGGCCATAGTTTCATCAGTCTGGAGTGGTGTGGAGGTTGGTGTGATGCTGGTACGAACCTCGGCAGCAGGACCACTAGACGGCTGTGGCCCACTGGACGGGTGTGTGATACCGAGATGATCAAGGAGGAATCGCAAGTTTGCTGACCGATCGGAAGCGGAATGAGATAGATCTTTCAAGCTGTCCCAATCCTTCTTGTCATGGTAGCCTTGATGTTCCACGAACTTGACATCGCGGGAGACTAGTGTCCGGCCAGTGGTGATGTCATAACACTTGTACCCCTTTTGACCGGTTGAGTAGCCGATGAACATGCACTTGGTGCTTTTGGCGTCAAGCTTGCTTCGTTGTTCACCTGGTACCAATACAAAACACACGCAGCCAAACACACGTAAGTGACCAAGGGATGGTTTAATTTGATTGAGTACCTCATATGGTGATACATCATGTAACACTTTTGTTGGCGTCCGGTTAATCAAGTAACAAGCCATCATAACAGCATCCCCCCAAAACTTCTTAGGCACATTGTTGTGAAACATCATTGATCTAGCCACTTCCATGAGATGCCGATTCTTTCTTTCGGCTACACCATTTTGTTGGGGCGTATAGGGGCAACTTGTTTGTTGTAAAATGCCATGTTTTGCAAGATGTTCCTTGAGCTTGTGGCTGGTATACTCTCCTCCATTATCCGATCTTAGTACCTTAATTTTAGCATTGAAGTGATTAGTGATATAATTTTGAAAATTAACAAAGGCATCAAACACTCTATCTTTGGAGGGAAGCAAAGTAAGCCAAGTATATTTAGATTTTTCATCAATAAATGTCACAAAATACTTGTTATTGTCCCTAGATAGACATGGAGATGTCCAAACATCAGAATGCACTAAATCAAAACAATGATCATAAGTAGTAGTAGATTTAGGAAAAATAGATTTGCAATGTTTTCCAAGAATACAAGACTCACAACTAGAGTTATCAAAGGAAACATTAGGAATCATTAATTCAAAAGCACGAGAGTGAGGGTGGCCTAATCTAGCATGCCACACATCACTTGAAATATCATTTAAGTTCGATACAAAAGAAAAACAATTAGAAGAACTTGATGAAGCATTCTCTAGCACATAAAGATCTCCTCTAGCATCTCCTTCTCCAAGGATCTTTCCAGTCTCAATATCCTGAAAATGTACACTATTAGGCCCAAAAATAGTATAACAATTTAGATCAGTAGTTGCTTTCTTAACCGATAGGAGATTAGATGTAAAAGTAGGCATAAAGAAAGCTTTTGAGTTCTTATCAAATAACTTCAAGTCTCCTACTCCCTTAACAGGTATACTATCTCCATTAGCTATAATAACATTGCCTACTGCCGGTTTTATGTTGTGTATAAGACTAGGATTACTTATCATATGATGAGAAGCACCCGAGTCAACAACAAGAGTTCTACTAGGTTTTGAGGCAAAGAAAGTGATACCGGAGTCCTTAAGAGCAGCAATGGACTTGATGAGAGCCTCAAGGTCCGATTTCCTCACTAGATCACCGAGTGAGGCTGCCATGGCCGTGGCCGTCATGCCTCCTTGGTTCGCTGCACCGGAGCCTTGTCCGCTTGACCCTTCTTGCGAGATATTGGCCTTGAACTTGGCCGGCTTGAGATGGGGGTGCAAGATCCAGCATTTATCCTTCACATGACCTCTTTTCTTACAATGGTCACACACAATCACCCTACGGTCCTCTTGTTTGTACACCCCTTTGTTTGCGGTAGCTAGCTCCTCCTTTCCACAAAAGAGACCAAGGGAGCCTTGTTCCTTTTGCACTTGAGAGCAGACGTCCTCAAGAGTAGGCAGCTTGTCTCCACGAAGGATGTGCTTTATCAGGTCGTTAAACGCCGGATTGAGGGTGAGTAGAAGGCCAAAGACCTTGTCTTGTTCCTTTCGCTCATTGAGAATGGCCGGATCTATAGTACTCGGACGGAGCATCTCAAGTTCAGCCCATAAAGACCTAAACTTCCCAAAATGCTTTGTGAACTCCAAGTCCTCTTGATGGAGACCGTTGATAGCCTTCTTGACCTCAAACACTCGAGTCAAGTTGGTCACGTTCCCATACACATTCGCTAGCGTCTCCCATAGCTCTTTGGCCGTCTCACAATAGGAGTAGGCTTCAAGGATTGGTGCGTCTAGCGAGTTTTGGAGAATGGCAAGCACGGTCTGATCTTCCTGGAACCACTTGACTTCCTTCTCAAGATCAGCCTCCTTGTCTTCTTCCTTCTCTTCTTTACCGTCTTCTTTAGTCGCTTTCTTGGGAAGCTGGTCCGTTTCAACATGGATCCACAGCCCCCGGCCACTAAGTGCGGTCTTTGTGGTTCTTTTCCACAATAAGTAATTTGCTCCTTTGAGCACTACCGGAGTTACAATGGGCTTAGTGTTATCCATTGTTAGCGATTTGAAAAACAAACAAAAGGTAGAGAAGATGAAGTGAAAGTAGTATAAGGGAAAATAAGAAGATTTGCGAGTAGTATAGTGAGAGAAATTTTGGAGAATTTGAAGAATATTATGAGTATAGAGAAGAACAAGATCTAAGAACACAAGGATCAAAGAACTCGCTCTGATACCATGTTGGTTTTAGGCGGAAGTAAACACTTAAGTGTAAGATGGGAGAGGGAGACAATAAGAATATGGTCGGTGATTAGAATAGAAAGAAGTATATTCCTTAAGTGTGTTTGATACAATGGTGGCTTTGGCCTATAAATAGCAAAAAGAACTAGGGCTACACTAGACAACTTGGTGAGAGCGACATCAAGAGAGAGAACAAGTGGATCCCAAGGCTGAAAGCGACTTGTCTTGGTCTCCCAAACGGAAGCATTCTCGTGACCTTATCTTCTAACGGTCACTAGGCGCATCCTAGGTAATTCCCATGGGCCTCTTAATGTATTGGCCTCATTCCTTCTCCTTATGCCACTCGACCATGGCCTTATTGACTTCTTGTACGGACGTACGGACGGACATGACTTAGGCTAGATGGTATATGATCAATAATTCTAACCAAGAGATTTTAATGAAAATTTTAAAAAATACTAGTAGGTCTATTTGAAACTTTTTAATTAAATCAATAAAAATGTGGACTTAAAACTTTTTGTTATTCAAAAAAAGAAAAATTACAAAAAACAAACCTATGTTTATAAAACCGTTAGAAACTTAAAGCTATTGAATCAATATTTTTGTAAGTTGATTTATTATCAGATGACGTATACATATATATATATATATATAGGGGATTTTCAAAAATAAGAGAATACGTTGTTTGTTTCAAAAGAACATTAGAAACATGATGCAATCAATGCATGATCTGAAATGATGAATCAATACTTACAGATATCATATCGTAGGCTGCGTATAGTTTTAGGAATTAAACGAAAGAAAAATATAAGCACAAGAATAAATGACATATTACATTTCATATGATTTTGAAGTAGTATTTTTTAATAAAATATTAAATTATATTCAAAAAAAAAGTAGAAAGTTTTTACAATTTTTGCATCACTTTTTGGATGTAAATAGTTTTAGAGAAAACATTGAAAACCAAATTTTAGACCCTAGATTGTAGCCACATCTGAAAAGCTTCCTCATATCGCTGATTCCATTAAACCAATAGCAAGAAACTGGTCTCTTACTTGCTTATCAACTCACGCTATGATGGTATCTGCAGGCTTCAGTGTCTCACCATGCCTGCGACCATTCCTTACCCGCCAAACCGTATAGATCACAACTTGGAATAAGTAGCGAATTAGAAACCCCTCCAACAGCTGAACATTAGAATTGGATATGTAATCTAGAATGGAACCCCAATCTGTGGTAAAACGTGCCTTCAACAAACCCTATGCAAGAGCCGACCATACAATAGCGACAAACCCACAAGCAAAGAAGAGATGGTCCTGTGTTTCCATGGTAAGTTGACAGAACACACAAGTACCCGCCGAACTTCCATTCCACGCAACCATACGGGCTCCCGTCAAAAGACGGTCTAGAGCCGCCAACCATACACAAAACAAGAACTTAGGAGTTGCATGATGGAACCCAACTCCCATGTGCTAGTCCACTGTACTAGATGAAGTGCGGATATGGTTCCAGGTATCCCGAGTCGAACATTTTGGACGAAACACATCATTTTTGCCTTTCTAGAGCACCCTATCACCACGATGCTGGCGTTGTTGCCATTGAAGTGACAGAGCTTCTTCTATCGCATTTAGATGATCTGCATGGTGTCTCTAGGGTCGACAGCGAGTCCACACCTCCGCCACTGAGCTTCTCCAACTAATCCCCATATCCAGAACACCACTATCCCCCACAACATCAACGAGCGGACCCATGCTTGACTAGTTATTAAACCAAAAGGAACTGTTCTCCCCATTCCCCACTTCCACTTTACATAAAGTTATTGTGAGGTCACGATAATTAAGGATTTTTGCCCATATCCAAGAACTCAGGCTAGTCGTACTCTTTAGGGACCAAAAAGAAGCTTGCTTCAAGAGATTCATATGAACCCATTGCACCCATAGGGAATCACACTTTGAGACTATCCTCTAGATCAACTTTAAACAACAAACCAGGTTAGCCTCATGAAGTGATCTCAATCCAAGACCACCCTCAAATTTTGATTTACACACAGCCTCCCACGCCACTTTGGCCTTTCTAGTGCTCATCTCTGGCCCCGACCAGAGAAACACCGAACACATGGAGTTAATCTCAGCTAGACACTCACTAGACAACCGATAAGCAGCCATCCAAAAATTACAAACACTCCAAAGAACAGAGGAGATCAAGTTGAACTGACCTGCAAAAGAGAGGTATCTGACCGTCCAGAAGCCAATCCGCTTTCTAATCTGCTCCTACAGCGGGGAGCAGTCGACATTGGTAAGACATTTGGTGACTAAGGGGAGCCCCAAATAGCGAACTGGCCAGTGAAAAATGGGAAATGAGCAAAATCAGGTCGATGTGTTATATCTCCGCCCAAGTAAAGCGTTGATTTCTCCATGCTTATGTTCAAACCAGATAACTTGGCAAACTGAGTAAATACCGCAATGATACCCTCAATAGACCTAGCCTTGCCATCAGATAGGACCATAAGATCATCCGCAAAACTAAGATGAGTGAGACTAAGAGTCTGACACCGTGGATGATACCCAAATAGGTGCTCTCATGCCGCCCTATGAAGCAGTTTTGATATAACATCCATACAGATAACAAACAAATATGGGGAAAGGGAACATCCTTGATGAAGCCCTCGAGAACTGCAGAAGAAACCAGCAAGCTCACCATTAACCTGTACCAAGAAGGAGGCTGTAGTAACACATAACAATATCTAGTGGATGAACGTCTGTGGGAACTGCAATGCGAAGAGAACCTTGGAAAGGAAAGATCATTGAATATAATCAAAAGCCTTTGAAATGTTGATATATCATGGTTTTTGTGGTTTTTAACCATGATATAAAGAGTCTTTTAGTGTCTTTTCATTTGTTTCTAGATTGTTTTTGAGTCTTTACAGGTTTTTAGCATGGAAGGAGCAAAATGGAGCAATTTGGATGTTTTGGAGCATAAATCTTGAAGAATCAATTTGGTCTCGGATGAAAGTAGGAGGCATCGACCGACACCAAGATAGGAGGCATCGATCGACACTCATCTCTGCCGACTCAAGACCCAAGTTTTGGAAAATTTACAAATCTGCCCCAAAGTTTTCCATATTTGCAACATAAGTCCCTGACGTGTTTTAGGACATATATATATAGTTTTTAGGTTTTCCAAACCCTATAAGTATTATTCTAGCAAGCTTTTATTTTTCCTGCAACCCTGAGAGATTTTTGAGAGCTATTGGAGAGAGAGATCTGAACTGCTTTGAGAGAAGAATTCTTAAACTCCTTTCTTACTCTTTTAATCTCTATTGCTTATTATTCAGAATCATGTTTTGTTCTTCATTGATTATGTCTGAGTAGTTTGCTTGTTAGGTTCAGGGTTTTTCACAGGGATTTTATGAATTATTAGATCTGATTATTTAGGATTCATTATCTATCTAGATCTTCATCTTAGGTTGTTCTTCATATTAATCCTTGATTGGCCATCTAGAGTTAATACTTTAGGAAAATAAATTGATATGAGAGTATAATTGATTTTCCTGATAAAACCGAGCAAAATTATTTCTTGCAAAGAGATTTGATTTAATAATTCTGTGAACAATCTAAACCTGATTTTATTGCTGATTTTTAACCTAGAATTTTGCAAAGAGATTTGGATTTTCTGGTTTTAAATTTAGATATTATTTGCAGTGAGAACTGATTTAATTTACAAAAGTGTTTAGAGTTCTAGATCTGATCTATATTGCTTGAACCTTAATTAATTTATCTGATTTAATATTTCATAATTTCCTGAGAAATTCCCTAGGCCTAGCTTTTTAATCTCCTGAATTTACAACAACTTTTATTTAATATTTTGCATTGTTTATTTTAATTAAATTTAATCTGTTTAGCATAATTATAAAACTCTATAATTTATTGTGTAGTCTTGAGTCCTTGTGGAATTCGACCCCTAAGTATTACAGTGACCTCTTAATTTGAGAGAGTAGCTCTAGGGTATATTTGAGCATATCAAATTTTGGCGCCGTTGCCGGGGACTCTCTGATCTACCATTAGATTTGAGTTTTAGATTTTGTCTAAATTTTTCTTTTTATTTTTCAAACTAACACGCTTTTGTTTTCTTCTCTCTTGTGTGTTTCAGGTGTATGCCTAGTAAGCCTAACACAAGGAGCAATAAGACTGGTCCAATTCTGAAGCTTCAAACCAAGAGTTGGGAAAACTTGAGCGTGAGAACAGAAAAGCATCTAAGTCTCTGAAGATGGTTAATACGATCATTCTGATGCGTGATGAGGCTGGTGTTTTGAGGGATCAAGAGGGCCACTTGCGCAATGAGCACGGCCAAAAGATTGATGCTGAAGGCAATGTGATTGCCGAACCTGTTGTCATTGAGCAGGCTGTCGTGAATCAGCAAGCTGATGTCGTTGATGATCCAGACCAGGGTGTAGATCGACACCAACAAGGTGGCATCGATCGACACCTACCTGCAGACGTGCGTGGAGCTGCCAACCACGTACAGAACCCAGTTCGACGACAGGAGAACAACCGGGATCTTATCAGGACCATTGCTGACTACAACTGGGCTGATCTGGTGTATGAGAACCGGTCTGCTATTGTTCCTCCCCCTTTTCAGAGGAATGATTTTGAGTTGAAACCTGCGTACTTTCAATTAGTTGGGCAAAGACCTTTCTCTGCTTTGCCCAATGAGAAGCCTCTGGACCATATTGAGCATTTTGAGGATCTGGTGACTAGCATCAAGGCTAATGGAGTGACTGAGGACTTCATATTCTGCAAGCTATTCCCATACTCACTTGCAGGAGAGGCATCTCAGTGGTTGAAGCAGTTGCCAGCTGGATCTTTGACATCTTGGCAACAAGTCAAAGTGGCTTTCCTCAACCACTTCTATGATGATGCAATGTCAGATGAGCTGCGAGTCAAGCTATCCACCTTCAAGCAGAGACCAGATGAAGCTTCCAAAGCAGCTTGGGTGAGATTCAAGGCTTACCAGAGGGACTGTCCACACCATGGTTTCTCAAAGGTTCAACTGCTAAGTATCTTCTTTACAGGGTGTGACTGGAAGTATCAGTTAGCTTTGGATGCTGCAAGTCATGGAAACTTCAAGACAAGAATGCCAGAAGATGCTGAATTGTTGATTGAGAACTTGGCTTCTAGCAATAGCACTAAGGGAGCAGATGCTGAAAGGAAGAGATTGCATGGAGGATTTGATTCAAACCAGTTAGCTTCTGTTAATGCTAAGTTGGATTCAGTGCATAATCTCCTTATGGGTAAGAAATCTGTTCATTTTGCTGTTGAGGTTGAGACATATGAGCCAGAACCTGATCAAGGACACCAAGAGGAGGATGTGAATTATGTGTATGGGAATCAGGGACAGCGGTTTGGAAATCAGCAAGGCAATAGGCCTTACAGTGGGAACTCTTCAGGCTACACTTCCAAGCCAGAGTATCAGCAGCAACAACAGAACAGTGGCTATACAAGGACATATGGGAACTCATCTTATCAGTCTCCACCTCCTAAGACTTCTTCTGAGAGTAGAATGGAGGCCATGCTTGAGCAGCTTCTGCAAGGACAAGAGAATCTGACAGTGACATTCAATGGAAAGATTGACAATGTCTACACTGAGCTGAATGGGAAGATAGAGGCATTGAATGTTCATGTTAAAAAGCTGGAAGTTCAAGTTGCACAGACTGCTGGGTCTGTAAAAAGGCAAGAGAATTATCTTCCAGCAAGAACTGAGTCAAACCCCATACATGCTTGCAATGCCATATCAGTGAGAGATGAAGATGATGGTGAAATTGTTTCTGCAGAACAAGGAGAAAAATCGGCCAATCTGTCGGATCCAGATGATGGTGTCGATCGACACCACCTGGGTATCGGTCGACACCCATCTCAGTCAGATGCGGAAGTTCCAAAATCTCAGGTTCCAGCTGTTGTTGAAAGGGTCTACAAGCCTAAGGTTCCTTTTCCCAAGCCTAGAAAGTCCAAGCAGGAGATGGAGGAAGCTAGATGCAAGGCAATGATGGACAAGGTGATGATTGAGATGCCATTGATTGATGCAGTAAAGCTTTCACTACCACTAAAGCGCTATGTTAAGAGAATGGTATCAAATGGTTTGAGTCCTGAAGAAGGAGCACTGCTTACTAAGGATGTTAGTGCAATTCTGTTGAACCAGCCTGTTCAGAGGAAGAAGGAAAAGAAGCAGGAGGTGGTTGTATCTAAGGAAGTGAGTGCAATAATTCAGTGTAGGACTGCTAAGAAGTTACCAGATCCTGGAAGCTTTGTACTTGATTGCTCAATCTCAGCAGGAAGGTTTTCTCACTCACTTTGTGATCTTGGTTCTAGCATCAACTTGATGCCACATTCTGTTGCTGTAAGACTTGGGAAGACAGAATTCAAGCCAACTCAGATTTCTCTAATCCTAGCTGATCGCTCCAGAAGAACTCCTGAAGGTGTTTTAGAGGATATTCCAGTTAAGGTTGGCAACTTCATGATTCCCACTGACTTTGTGGTGCTGAAGTATGATCAAGAGCCTAAAGATCCTCTCATCTTAGGAAGATCTTTCTTGGCTACAGCTGGTGCCATCATTGATGTGAAGAAGGGACACATAACACTGAATGTGGATGGTTTGAGTATGAATTTTGAGATGGATAAGCTGAGGAGAGTTCCTACTATTGATGGACAGACTTTTTCTGTTGAAAAAGTTTCTGATATTCGAGCATCAGGCTCAGTGTCGATCGACACTCCATCAGAATCGATCGACACTCCTCCACCTCCGAGACTGAACTTGTCCACAACTGATGCTTCAAGTCAGAAAGTTGTTCCTAGACAAAAAACCCCACACTCCACACTCCAGAGTCCTCAGGTAAGGCCAAGGTACACATCTTCTTTACCCAAACCTCCTCTTATCATCAATAGGATTTTCAAAGATACAAAGACTGTTTTACAGTTAACCAAGCCACGAGATTATCGTAGAGCGCTTGTTTCTTCTGTTGATGATTTTGCAGGACAGAAAAGATACCCTCCCATACCTAAATCCCGCCCTGGTCCTGTTCCTCGCATACTTGGCAAGCCTCATGCACCAAAAGCTTATACTCCACCTTGGATGAAGAGAACTTCAATGCCATGTTCTGATCCTCCGGATGTCTGAGCTCCAACACAGTCAAGCTAATGACTGAAAACAAGCGCTTAGTGGGAGGCAATCCACTGGTACGTTTTTCTTTTTCTTTTTCTTTTGATTTTGATTTTTATTTATTTTATTTTTATTTTTGCTTTCCTCTTACTTGATAACACTGGGGACAGTGTTGTTTAAGTCTGGGGGAGGTTAGTACTAACTATGTTTTCTGTTTTTGAGTTTCAGTTGTGTCAGTCAAAACCATAAAGTTTGAGTCAAATTTTTCAAAAATTTTCTTTTTGTCTTTAGGAATTATGATCTTGACTAATGATTTCTCTTATTTGGCTAACACTCTAATGATTATTTGTTTATACTTGATCTCAGAACTGAAGCTTAGAAAGACTATGAGCCTTATCAACAATCCTGAAAGCCCTTATTCAATGGATATCTGATTGATCTAACGTTGTCTCAACCTTTATCAGGATTTTAACCGGACTTAATTTCTTACTTTGGGGTTGGAAATCAGTGGACTAGACTTCTTCTTCAGGCCATACAAGACAGTGCAATTTTTCAAAGTATGTCTCCCCTCTCTCTTCCCTTCAGTGCATTCAGAAAAAAAAAGGATAAAAGATGAGATGATTTTGATCAGTTTAGAGAGGTAGGTAAATTACCAGTGACCTCATTATTCTACTCTTGAGTCAAATGATCACACAAAGCTTGGAAGCGAGGGGTAGGTAAATTACCGATGACCCCGGTATTCGCTTACACCTTTGATTCATAAAAAAAATATAAGAAAAGAAAAAAGTTGGAAGTGAGAAAAGGGAGAGGAAAGGAGATATAAGAAGAATGTCTTGGCCTGAAAAGAGTCCATATGCCACTGATCAATACACCCAAGGTAAGAACTCACCTGTACTTGCTTTAATATTGACTAATGAGATGACAATGGAGATTTCAGAAATTCCAAAGGATTGTGGGATTTGAGTAAGGAATGTTGATGCTTATCATGGTTGAGTATAAGAAGTAAGTTCTTGAGTCAGGTGAATGAAGAGTGCGAATAAGAATCATTATGCAGTTGAGTGAGTTCCCTGTTTTCAAACCTCTTTCACATGTCTAAGTTTATGTTTTGCTTGAGGGCAAGCAAAGGCTAAGTCTGGGGGAGTTGATATATCATGGTTTTTGTGGTTTTTAACCATGATATAAAGAGTCTTTTAGTGTCTTTTCATTTGTTTCTAGATTGTTTTTGAGTCTTTACAGGTTTTTAGCATGGAAGGAGCAAAATGGAGCAATTTGGATGTTTTGGAGCATAAATCTTGAAAAATCAATTTGGTCTCGGATGAAAGTAGGAGGCATCGACCGACACCAAGATAGGAGGCATCGATCGACACTCATCTCTGCCGACTCAAGACCCAAGTTTTGGAAAATTTACAAATCTGCCCCAAAGTTTTCTATATTTGCAACATAAGTCCCTGACGTGTTTTAGGACATATATATATAGTTTTTAGGTTTTCCAAACCCTATAAGTATTATTCTAGCAAGCTTTTATTTTTCCTGCAACCCTGAGAGATTTTTGAGAGCTATTGGAGAGAGAGATCTGAACTGCTTTGAGAGAAAAATTCTTAAACTCCTTTCTTACTCTTTTAATCTCTATTGCTTATTATTCATAATCATGTTTTGTTCTTCATTGATTATGTCTGAGTAGTTTGCTTGTTAGGTTCAGGGTTTTTCACAGGGATTTTATGAATTATTAGATCTGATTATTTAGGATTCATTATCTATCTAGATCTTCATCTTAGGTTGTTCTTCATATTAATCCTTGATTGGCCATCTAGAATTAATACTTTAGGAAAATAAATTGATATGAGAGTATAATTGATTTTCCTGATAAAACCTTTTGATGAGCAAAATTATTTCTTGCAAAGAGATTTGATTTAATAATTCTGTGAACAATCTAAACCTGATTTTATTGCTGATTTTTAACCTAGAATTTTGCAAAGAGATTTGGATTTTCTGGTTTTAAATTTAGATATTATTTGCAGTGAGAACTGATTTAATTTACAAAAGTGTTTAGAGTTCTAGATCTGATCTATATTGCTTGAACCTTAATTAATTTATCTGATTTAATATTTCATAATTTCCTGAGAAATTCCCTAGGCCTAGCTTTTTAATCTCCTGAATTTACAACAACTTTTATTTAATATTTTGCATTGTTTATTTTAATTAAATTTAATCTGTTTAGCATAATTATAAAACTCTATAATTTATTGTGTAGTCTTGAGTCCTTGTGGAATTCGATCCCTAAGTATTACAGTGACCTCTTAATTTGAGAGAGTAGCTCTAGGGTATATTTGAGCATATCAAATGTCAATCTTGATTGCACAACGACAAGAAATGGAGGGGTTATGATAGTCTTTAACTAATTCAGTAGCCAATAGCACATTCTCAATCAACAAACAGTCCTTCACAAATGCAGATTGGTTAGTAGAAACAAACTTTAGAAGCACTCTCTTTAGTCTATTTGCAATGATCTTTGTAGTGATTTTACAGATCACATTGCAGCAAGAGATTGGTCTATAATCCTTTATCTCCTTTGCAGATACTTTCTTCGGGATCAAAGCAAGAATAGTGGAGTTAATACCTTTAGGCAGAAAACCCTTCGCAAAAAAAGACTGAACCGCTAACACAAACTCCGAACCCAGATACTCCCAAGTAGCTTTTTAAAACTCCGAAGTGAACCCATCAGGACTAGGCGATTTATCATTTGGCATAGAGAAGAGAACTTTCTTGATTTCTTCACCTGAAACTTCCCTAATTAGAGCTTGCTGGTCCACTGCAGAACATAAAAACGACAATAAAAACTCCATCTTCTCCACCGTAGTACCCTCAAAACCTACGGGAATGGTTTGCAGAAAATCCCTAAAGTACCTTTCAGCCTCGACTTTGATTTCATCCTCCCTGACAACCACTCTCCCATCCTGAGCTCGACCTCCTTAATAGAATTTAAAGTTGCCCTCATAGTAGCAGCTCAATGGAAAGTTTTATTTTTCTTATCTCCCACTTGCAACCAGTGAAACTTGGACTTTTGCTTGAGGTATTTTTCTTCTAACTCCGCCAAGAACTCCCATCGCTTAAAAGCGTCATTTTTCTCCACCATTGTCATACATGATGGATTGGTCAAGTTGGCTTGTTGCTTATGGCATAAAACCTCAAAAGCCGTCTTAGTCTTCCTGACCATATTCCCCAACCGTCTCTTAGCCATAGAACGTAAGGCTGGCTTTAACCCTTTGAGTTTTCTAGAAAACCTGAAGAGTGTAGAGGTTGTGTGGTTTTCTAGTAGGAGTCAACTAGCGGTCTAAAATCCTCCATCTTCTCCATTAAGTTGACAAACTTGAACGGTTTACGCCGTCGAGTATGATTATCAACACCACCCGTAACCATGATCCTGCAGTTCAGATGATCAGAGCAACCCCCAGCAGAAACACGCTATATGCCTGCGGATACAACCGAAACCATGCGTCATTCACCATCACGCGATCCAGATTTTTAAGAATCAGATCATTATCCCGCTTATTACCCCATGTAAAAAGGGGACCATGGAAAGGCATGTCTGAGAGAGAACAGTGGTTCACTACTGCTTGAAAATCCCGCATACCACCTGAGATTATTGGATTAACATCAATTCTTGAATGCTCCACCATATCCAAGGTTTCATTGAAGTCGCCAAACAAAAGCCAAGGCTTACTGTGGAAAATAGGCAAATCATGATGATCTCGTAGCTCCTCCCATAATACTTTACGAACCTCCACTGTATTTAAAGCATATACGAATGAGCAAAAGAACTCCTCTGGCAGATCATCTATCTTCACAGAGCAAGTTATGAGTTGCTCACTCTTGTAAAAAGGATCCAACCGCGCCGTGTCCTTCCACAGCCAAATGCGGCCCCGACAATTATACTCATTATGTGTTAAAATGGACCAACTAGGGAACAAGTGACTCCCCAACCGCTGAGCCTTCCTTTCCCTAACCCGAGTCTCCAACTAACAACCAAACTGAAACTTATTTCCCTCCACCCACTATTTTATGATGGAATGCTTATCAGATCTATTTAGATCACGAACATTCCAACAAAAACCTGACATTAAATGATTGAAATAGTATTTTAATAAAGATTAAATTTCATAATGTATTTGAACAAACACCAAGAGGGGTTATATGTGATGTTTGATACGGATCACCAAAAGAGTCCTACGTGATTGAAGGTCCAAGAGTGAAGTAAGTACCACACAAATCAAGTCGTAGACATATGTATAATTGGAAGGATTGAGACCATCTTCCAATATAGTATCTCTAAAATAGAGTTACAAAAAAGTCGTAAAGCATTGTTTTTCTTCTAATATATCATTCTATTTCCAACTCTAAAATAGTGCTAGTGTAAAAACATTGAGTTAAAAATAAAATTGGTCTAAAAATAGAACAATCCTATTATTTTTCTATTATAAAATAAAATATAAATTATTGTTGGAGCAAATGTTACGTTTTGATTCTAAAATATAGTAGTGTTGGAGATGCTCTAAGGATTTTGCTCCATTTATCTTTGTATACTTGGTCATGTCATGTGAGAATACTTGGCTGAGAGGCAAAGTTTATGGACTTTGGGTCACCGGATGATCGTATTCAATGTGTTTAGTGATTGAGAATTAGAAGAAACAAACGCTTGAAAATCCCAAAAAAAAAATACATTAATTTCTTAATTCACAATATTTAACATATAACCATTATTTCAAAATTCTAATATCACATTGTTTTTTCAAACAAAATAGGTCATAAACAACAAGATCAAACATATAAAAGAACAAAAGAAAAGGAGCTTATGAGAGACTACTTGAAAAGAAAACTGGTGATGGATTGATACCAAAAAAAAAACTGGTGATGAGTAAAGTGATAAACAACACATATGGCATAGTTTCTCGATAACTCAATTAATGTGTGTGTGTTTATTTTTGGTTAAGAATATAAATATTTATTAAATATGAAAATGTTAAGTTTACAATCATGAACTAGATTTTAACCTGCGGTACACCGCGTGCATATAATTTTTATTA
The DNA here is from genome assembly GCA_023657505.1 of Camelina hispida. Classification (NCBI taxonomy): domain Eukaryota; kingdom Viridiplantae; phylum Streptophyta; class Magnoliopsida; order Brassicales; family Brassicaceae; genus Camelina; species Camelina hispida. The sequence goes on along the minus strand of CP094635.1, from coordinate 29,199,689 downwards.
TTATTTATATTTTATATTGTATTTGTTTGTTAAATATTGGATGTTTTGCAAATAGAGGAATAACTAAATTTCCCGACCGTTTGTGCGGCTAAATGTTTAAAATAAATTTTTAACCCACAATATACTTAATGACCATTTGTTTGTTATATTTACTTTGTTTTGTTTAGTGTTTGAGATTCTATTTTAATTTTTAATTATTATAACAAAATAAGGATCTAAATACATAATAAGTCATTTATACGCTATGATTAAGTCACATTTTTCTAATGATTTAATTATTTTTCACAATCTACGTTAAATCAACTTAATTTTTATATGTCAAATATTTTAATATTAATAGTGTTGACAAATAATAAAATGAGGATTTAACCCGTGTTGGCACAAATTTAATGATATTTTATTAATTCCAACATTCTTCTTTATAATCCATAGACTATATAATCATATTATATAATATTTTTAATTTTTTTAATTTCACATATTCGTAATATTTTAATTTTTATTAATTATAATATTTAAATAAATGTGAATCGAAGTTTTTCTTACGTTAAGAATAGGAATCAAATTGTTCTTAGGTTTTGGAAAATAAAATAGAAATCAAATTGTTGTTTTCTTTGTTTGCAAAGGATTTCGAGATTGAATATGTTCAATACTGAATAGAATGTGTAGTTAAATATATCATAATTTATGTTTCTATATTAATTATTCTGTATTTTTTTTAGTTGGAATGTTATGTAAAATATTTAGGATACAAAATCTGAAATAATGCTATTTTTAGAAATCTTTTAGGGATTCATTTTGTAAATAATAACAAATAAAAAGGTAGAACCTAAAATGTATATATAGATTTTAAATGTATAGAATTGGTCCTATGGTTAAGAAAAAGAAAAAAAAATGGAAGCAAACAACTATCAGTACATCGCCGCAAAGCAAATGGACAAATGGTGCCAGATGAAGGATACACTATTTTTAAGTTCCTCCAAAGTGAGCTACTAAAGACGAAAGTTGGGGAATGGAAATTGTAAATTAATATTGTGTTAATAAAATATTCCCCATACATGATCTAAAGAAGTCATAATATCTCTGACCAGGGAACAAAAGACTGTTTTATATTAAACCAGATTTAGGACCATGCAAGGCTCACAAGTCACTATTTAAGAACTTCGAACACTTTATTACATGTAGACTTTTTGTCATCCTAGTACTTTACATGTGAACATAACATAGAACTTGTAATACAAGGTAAATAAGCAAGGAAGAAACAGAAGGTTGGACGAGCTTACAAAGATGACAAATTCAGCAAAACGCCTACGAAAACAAGAACTGTAAGCTAGAGGTAGATTTCAAGAAATGCTAAGGTAAGCAAGAAGAGTGGTAACCAAAGCTACCAAAAGTTCACGTTTCAAATAATGGCAATTGCAAGAGAGTATCTTGAGACAAATTAGATTTTCGTAAAGAGACTTCACTTAAGCAACATCAACAAAATCGAATATAGCGATCTACAGAACTTTCTACAGTAAAACCTCTATGAATTAATAAAATCGGGACCATGAAATTTTATTAATTTATAGAGGTTTTAATTTATCGATAAATTAATAATTATTAATTTATCGATAAATTAATATTTTATTAATTTATGAAGAGACTTTTAATTTTCATAATTTTGAAATTTTATATTACAAAATAATATATTTTTTTTATCATTCATATAATTTTGGCTTTCGTAATTGTTAAGTTTAGAATTTAGATAAAAATGATAAATGTTAGAAGTTTAGAGTTTAGAAGAAATTGCTACTAGTATCATTCATGGTAATTGCGGTAATTTTAGAATCAATTACCTATAAAGAAGCAATTATCGCATTTAGGATTTTCCACAATTTTTGGATGCAATTTGAGAAGACGACAATGAAAAATATTATAGATAAACTCCAATATTCAAGAATATGCAAACAACAATAGAGTCATATTTCAGTAGATTTTTTTAGAGATGTATATACATATATTATTTGATTATTAATTTATGATATTGATGGGACCATATTTTTACATAGGATTTTCAAAAATGTTATTATCTTATTAATTTATCGAAATGTGTCATTTTTTACACCGGCCCAACTTGAGACCAAAAGAATTTATTAATTTATAGCGAGTATTAATTTAAAGAGTGTTAGTTTATAGAGGTTTTACTGTATACCTTTAGAATATACTCCACATACGAAGAAACAATAATAAAATCTTACAAAACGTCTCGTATGAATAAAACATGTGCATAGAAAAACATGTATCATCTAGTTAATATATAAAGAATATGTTAAAATTATTTACATATTTCTGTATATTATATATTTCAGAGTAAAAAAATATATGCTTTAGAGCAAAAAGATGGCAAGAGTACTAAACCAATTATCTATTCAAAAATTTTAAAAGGCTCGAAGTTAAATATTATTTCTTTATGTAAACTGTTAGGGAAATTCTCCATAAGAAAAGAAACCAAACCAAAAAACAAAGATCGTTTCATCGTGTACATTTCCCAAATTAGAAAATTGATTGTCCGATTATTATTTTTTTGTCGATTTAGCTACTTAAACTACACCTAAACTTTGGTTACCTACTACAATTTCTCTTATAGAGAAAAATTTTCTTCCAAAAGTAAAAGAAAGATACATTGAGAAAAAGAAGAAGAAGAAGAAGAAGAAGAGGTGGTTTGGTCAAAAGATCCCGAAAATAGAGCAATAGCACACAATTCACACGCTTCTCACGTACAATCGCCACCTCCTGACGCTTTAACCACTATTTCTGCATGGCTATAAAAAAGAATATCTAATAACCCCAAAAATCAGAATTCATCTTTTGGCTACAACAACAAAAATAAACTCTCTTCGTCAACGATCCAAACGCGTTCACTCTTCGTTCACGTCGGGGAAATTTATAAAATATCTCCTTCGTAACAAAAGATCAAGAAGATACTGTCGTGATGGCTGCCGGATCCATGGACGGAATATTCCGCAACATCTTCGAAGGTTGCATCTCTAGCTGCGACTCTTCCATCCAGCGACGTCCATACCATAAGAACTGCGGCTGCGCGCTTCACGGTGGTGGTTCATCGACCCCTTGTCGTCACGGAAGGTCTGAGATCGTTGTGTTCCCAATCCAACGTTCTTGGAGTGAAGGAAACAGTTTGGCTCTGCATCTCGCCCCATCTTCTTCTTCCTCTAACCTCCAGTCGCTTTCGTCCTCTTCCTCTATTTCTACCCTCGCATCATTCTCGTCGACCGTGTCTGATATTGATTCTCCCATTTAAGGGAATATATAAACTAATAGTTTCTTCCCATTCATTTGATTGTGTCGTTTTTGTTTGATTGTTTCGAAGAGAGTCACAAATGATGTTTGATGTGTGATTAGAGAGGTTTCATGGATTTCATCGGATATCGAAGGAACCTAATTCAAATGTTGTAATGGTCAAACATATGGTGGCTTTGCAATAACATTTGTACATAAATCACGTTTTCGGATGTAATTTTAGTTTAATTTTTGTTGTATATATATTATTTGATGTTCAAGCTTTTTTCTTGTTCTATTGGTTTCATGTATATTATCTTCATGTTGTTTGGATTATATGTCAATTGTCTAAATCTCTTAGACATTCTAATTTGGAGTTGTTGAGCGACTTAGATTGTTTCTTGCAAGAAAAGACAAAAAGGAAAAAATAAGAATTGCGATCTTTCATATATTGCCTAAAGATAAATTGTTTGTTTTATTTTTACGAGACTTGTGTAAAGGTCATGCTTTGTATTGACTAGAACAAATGTGCTATGAGCTGAATGTGTTTGAGAAAACTTGTTTATATCTCCCAATCACATGATCTGGATATACATGACTTCACGAGTCAGTAAGTGTTCCGAATGAGTAAATATTAATTGAAGAAATAAAATGCATGATACATTTTTCTTAACTGTGGTCTAGTGAGATGGATGATGGTGTACATGTCAGTCATCAAGTATTTTCAATTGGTTATGCGTTTTCTAGATATGGGGAAAAAGTTGTATGTGCAAATTGTAAATAGAGTTTTTGGATGTCAGATCCACACTTAGTTATTTATTTATTTTGTGAGATTAAATTCTCAAGAACAAATGTAATAAATGTTGGAACTGAATTTTTCAGAAACAAATTTCAGAAAAATTGAAGGTTTTCGACAGTGATTTTCCGGCGACTTTCTGGCAAAATTCCGGCCAAATGACTGAGCGAAATTGTCGATAGTGCAATGGAAAGCTGGTAACAAGTACTACAAGATGGTATACTCATACGTCCAAAACAGAGTTGATTTGAATGAGAAATAAGAATGTGAAGTGAGCTATTTGGATTCTTGGGTTCTTGGGAATTCTCGCCTTGCCGAGTATTTTTTTGGACCGTTTTAGGCCCATTTAATTTTTGGAAAGACTTGGCATGAACCCCAAGCAACTTGAGCAGTACTCCAAGAATATTTAGAGAATATTTTCTGAATATTCTTATTCTCGCGAGACTCACCTCCTTCCACTATATATAAAGGCGCAATCTCTCATTATTTCACACACTCAAAAACACAAAGACTCAGAGTTCCTAAAGATCGCTGCCGCTTCTTCTCTTTGTGGCTTCGTACAAGCTTCTCTCTCTTGCTTCGTCCAAGTAAGTTCTTAGCTTAGTAGTCTCGAGAGTATATAGATCTGTTCGCTTGAGTTCTATTACTGGTGTGCTACAATAATGGTTTGTGATCAGTTGTATTATGGGATTCATACATCGTGATTGTCCGAAAGCACTTACAGTCGATTTATTGAATTAAGGAAAGAGATATCATATCTCGCCTCCGTGATTAATTTTATGCTTTAATATTATGTTGTTGTAATTCGTTTCTGATTTCGTTAATTTAATATAATTCACATTTTTTCTCAATTCGATTTTTGCGCTCCTAACAATAAACAATAAATTTGTATACAAATGCTTGTAAAGATGGAAAGAACAATAGTAATTCTTAGCTAAAAAATCGATCCCTTGTTAGGTGTACAACACCTTATATTTATTTATTTATATTGTTGTGAGATTGGATGTACGTAGACAAATCGTACCTTACAATGATATATTGTGTTTTTGTTGGGTTTTAAGACTTGTATTTCCATTTTTTGGTTGAATAATCTTGTCATTCTAGGTTGTTTTAGGGACATTTACAGTCGATTTATTGAATTAAGGAAAGAGATATCATATCTCGCCTCCGTGATTAATTTTATGCATTAATATTATGTTGTTGTAATTTGTTTCTGATTTCGTTAATTTAATATAATTCACATTTTTTCTCAATTCGATTTTTGCGCTCCTAACAATAAACAATAAATTTGTATACGAATGCTTGTAAAGATGGAAAGAACAATAGTAATTCTTAGCTAAAAAATCGATCCCTTGTTAGGTGTACAACACCTAATATTTTATTTATTTATATTGTTGTGAGATTGGATGTACGTAGACAAATCGTACCTTACAATGATATATTGTGTTTTTGTTGGGTTTTAAGACTTGTATTTCCATTGTTTGGTTGAATAATCTTGTCATTCTAGGTTGTTTTAGGGGCATTTGCATTTAGTAAGTTGTCATTCTAGGTTGTTTTAGGGACATTTGCATCTAGTAGGTTGTCATCATGGAACGCAAAGTTTCCTTTTGACGGGTCTGACCCGTACTAAGCTCTCGATGGAATCAGTCGGGAACCGGTTCTGAGAGCAAGCTCTTGCTCTTGCCTATTGATTCTACTTGTGAGAATTCGATGTGTCGAGTTCTGAATTTGCGCCTTGTCGATTAGTACCGCTAGCATGCGTCAAATCTCTGAGAGATTGCTTTGATCATGCCCTTGCGAGGACGACATGGGGGAAATAACACCACTTCTGGGTCGAGCCATTTTGGAGGGTTCTCTGGTTCCTTTGGGTTTGACCCAAACCCGGGAATATGTTCGATCTCCGGTAAAAGAAACATGGCCACTAGGGGCTGCTCCCGCTATCGTTGGCAGCAGGCCACTGGACGGGTCCGAGACTCCTCGCTAGCGGGGGCCGACAGTTAGGAGGTACCCAAGGCTCGCTGCCGGGGTTATCCTTGGGAGTTTCCATTTGTACAGGGGCTTCTGTCGGTGGCAGGGTGGTATGCTCAAATTAACTCTAGAGCTATTCTCTCAAATTAAGAGATCATTGTAGTTAGGTCTGTGAGGAATACCCGACTCGTTCCAAACCAAGATTTTCGGTTTTGGATAAGTTTCGGTTAGGAGATTTTAACTGATCGGAAGCTTTGTAGATTATTTCAATTACCCGAGATTTTACGGTTTGGTTCGGATACCCAAACGGTTAACCGAAAACTTCGTCTTTCTTTTCTTCTTTCGTCGAATCTGCTGGTGTTGTATCGAGGGCCATCAAATTTTTGTTGATTTTAGGGTTTTGAAAATGTTGGAGATGAATAAAAGTTATAAAACACAGCATTTTATTAAAAGCCAACTACTTCTGTTTTTCTTTTTGTTTTTTTCTTTTGTACTGGGCCTGGCCCAAAGTTTTTTTTTTTTTTTTTTCTCGACAACCCATTTTAAATCTTGTTTTGGTTTGGTAAAGATTTTAATAACCGAAAAAACCGATCCGCAAACCCTAGAAAACCGACCCAAATCGACCCGTTTACCCGAATTCGCAGGCCTCTCTTTCACTGCGACAGTAAGGAAGTAATTGTATTATTTTTTCGAGTTAAAAGAAAATCTTTTAATGAGACGATTTTGAGACGATTTCTCGTAATTATCATCCAGGATGGCATCATCATCCATTCTCATCCCTCCGATTCTGTCCCGTCGTAACCTCCTCCTGTCCACCACCATCGCCACCGTATCTCCTCCACCACCTTCCCCTGGGCCTGACATCACAATCACCCATCGCGTCTTCCTAGACTTCTCCCTCTGTCCCACCTACTTCCGCTCAGATCCCTCCGCCACACTCTCCTCCACCACTCCTTGCTCCGATTCAACTCCCCTCGGCCGCGTCGTTCTCGGATTATACGGCCGTCACGTCCCTTTCACAGTCTCCACTTTCAAACGCATGTGTACCTCTTCTTCAACCTCTTACAAAAACACTCCAGTTCACAAAATCTTCCCTGGTCAGTACTTTCTCGCCGGAAGACAAGGAGAAGGACGGCGATATTCGGCGGAGGTTGGATCTTTACTCAGAGATTTGCCTCGGAACACTGACGTTGTTAATTCCAAGGCTTTTTCCCTCCCACACGCTCGTGCTGGTGTTGTCTCTCTTTGCTTATCTGAGAATGATGACGATGATGAAACCAGACTCGATCCTGATTATAGGAATGTTGAATTCTTAATCACTACTGGTCCTGGACCGTGTCCGCAGCTCGACGGCGGTAACATTGTCTTCGGAACTGTGCTTCAAGGTTAACTTTTTTCTTTTGGTATGAAATCTTTGTAATGTAAAGGAATTGAGTTGTGATTTTGGGGAGTACATGCATGTTTTCTCTCTTGCAGGGTTAGATGTGGTGACGAGTATATCTTCCATTCCCACTTATAAGCCGTCGGACAACATTCGACAGTTTAATGATTTTGCAGAGTTTCTTGGAGACGAGAGAGCTCAAAACGCAAGATCCTTGTGGAATAGACCTCTTAAGACGGTTTACATTAGTGGCTGTGGAGAGCTCAAGGTCACTAATCCTTCACTCTCTCCAACTCTGCCTTAAAAAATTTGTATATTACAACATGTGTTGTGTTTATAGTCATCCTCTATACAATCTATGAATCTGCTTCTAATATAATACTCTCTTACTTAACTCTGCCTTACTAGTATATATATATAATATAATATATGTGGCAACCATTTTCTCAACTCCTTTTGCTGCTTGCTAAAAGATTAAGAAAACATTGAGGTTGTGGTTGTTTGACTTTGTCCTCTAGGTTTGTAATCATCTGATGAGAAAGTGATTTAGGTTGGACAAACCAACGAGGGTAGAGAAACGATTCAGGTTTTTTTTTTACCAGAATTCTTTGTACTTGTGAGACAAACAGAATTAAAATTGTTAGCTTATGAGGGGCAACAATGTGCCCTTCCTTATACTTAGTGGAGGTTGCAGAGCTGACATAGTCTATTGAAACATGTTTGCCAACTCATGAATATGTCCCCTGCGCTTAGCAGTGAGTGTAGGTTAGCCACAAGATTTGCAGGGAAGAAACACAAAAAGTGGATCCAGGCGTGAGAGTGTTTCAAACCTCCGCCTATTCCAGACGGAATTTCATCGGGTTTTAATTTTCTTAATCATTAATGGTGGTGGACATCTCGGGTAAGCGTGCTCATCTTCATTGCTGTGGATGTTGCAGTAACTTTTTTCCCAGAGATAGTTATGTTCGGTTACATGGCTTTCCTCCATGGATGGTTTCAAATGGTTATCGTATTTTCTACGCCACTTTTGGATTGAATTGTTTCGGTTCTTGAATCTTTGGTCTAGTATCGCATTTCACCCGGAATCTAGTTTTTAAACTCGGAGAGTTGAAAATGTCGTGGATAAATGATATGCTTATTTTGGCATTGCACCCAGTATTGGTAAACTTCGTCGTGTCAAGTAATAAAATGCTATCCAACTATTATTATATCAACAACAAATTTTTTTAATTGTCAAATGGAACTTTAAATATTTACAATTGCTAAAATGTTATTCGATGGATTGAAATATGTGTGTGATTCAATCATTACCGCAAAAGGTTGTGAACCGTAAAAGAAGAATCCGTCGCGGCCTTAGCCGAAGAAGGCGGCGAACGAGGCAGCCTAGCGGAGAAGTTGCGGAGAGGAAAGCGGTTGATATTGTCACCCTCGTCTCCTTTATCAAAGTTAAGCGCATAGCTCGACGGATCGTAATGAAAGTCTGCAGTATGACGTCGGATGTGCTTCCCGTGGCCGCCAACGCCGCTTACACCACCGCCCATCCGGTGGATCAGACTCCGGCACTTTTCATGCGACTTGGACAACGTCCGAGTGAGTCGTGGAGATTTAGTCTTGATTCCACCACCACGTGGGCTTTGAGTGGATTTCTCCGTCGCGGCGGAGGGAGTCGTCGGAGATGAAGGCATGTCGTCGGGGACGTCGTGGTGGTGATTGGTCGTACGAAAACATCCGGCGATGCAAAACCTTGATTTGAGTTTCTTTTTAAGAGACAAGTGGCTCATTGATTCGCTTCCCATTTTCAACAAAACCAATGTTTTTGAGAAGTTTGTTGTTTTGATTGGGAAGGAATAAACAAGAATGCAAATGAAAGGTAACAAAAACGCGAAAAAAAAAGAAGCAAAACAGTGATCGCAAAATAT